>OY759214.1:8668320-9059470 GCA_963662175.1 Aradus depressus
ACTCAACATCATCTCGGGATACCAACGACCAAACATAAGAATAAAACAGACAGACCTAGAACACATTTTTACAGGAGACGCGACTGCACTTTTCGGGGACCTCAATAGCAAGCACACAATCTGGGGCTGCAGAAGAACCAATAACAATGGGGTCAGATTTTGTCGGCCACAAACAACCTCGGTGTTCAGGTCTCAGCCCCAGACGAACCAACCTTCTACCCGTCACAACACAGATATCATCCAGACATCCTAGACATCACACTTATAAAAAATTTCACATTCCCAATATATCACGAGACACTAACAGAACTCGATTCAGACCACGTCCCCGTCCTTAACACATTCACAGCACACAAACACTACACCGAACCGCTTCCACGACTTATAACAGGAAAAATTGATTGGAAAACTTTTCAATGGGAAATGGATCAAACTCTTGAAATTCCAATCTACTACAATCACACAGACGACATAGACTGGGCAATACAGACATTCACACAAACTGTTTACACATCTGTTCACAATGCTACATATCACCACTTCAAAGACAGACGACCACATATACATGACTCCATTCCCACTCAAATCCTAGCACAAATTCACGAAAAAAACACGGCTCGCAAACGCTGGCAAAGAACAAGAAGTGATATAGATAAAAGAGACCTCAATCGCTTGACCCGACGGGTGAGATGGGAGCTCGACAACCACAGAATTTGTAAGTACAGGGCTTACTTGACCGACATGACCCCGGCGATAGTAGTCTCTGGAAAGAAACCCGACGAATTTTGAGACAAAACACATCCTTGCCCCATGACAGACGGACATCACACAGTGACGAGCGACGAAGACAAAGCGAAATCCTGGCAACACACCTCGAACAAAAGTACCGCACACACGACACTGCTAACACAGACATGAACACCACAGTGCACACATATCTATCCATACCGACACAAACTGTTGAAAATTTCATCAAGTTCACCACTCCCTCAGAAATCACAACATTAATAACAAACTTAGCAAACAACAAGGCCCCCGGTGAGGATCTCATTCCGAACATAGTGCTGAAGAAGCTGCCACCCAAGAGTATAGCCTTTCTAACCGGTCTGTTCAACGCATGCCTGCGATGCAGCTATTTTCCTCGAAATTGGAAAAACGCGATTGTAATCGTCTTCCATAAACATGGTAAGCCCAAGCAAGAGCCGGACATATATAAGCTATAAGCCTTCTGAACTCGTTGTCGAAGATCTTCGAACGACTAATATTGAGAAGACTGGGTTCTCACCTGGAAAGCGCAGGAATTGTTCCAGCTCACCAGTTTGGTTTCAAACATAATCATTCATCTGTGCACCAGCTACAGAGGGTCTCGGAAAAGATTGTAAATGGTTTCGAACAGAAGACATATACAACCTCTGTCTTTTTAGATGTAGCTTCCGCGTTCGACTCGGTGTGGCATGAAGGTCTCCGCTATAAGCTGAGGAAGACATGGGCTCCACAGTACTTGGAAAAGATCGTTGATTCCTTTTTGGAGAACAGGACGTTTCAAGTGCGGGTCAACAACATCCTCAGCTCCAAGCGTAGTATTCTGGCGGGAGTGCCACAGGGAGCTATCCTCAGTCCCCTCCTCTTCAGCTTATACTGCTGCGACATCCCCGAGCCATGTAATACCACTCTAGCACTATACGCAGACGACACACTACTTATGTGTCAACATGAAGACCTCCAGACAGCAGTTGACATGTTACAAACTTCTCTCAACCACGTCTCCAGCTGGTTCGCTCGATGGAAGTAAAACAGAAGCGAAGATTTTTGCCCTTCGCCGATTTTTTACAGAGGACCAGAGTAGACTGCGGGTTGACGGACTTCCCATTCCATGGAACCCTAAAGATCAGGCTGTCCGGTACCTTGGTGTATTCTTAGACACACGGCTCACATGGAAACTTCACATCAACACAAAACTTACACAAGCATACACCCGTTTAAAACATCTCTATCCACTCATTAACCGCAACACACACCTCAAACACTCTTGCACACTGCTCCTGTACAAAGCGTTACTTCTCCCATTGTTAACATACGCCTGTCCAATATGGCATGGCGCCAGTCCTTCACTCACAACTCGACTACAAACATTTCAGAACAAAATTCTTCGTGTCTCTGAATGCACCATGGTTTATCCGAAACAGCCAACTCCATGAGGAACTGGGAGTTCCTCGGGTCGCAGCCTATTTAAGGTCCTTAGTAGATAACAACCACGGAAGACTAGGCCTGTGTTCTGGAGCAGCCCACTACAATCTTGGCCAGCCTACTCTCCACAGAAGGCTCAAACCAAGATTATACCAAGACATTATTATTAATTAATTTCATTTTATATTTTCCATTTTATACTTTGTGTGAAGAACCAAGATGTTCTGGTTCAAATAAAGTGTGTTGTTGTTTGAATTGAGCCCCTTCCCCGGAACTCCCCCCTCCCCTCAGCCGATATCGCTGAAATTGGACTGGTTATGTCCTCAGTGGATTTTAATTTTAAATACGAAATTAGAGGTTGATACATTCATTACATAGCCAGTTATTGGGATTTTTGAATTGAGCCCCCTCCCCTCAGCAGATATCGCTGTTTGACTGGTTATGTCCTCAGTTGATTTTAATTTTAAATACGAAATTTGATGTTGATACATTCATTACATAGCCAGTTATTGGGATTTTTGAATTGAGCCCCCTCCCCTCAGCCGATATCGCTGTTTGACTGGTTATGTCCTCAGTTGATTTTAATTTTAAATACGAAATTAGAAGTTGATACATTCATTACATCGACAGTTATTGCGAATTTTGAATTGGGGGGCTCTTATCTTCCAGTTCTCTTCGACCGACCTTCATAACCTTCTATATAATAAAGCTGAAACGGGGTTTGTTTGAGGGTTTGTTCCAGCACCAACCAACCACTGAACGGATCTTTATGATACTCCACATGTAGCATCCTTTTGACCCCGATTTAATAATAGGCTATGTGGCGTCCCAAAATTTTGAACGGGAGGGGGGTTGTAAGGGGGGCCTAAGCATAAAAATTGCTCTAGCGGATCAACGGATGGACGGATTATCATGAAATTTCACACGTAGTATTCCCAGCTGTTCCGAGCACTTACTAGCTGAGATGGTACGCCATTGCAAGGCCGATACTAGCTGTGGTGACGAGCGTTCTTAAGTACGTACTGGATAGGATGTCTAGCAATGCTAAGTATTTACTAGCTGTGGTTTCCGTCGTTGAAAGGCGCATACTAGCTGTGGTGCCCAGTGGTCCCAAATACTCACTAGCTGGGGTGTCTGCCGTTGAAGGACTATAAGCCTTATTCCATTTGAATAATTAAAAATTATAACATCATGAATGTACTGTCGAAGCATTGAATAGGATTCGAACGAGAGATATTAGGAGAAAAGTCAAAGTTCCCGGGCAACGCCGGGTATTACTGCTAGTATATAATATATTTATATTTTTTGTGATTCAAATACATATATTACTTCTTCTTATTTCGAAACGAAAAACACTAATTATTTTCTGACCTGTAGCTAGCGATGAAGTATAACATTTTTTCCTTTCCGAAATTCGATTTTTTTTTTTTTTCTAAAATCGTTTCTTTCTGATAGAGCTATGGAGTGTACGGGGCTTTTGAAAATTATGGTAGGCCTAAATATAACTCAGTTGTTTATTTATTTAGATAGGTTTATTTATTTAGATAGGTACATACATGTTTCTATGTTTCTACTTGAACATAACCAAGGGAATATTACATTTTTTTTATTGTCCTATTTATTTGCACAATAAAGAAAAATAATTAACGAACTTATTTTTTGTTTAGGAACAAACGTTGTTTGATGTAGTTCCTCGTTCTTTCTTCAAACGAAAGACGATTTCTTCCTTTAATTTTCGAAGAGTGACGATAACTATTGTCGCCCTTCGCACTCATGACACCAAATTTAATTCACAAATCACTTAAATTCACAATTCACCATGATTTCAAACTGTAAGATGTGTTCGAAGACAACATATGAATTAGTACGAACATAAAACGGGGCGAACCTACAGATGTAAACAAAGCCGCTAGAGAAAAGGGATTACTGTTGCTTTCAAATCAAAACAATCCTTCCCCCACCATTCATCTCGAACCTCCCGGACCCCCTGTACATATTTCGTATTTTTCTATTTCCGTTTCATCTATTCATCCGATTTTGAATCTAAAAAATAATTTGAACTCATTGAACTGTCTACTTTCGGCACCGTACCTGTACATTTTTTAAAAAAATGAAAAGATAACATGTAAAACAAATAAATAAAAAATTATATTAGGAATTTACAATTTAACATAAGAAAACGGAGTGTCATATCAATTCTACATTAATTTGGAGTATAAAGGAAAAAAAAATTTAAAAAGTTAAGCCGTTTAGTCAAAATACCTTTAATATTTTTGCTGTTATAGTGGTGCTATCTGTTGAAATAAATTCATAATAAAAAACGGGACATTTAACCTTAAGTTGTGATGAACTAAATAGAAGTGAATTGACGGTGAAATTGATCCGCAAATAAGGTACTGTTGTTTGTTTATATGTACAGGATATATGCCCAGAAATATATAACTTAAATTTAAAAAAATGGCCAAAATATAAAACAAAAACAAAAGATTGAATTAGTGTTAAGAATTTAGTTTTTAAGATTTTTCTTTTGATTTTTGTTTGTTTCAATGTTTATTTTTTTAATTTTATAATGTAGATTTAAGAAAATAAACCCAATATTTGTTCTCGTAAATTCTATTCTATTCATTTTCCCTGTTGGCCCAGTAAGGTAATTTGAAAACCTTTGGATTAGATTTAAATATATTTGAAAAATTTAAAAAAACAAGTCATTTCTTTAGAAATCCAAATAAAAAGTTTGTTAATTGAAATTTTTTTTTAAATTTACAATAATTTTTTCTTTGTAAAAATATAAAAGTGAAGAAAAGAATATATTATATGTGATGTGGCCATTACAGGTATTTTTTTCTTATACCTACCACGCTTACAGATCACTCTCTCTCCCCCTCCCCCTCCTCAAAATTATGAAATACTAGCATGACTGGGTATAAGAATGTCCCTCTTAGGATTATGCCAATAATGCCAGTATCAAATAATTTTGATAAAGGGGAGAGAGACAGTGATCTGTAAACGTGGTTGGTATAAGAAAGTACTCTAATGGTCATATCAGATATTTTTCTACTAATAATATAATCCTGTATTATTTATTATTCATCATTATTTTCCATTTATTCCAATCAATTCTTATTAGACGGCCTCATACTGGGCCTCTCTTAACAAGTGTTTGTATGCCAACCAAGCATTCGTTACAGGAGATCTCCCCGCTCTTCTTCGCCTCATCAATTTTTTTGTGCTCCCGATGAAAAACTGTTTACAAATGCATCTCTAAATCACCTACTGACACTTCATATTTTTTGGCCAGCTCTTCGATAACTATTTTCTTTTTTGTGCAATTTTTATAATAGCGACTAGACACATCTCACAAACAAGCTGCTGAGTGAAAATCTTCAATTAAAAATAACACTTTCTACGCAGGCCAAATATTGATAATAAAAAACAGAAACAAAAAAATAAAAAACAAGGAGCGTTCTCCTGGGCTGACAGAGAAAAACTGGAGACAATGTCTGCCAAATCTTAGGCCTTGTAGACACTTCTATACAAAGTCGAGGGATTTTGTATCTAGACAATCTTAGGCCTTGTACACACTTCTATACAAAGTCGAGGGATTTTGTATCTAGACTATGTCTGCCAAATCTTAGGCCTTGTAGACACTTGTATACAAAGTCGAGGGATTTTGTATCTAGACAATATCTATCACAATGTCATTGCGCCGAGTGAGCTCGAGATTCTTCGGTGGGTTCTCTTCTGCCTATCTCCCGGAGCCGGGGGCAGCCACCGCTGCGCCTGTTGGCTGTCGGCGGGGCCCCCGGCACCGGGTTAGAAGGCTTTCTTAATTTTTCGCCAGGAGAAGACGAACCGACCAAAGGCCGGGTAGCCAGCCTCCGTCATCAGTCCCAGGTACGATCCTGTCCGGCGAATCAGCGCCGCCCTGGGCCCGTCGTATAGCGGGCATTCAAGGACTACGTGTTCCGCAGTCTCGACACCGCCACACGAGCAGGGAGGGCTGTTCTTCCTCTTAAAGAAGAAGAGCTTGGCGCTGAAGTCGCCGTGACCTGATAGCACCTGTGACATCCAGTGGTCTGGTTGTATCCATGGAGAGTCAAGGCGCGTCCGGACGCTCGAGAAATAGGCGAAGGTGGTTCGGCCATCAGGCTTGATGCAAGGCCACGTCCGTGTCTGCTTCCAGTGGTAAGCCGCGTCTGCAGAAGTACGAGGCGACGGCTCCATCCAAGACTAGGTCTATGGGAGGAGCCCCCGCCAACACCTGCAGCGCAGCCGTGGAAACTGTACGGTAGGCCTTGGTAACCCTGAGGAGGGCCGCTCTTTGAGCTTCTAATAGCAACGTACGCTGTCGTTTGGTGGGGAGATGCCACCATCCGGCAGCGGCGTATCTTGCTACGGCCTCGAAGACCCCGATGTAAATAGTTTTACACGCTGAGTACCCGAGGCCCCACGTCGCTCGGGCTAGGTAGCTCAGAGCGTTAAAGGTAGCTGTTGTCTTATCCTTGATGGCAACTGCGTGGGGCGTGACGTTGAATCCCGGCCCAATCCCCACACCTAGGTACGTGACCACGGCCGGAAACTCAACGCGTCGGCCGTGTACTGCAAGAACCAGTGGGTGGCGGGCGTCAGTTTTTCCTCTCATCAGCATGGCCGCTGTCTTGCTGGGAGAGAGGGTTAACTTGTTCAGTCGGCACCATGTGTCCGTAGCGTCAATCGCGGCTTGGGCTCGGGCGGTTAAAGTAGCTCGACTGTCAGCGTGCACCGTGACCACTAGGTCGTCGACATAGGCAATTGCCTTGAGTTCACGAGTCTCGAGGTCACGAAGCAGTCCATCAAAGAGGATGTTCCAGAGTGTTGGTCAGAGGACCGAGCCCTGGGGACACCCCCTGGTGACGTTCGCTGTAGTGCTGGTGAATTGCTGCCTCACCGCCGCAGAGCGCTCGCTGAGGAAGCTGGAGATGAGCCCGAATAGGTTCCTGGGAATTCCCACAGACCGTAATCGCAAGAGAATGGCAGGCCACCAGGCGCAGTCGAAGGCCGCGGCTATGTCGAAGAAGATACAGAGAGAGTCTAGACAATGTCTGCCAAATCTTAGGCCTTGTACACACTTGTATACAAAGTCGAGGGATTTTGTATCTAGACAATGTATGAAATAGCTACATGGGTCCCCGAAGACACCCAGTGCTTCAGATATCTCTGAGTGACCTAGGTCCTACACATGCCATGCGGTGGGATATTTCAACAGCTCTGGTGGGCTATCATTACATAATATGTGTGACTATCATTACATAATACGTGTGACTATCATTACATTATATGTGTGACTATCATTACATAATATGTGTGACTGTCATTACATAATATGTATAACTATCATTACATAATATGTGTTACTATCATTACATAATATGTTTTACATAAAATGTAATGATAGCCCACGTATTTTGATGAAACACGATGAACCAACATTAAAGTGGTACATATTCAGAAAATATATCATATATTCTTTCCAAGATTATTTTCTCAGGAACGTCACAGAAAATAGTTTTATCACCTCTTACGGTCGCCTTTCATTACATATGGTTAAAGCGGATGTGCCAACATTGCCAAATTGAAGTGTTTTCAGGAAATATACGGGAATTCGTGCCACAAGGTCGACCTACATCGTAAATTCCTTCCAGGATTATATAAGCACGATGCAATCAGAAAATATTTCTCATCTTTACTTATGGTAGCTTATTATGAAATATGGTTGAACCCAAAGTCGCAACATTGTCGCGAAAATATAAGAGAATTCGGGCCACAAGGTTAGGTTAGGTTTTATGACTCATGCCCGGGCTTTAACAACGAGGTCATATCGCCTACTACCAGAGCGCTCTTTCGTCACTCTGGTGGAAATGAGCCCGACTCTACTGTGGGAGTCCTAAATTTTGCCTACCCTAAATTTTTATTCATCTAAGTTAGGGGTCTTTAACGAGTACCTGACATCGTACAGGCTCGGGACCATCGCTTAACGTCCCATCCGAAGGACGGCGTGCATAAGTTTATTTTACCTCCCAGATAAAATAAACTAAGGGCCTCGGTCGGGTTACGAACCCACGACCTTGAGCTCAGAAGTCAAGCACGCATACCGCTGAGCTACCGGCGCCCCTGGGCCACAAGATCCACCTAGATCGTAAATTCCTTCACCTTATTCATATCTTTATTTATATGTCTTCTGAAAGTCTCTTTGAAGTAGACAATTTTTAATTTATTTTCCTTAAATGAACTCGGGGATATGTCCATAAAACGCCTGGTTAGCTCTCTGCCTATGTTTGTCATTTGATAAACCGTTTGAATTCAATGTTTTTTTTTTTTTTTAAATTCTTATTTTTGAATATTTACAATCGGTATAAACCATGAGTAAATATGATGAATTACAAAACATTAAAATATACGTTAAAAGAAAGAGATATGTATTGTGACGTGTAGAATGGGGGGGTCACAAAGAATAAAAGAAATTGTTATTCTTTATAAAAATAGTAGGAAAAAAAATAGTAAGTACAAATAAATAAAAAAAGTAGGTACATCTTGGCAAAAGATATTAAAAGTAAGAAAAAAGGAAATATGATGAATTGTAAAAGAAAAGACTAACCTGATGACATGGGGTGGGGGAAAAGATGGCGAGAAGTGTAGAAGGAGCCGACTCGTGGTAGTAGAGTTTTGGAGCATCTTGGAGGAGGTGTAGTCTGTTTTTGGAGGAACTTGGAGGAGGTGTCGGGTGTTTTTTGAAGAGTGTAGAAGTAGCGTAGAAGATGGAAAATAGCACATTTATATGAAGGATTGTCGTAGAAGAAGAATAAAGAAAAGTCCCGAGAAGGTTAAATTTTGTATATGGACGGAAGAAAAGACTGAGAAGAAAGTTACCAAGAAGGAGGGATACAACAGAGGATATAGGATGCCGTGAGTTGCCAGAATTTTTGTCATCCATATTTATAACCATATAGTTTGGTGTCATTTGCCAAGAGTACATTTTTTTTTCTGTCTAAATTTACTCATAAGAGGTTTATTTCATGTATTGTCAAAAAATTATAATAGTTCACTAACCCAGTAACCTTTTTTTTTTATACCATTTACAAAAAGAAATTAAAATATACAAATTATAAAACATTATAATTTAAAATTGTAGTTATTTTTTCCTTTATTTTCACATAAACACTCTAAATAAGAAAAGAATGCCACCCCTGTTTTTTTTGTTAGATTTATAAATTAAAGTAGGAAATTAAAAAATTCTAAGAACAATTAGTTGTTTCATTGGCGCCCAACGTGGGGCATTTGCTAAAAAAAAAAAAATGAACAGATAATCAATTCATAGAATAATTAGTTGTTTCATTGGCGCCCAACGTGGGGCAATTTAAAATATAAATTCAAAGAACAATTAGTTGTTTCATTGGCGCCCAACGTTTTGGCAATAAAAATGATGGAATAGAGAAAAAAAAAAAATTTTTGAGTTGTCCAAGTTTATAGTTTAGAAATTGCTGTAATATATTTTATGTATTATATTTATTATAGAGGATAGATTTGTGAAGCAAGATGGCGGACGAGGACACAGGTGAGTCGACCCATAGCATGGCGGGAGAGCAAGGTCCGGAGTTTGTTTACGATGGGGAGGCGGGAGAATTAGCTGCAGGAATGGACGGAATCGGGAGTGGCCTCGGCGGATTAGGACTCCGGAACGTAGATAGCGATGTTCGGGAATCGGGATTTGTAGAAGGAACGGGAGAAAATTCTATGATAGTCACGAGTCCGCTTATAGGAAGGTCGAATTCGGGGGATGAGGATGAAAACAAAAATAAAGACGATAATCCGAGTCAATTTGAGCAAATGATGGATCGTATCATGCAAAAAACATTCGAAAAGATGGACCATCAATTTGAACAGTTAAGTTGTAAGTTAGAAACAATAAATGAAACTAATAAAAAAGAAATAATCGAGTCGGTTGAGCAAAGGTTTGAGTTTTTTGAAATACAAATAAGTAAAAATATAGAGCAACTAAGGGGGGAACAACAAAATAATAACACGAATGAAATAATAGTGGAGACAAAAACAGATCTTATTGAAGTTGAAAATAAATGTGAAAATAAATTAATAACAGATGAGAAAAAGAAATTAAATGAAATAGGTAATGCTCAGAAAAATGAATTAGAAATAAGTAAAAGCAAATCAAATAGAAAGGAAAATAGAAAGGAAAATAGAAAAATAAAATTGAACAAAGAAATAAATAAAGATTATAGTCCGTTTAATACATTATGTCGGCTAGGTTTTATTAGAAAAAGTTATAAATTGTCAAAAATATCCAAAGATAAAATAAAAAATAAAAATATCCTTATCTTGAAAGTAAAATTAACAGAAATAAATTATAAGAAAATTTGTAAAGGAAATTTGGGCCCTATTTGCCAAGAAAGTTGTGATAAGAAAAAATTAAAGAAAACTAATAAAAGAAAAGATAAAGTAATGTTGCAGCCAAATTCTAGGAGAATTAGATATCGGAAGATAAAGTTATACAAATATGAAAATAAACAGAAACAAAGTGCTTACTTTAAAATACCAAAACTAATAAGCTTAATTAAAAATCACACTAAATTAAAGAAAATTAAAAATCACAAGAAATTTAAAAAAAAAAATTTCCTTCAGATAAACCGATGGATTATTTTTGATAACAAGGAACTCGTAATTGGATTTTTAAATGAACTTATGGCTATGATTTGTGTTTTTATAAATATATTTTTCTTAAATCATAATAATTAAAAATAAAACTAAATTATAAATTAAAAGTAATCAGCTAATGAATAAATTGTTTTTATTACGAAGTAGCAAATAATAGCTTTGTTGTGTGTTTTTCACCTTGGAAATAAAGATTTAAAAAAAAAAAAAATCTTAAATTGAGAAGTCGAAACTATTGAAATATGAAAATCAAAATATAATAAAATCTGAATTGATAGTACGGTCACTTATAAAACTGGTAACACTAAACCAACTAGTTGATGGAAGATAGATTCTGGTGGAGAGACGGACTGCAACTAACGGGATTCTGTGGAACAGAGAGGTAGTACACACTTCAAATAGGATTATGATAGTTTGACCCATATAAACAATGCATGTAGGTCTGACCTAATGACCGATATCTAGCTAAAAAAAATTGTAATATAATTCGATTCTTGATATTTTGTGAATCTGTGATGTAGAGAGAATTTATTGAAGTCTTGTGTCATGTTGTAAAAATAATAATAATAACATAATAATTATCATTTGTGACTTGTCGGTCTTTGCTATGGCAATTTTGTTTTTGATCAAGTATGACCTCTTATATGTTAAAATCATGAGAGACCTTGCTCCATGTGTGTGTGGATCGGCTTGTCTGGGTCATATAAGCCTCGCTTAAGCATATGTATTTTCTGTCTTAGTTTATGAAATTGAATTTGTTTTTTTTTTTGGTTATACATGTTCTTAAATTTTATGGTTATATGTGATATTGTTAAAAAAAAAAAAAATTGTTTAGTGCCTTCTCCACTCTGAAAAAAATTTTTTGATATTTTAATGTTTTTTTTTATGATAAAAAAAAAAACAAAATTATTTATTGAAATTATTTTATATTTTGATAAAAAAAAAAAAAAAAAAAAAAAAAAATATTGTTTGCTAGTTAATGTATTATTGCTTTAAAAAAAAAAAAAATTGTTTGTTAGTTACCTTTATATAAAAAAAAAAAAAAAAAAAAAAAAATGGTTTCTATGAAATTGTACATGTTATAATTATAATATTGGTTAGAGGATTGATTGCATAAGTATTTAAAAATGTTAGAAAGAAAATAGTGTATTAATGAAAAAAAAAAAAAAAAAAAAAAAAAAAAAATGTTTACATAAAATATGTGTCAAAAGGTTCAAAGTATTTGTATGCATAGGGCTGTAAAGAATAACAGATTTCTTTGTATATAGGAAGGGGATATGTGACGTGTAGAATGGGGGGGTCACAAAGAATAAAAGAAATTGTTATTCTTTATAAAAATAGTAGGAAAAAAAATAGTAAGTACAAATAAATAAAAAAAGTAGGTACATCTTGGCAAAAGATATTAAAAGTAAGAAAAAAGGAAATATGATGAATTGTAAAAGAAAAGACTAACCTGATGACATGGGGTGGGGGAAAAGATGGCGAGAAGTGTAGAAGGAGCCGACTCGTGGTAGTAGAGTTTTGGAGCATCTTGGAGGAGGTGTAGTCTGTTTTTGGAGGAACTTGGAGGAGGTGTCGGGTGTTTTTTGAAGAGTGTAGAAGTAGCGTAGAAGATGGAAAATAGCACATTTATATGAAGGATTGTCGTAGAAGAAGAATAAAGAAAAGTCCCGAGAAGGTTAAATTTTGTATATGGACGGAAGAAAAGACTGAGAAGAAAGTTACCAAGAAGGAGGGATACAACAGAGGATATAGGATGCCGTGAGTTGCCAGAATTTTTGTCATCCATATTTATAACCATATAGTTTGGTGTCATTTGCCAAGAGTACATTTTTTTTTCTGTCTAAATTTACTCATAAGAGGTTTATTTCATGTATTGTCAAAAAATTATAATAGTTCACTAACCCAGTAACCTTTTTTTTTTATACCATTTACAAAAAGAAATTAAAATATACAAATTATAAAACATTATAATTTAAAATTGTAGTTATCATTTTTTCCTTTATTTTCACATAAACACTCTAAATAAGAAAAGAATGCCACCCCTGTTTTTTTTGTTAGATTTATAAATTAAAGTAGGAAATTAAAAAATTCTAAGAACAATTAGTTGTTTCATTGGCGCCCAACGTGGGGCATTTGCTAAAAAAAAAAAAATGAACAGATAATCAATTCATAGAATAATTAGTTGTTTCAGTATATATATATGTACATCGAAAGAATATGATTATGTACAAAATAATAGTAGAAAGAAAAAAAAAAAAAAAAAAAACTATGCAAATCTATATTAATAAAGCTGAAACGGGGTTTGTTTGTTTGTTTGTTTGTATGTATGTATGTTTGTTCCAGCATCACGCCCAAACCGCTGGACGGATTTTTATGAAACTTCCCATATAGCATTCTTTTGAGCCCGATTGAATAATAGGCTATGTGGCGTCCCAAAATTTTGATCGGGAGGGGGGGTTGTAAGGGGGGCCTAAGTAAATAAATAGTGCTAACTCATTAACTAATGGGCGAATCGTCATGAAATTTCACATGTAGTATTTTTAAAAGCCAAATAGGAAAAAAAAGGTGTGTGGCGTCCCAAAGTTTTGAACGGGAGGGGGGGTTGTGGGTGGGCTTAAGTAGAAATATAGAGCTAGCTCATTAACGGTTGGTCGTATTGTCACGAAATTTCACATGTAGTATTCCTGAAGACCAAGTAGAAAAATAAGGTGTGTGGCGTCCAAAAAATGTTAACGGGGGGGGGGGGGGGGATAGGCCTAAATATAAAGATACCGGTAGCTCATTAACTAATGGTCGTTTTGTCACGCAATTTCCCACAAGTTCCTAAAAACGTACTATCTGTGGGGTCCGCTGTTGCAAGGCACTTACTAGCTGTGATGCCCAGCGTTCCTAACTTCGTACTAGCTGTGGGGTCCGCCGTTGCAAAACACATACTAGCTGTGATGCCCAGTGGTTCTAACTACGTACTAGCTGTGGGGTCCGCTGTTGCAAGGCACTTAATAGCTGTAGGGCCCAGCGTTCCTAAAAACATACTATCTGTGGGGTCCGCTGTTGCAAGGCACTTAATAGCTGTAGGGCCCAGCGTTCCTAACTTTGTACTAGCTGTGGGGTCCGCTGTTGCGAGTCACATACTAGCTGTGGTGACCAGCGTTCCAAACTATGTACTAGCTATGGGGTCCGCCGTCGCAAGGCATATACTACCTGTGGTGCCCAGCGTTGCAAGGCACATACTAGCTGTGGTCACAAACGTTCTTAAGTACGCACTGGCTAGGACATCCAGCGATGCTAAGTATTCACTAGCTATGGTTTCCGCCGTTGGAAGGAGCATACTAGCTGTGGTGCCCAGTGGTCCTAAAAACTTACTAGCGTTACTACAGTTGAAGGACTATAAGCCTTATTCCGTATGAATAATTGAAAATTATAACATCATGAATGTACTGTCGACGAACTGAATAGCCTTATAGGAGATATTGGGAGAAAAGTCAAAGTTCCCCGGGCAACGCCGAGTATTACTGCTAGTGTGAAATATGGTCAGAAAAGAAGTTCTCTCCTGAGATTAGTTAGTGGGTTGTGTTCTTTGGGTGAGAAGGATGACGTGGTCCACTTTCAGATAGGCTGCCATCTATGTCATGATAAGAGATATATACCGGCTAGCTATTTGGCAGATGTTCCGCTAGATGTCTCTCAACAACTGACACCACAATTTGCTAATAGTTTCAGATGAACAGAAGCCTCATCATGGTTTATGATTCATAACATCGGTAGTTCAAAATTAAATACAAAATTATAATTATGTAGGTTGTGATAATTAAATTAATATATATCTGTATTAATAAAGCTGAAACGGGGTTTGTTTGTTTGTGGATTTGTGGGTTTGTTCCAGCATCACGCCCAAACGGCTGGACGGATTTTTATGAAACTTCACATGTAGCATTCTTTTGAGCCCGATTGAATAATAGGCTATGTGGCGTCCCCAAATTTTGAACGGGAGGGGGGGTTGTAAGCGGGGCCTAAGTATATAAATAGTGCTAACTCTTTAACGGTTGATCTTATTGTCACGAAATTTCCAATGTAGTATTCCTGAAGGCCAAATAGAAAAATAAGGTGTGTGGTGTCCCAAAAATGTTAACGGGGGGGGGGGGGGGGGGGATAGGCCTAAATATAAAGATACCGGTAGCTCATTAACTAATGGTCGTTTTGTCACGCAATTTCACATGTAGTATTCCTGAAGGGCAAATAGAAAAATAAGGAGTGTGGCGCCCCAAACATTTGAACGGGAGGGGGGGAGGGGGGTTGTGGGGGGCCTAAGTATAAATATAGAGCTAACTCATTAACTAATGGGCGAATTGTCATGAAATTTCACATGTAGTATTTTTAAAAGCCAAGTAGAAATATAAGGTGTGTGGCGTTCCAGAGCTTTGAACGGTAGGGGGATTGTGGGGGGCCTAAGTATAAATATAGAGCTACCTCATTAACTAATGGGCGAATTGTCATGAAATTTCACATGTAGTATTTTTAAAAGCCAAAAAGGAAAAAAGGTGTGTGGCGTCCCAAAGTTTTGAACGGGAGGGGGGGTTGTGGGGGGGCCTAAGTATAAATATAGAGCTAACTCTTTAACGGTTGGTCGGATTGTCACGAAATTTCACATGTAGTATTCCTGAAGGCCAAATAGAAAAATAAGGTGTGTGGCGTCCCAAAGTTTTGAACGGCAGGGGGGGTTGTGGGGGGGGGCCTAAGTATAAATATGGTGCTAGCTCAATAACGGTTGATCGGATTGTCACGAAATTTCACATGTAGTATTCATAAAGGCCAAATAGAAAAATAGGGTGTGTGACGTCAAAAAATTGTGAACGCGAGGGGGTTATGGGTGTAGGCCTAAATTTGAAGATAGTGATAGGTCATTAACGGATGATCGGATTGTAATAGAATTTCACATGTAGTATTCTTGATGGCCAAATAGAAAAATACACTATGTGATATCTTAAAAATTTGGGAGGGGGGGGGGGGGGCTAAGCATAAAAAAAGTGCTGAATGATTAAAGGGTAATCGGATTGTCATGAATTTCACATGTAGTAGTAGTAACTATGTATTCGCTGTGGGGTCCACTGTTGCGAGAAATTTACTGGCTGTGATGCCTAGCGTTCCTTATATCGTACTAGCTGTGGGGTCCGCTGTTGCAAGGCACCTACAAAACATTTACTAGCTGTGATGCCCTGCGTTCCTAATTACGTACTAGCTGTGGGATCCGCCGTTGCAAAACACATACTTGATGACCTGTGGTTCTATCTACATACTAACTGTGGGGTCCGCAGTTGCAAGGCACCTACTAGCTGTAGGGCCCAGCGTTCCTAAAAACGTACTAGCTGTGGGGTCCGCCGTTGCAAAACACATACTAGCTGTGATGCTCAGCGATTCTAACTACGTACTACCTGTGGGGTCCGCCGTTGCAAAACACATACTAGCTGTGATGCCCAGTGGTTCTAACTTCGTACTAGCTGTGGGGTCCGCTGTTGCAAGGCACTTAATAGCTGTAGGGCCCAGCGTTCCTAAAAACGTACTAGCTGTGGGGTCCGCCGTTGCAAAACACATACTAGCTATGATGCCCAGTGGTTCTAACTACGTACTAGCTGTGGGGTCCGCTGTTGCAAGGCACTTAATAGCTGTAGGGCCCAGCGTTCCTAAAAACGTACTATCTGTGGGGTCCGCTGTTGCAAGGCACTTACTAGCTGTGTTCCTAACTTTGTACTAGCTGTGGGGTCCGCTGTTGCGAGTCACATACTAGCTGTGGTGACCAGCGTTCCAAACTATGTACTAGCTATGGGGTCCGCCGTCGCAAGGCATATACTACCTGTGGTGCCCAGCGTTGCAAGGCACATACTAGCTGTGGTCACAAACGTTCTTAAGTACGCACTGGCTAGGACATCCAGCGATGCTAAGTATTCACTAGCTATGGTCAGCGTCCCTAAAAACGTACTATCTGTGGGGTCTGCTGTTGCAAGGCACTTACTAGCTGTGATGCCCAGCGTTCCTAACTTCGTACTAGCTGTGGGGTCCGCCGTTGCAAAACACATACTAGCTGTGATGCCCTGTGGTTCTAACTACATACTAACTGTGGGGTCAGCAGTTGCAAGGCTCCTACTAGCTGTAGGGCCCAGCGTTCCTAAAAACGTACTAGCTGTGGGGTCCGCCGTTGCAAAAACATACTATCTGTGATGCTCAGCGTTTCTAACTATGTACTACCTGTGGGGTCCGCCGTTGCAAAACACATACTAGCTGTGATGCCCAGTGATTCTAACTACGTACTAGCTGTGGGGTCCGCTGTTGCAAGGCACTTAATAGCTGTAGGGCCCAGCGTTCCTAAAAACGTACTATCTGTGGGGTCCGCTGCTGCAAGGCACTTACTAGCTGTGATGCCCAGCGTTCCTAACTTCGTACTAGCTGTGGGGTCCGCCGTTGCAAAACACATACTAGCTGTGATGCCCAGTGGTTCTAACTACGTACTAGCTGTGGGGTCCGCTGTTGCAAGGCACTTAATAGCTGTAGGGCCCAGCGTTCCTAAAAACGTACTATCTGTGGGGTCCGCTGTTGCAAGGCACTTACTAGCTGTGATGCCCAGCGTTCCTAACTTCGTACTAGCTGTGGGGTCCGCCGTTGCAAAACACATACTAGCTGTGATGCCCAGTGGTTCTAACTACGTACTAGCTGTGGGGTCCGCTGTTGCAAGGCACTTAATAGCTGTAGGGCCCAGCGTTCCTAAAAACGTACTATCTGTGGGGTCCGCTGTTGCAAGGCACTTAATAGCTGTAGGGCCCAGCGTTCCTAAAAACGTACTAGCTGTGGGGTCCGCAGTAGGGTCAAATGGCCGGACCTGGGCCAGTTAAAGGGGCGCTATGCTGGTCTAGTAGTGCCCAGGCTTAAATGGACCAAAGTAGGTCAGGTTTTAAAGGGTGGGTCACGCTTGGACTCGTGGTTTTAAAGTCCAGTGGACTGGTGTGTCAGATGTGTGTCAAACAGATGTAAACCTATCATTTATTTATTTTGATATCTCAAAAAAATCGCTAGCGTCTGAGAGGTCATTCAACCGTATATGTAAACAGACGACGAGAGGTCATCCAACCTTCGGTGAGTGTGTCTTACAGATGTAATTCATATATTTATTTTGCTATCTCAGTGATTCGAAAAAAAAAAAATCGCTAGCGTCTGACAGGTCATTGAACCTTGCATATAAACACACGAGATTATACCACCACCTCATTCAACTTTCAGTGTGTATGTGAAAACTTATCATTTTGGTATCCTACAGAAATTTTTTCGAAAAACGGTGAGCGAAAAATGTATTATTGAGAAATTAACACAGTCAACGAACTTTCAGTTTAGAAAGTATGAGAGTGGTTCATCTGGTGAAAGTAGGAGCAAAGATGACCACCTTCGTGAGAGCCTAATTTGCATACCGGTCCAGGACCGTGTCCTCCTTGCTCCTCATTTTTCGAAAGTGGAATTTTTTGAATATGTTGATTTTTCAAAATTTGATGCTTCTTCCGAGAATATAAAAAGACAGGAATCTAGCGGGTCCCATCATTATCTAGCCAAACATGGACACAGAAACTCAGGAGAGTGACTTGAACGCTTTAGTACAAAAACTAAATGCATCTAAGGCGGAATTCATACCGATAAATGAATTAATAATAGATGAGAAATATTCGATTCTTGCAATGAAAAGAATAAATACAATTTACGGACCCAGTATAATCGCGACTTTCATTGAAGGAGATGTCGACGAGCCCAGCGACAGCTTGAAAAGCATTTTTTTGCCGAAGCGCTATACAGAAATGTTTTCCGATGAAGAACTACTTCAAGCTTCAGGTTACTTTTTAAAAAAAAAATAATAATTTAAAAAAAAAGTCACTTTTTAAGAAAAACTAAAAATTTTTTTTTTTTTTTACAGGCAATTTGAAATTGGCGTACAAAGGCCGAAGAATCAATAAGGAGCATTTATTTGAATTCTCAGTGTAATCTAATGTATTTTTGAAAAATATATAATTTGTAATCAAGTGTTGACTTTATTTACACAACCAAAAATGATGAAATCTCACCCCCCTCAAACACAAATTTGTGCCAACCTACTTTCTAAAAGAAACTTGTATGAATTTGAAATGTCAAATCCGAGTATATAAACCCTCTGAGATCCCCGAATTGGTATCAGTCTTTCGTCTGAGAACATCTCATCTCCAATAATGAACACTTCTGCTTCTAGCGCTTCCAAGGTATATTCTAAAATTCTCTTAGACATTTTTATACTCTAAAAAAATTCGATAATAATTTCATGATGGCACAAATTTTTCAACATCTTGTAGATTTCATCTCTTGTAAGAAAACTAAACACCAAAATGCGTGGTGAAGTCGTATCTATGACCGAATTAACAGTAGGTGAAAAATATAGAATTCTTACCATGAAAAAAATTGAGACAAGTTATGGTCTTAGTATAATGGCAACGGTGATTGAAGATGAGGACCGTAATGCACAAAGATGGAATGATGGTCAGAAAACGGTTTTTTTACCAAAAAGATATACTAAAATGTTTACCGATGATGATTTAAAAGATGCAGAAGGTAATAAAAAAAAAGCTTAAGCCGTAATTTTTGACTTAGATAATTTTTTTAAAATTATTAAGCATCTCATTTATTTTTTTTTTTAATTTTAATTTTTTGTAGGTAAGCTAAATATGGTGTATAAAGGTCGTGGATCAAGACAGGAGTATCTCTTAGAGTTTTCAATGTAGAGAATTCAATGTAATACCGATATTTTGAAATAATAAAAATCTGATTAAAAACGTATTGATATTGATTTATAAACACCTTAAGGGAAGGGGAAAAAATAAATAAAATAATTTGAAAAGATTTTATTTTTTTATATTCACACTAATTGAGATAAATTGACCCAACTCTTTTCTGACAGTCCGAACCACTTCACATATATACGATTCCCTTTTCGTCGAAGAACTTTTTCAATGAGATAAACACCAGGATCCTTTACAATCTGTAATTCTTCTTTATAAAATGCGCCAAATATGTCTTGATTATTCGCATCTTGTAAAAGGTATGTGATGGGGTTTGTAAATTGCACCTTGACAACTTTGAAGATCTCAGGTGAGAATTGAGCAAGATAGCCTTTGGCAAATGCATTGCGTAATTTTGATATGCGGACATAATCCCCCTCCTTGAATTTAGGTTTGGTAGTGGTAGCCGGGACTGAATAAACAGTGGCAATTAGCTCATTTTGAAGCTTCTTATTAGCGACAACCTCAGACGGAGTGGCTTGAATTGTACGGTGCTTTGTATTATTATATCTTGAAAGCAGAGCAGGTAGCAAGTCGACATATTTATGATTTCCATTCAAGGTGAACATTTTCCACATATGTCCTTTTAATGTTCTATTGAATCGTTCAGCAATCGAAGCCTTTTTTCCAGAGTATGTAGAATAGTGGTGAATATTATTTTTTTTCATAAGAGTCTGGAAGTTAGTATTGTAGAATTCACGTCCTTCATCTGTAAGCAATAATTGAGGTATACGTTTACTCTCGAGAAATATAGTCTCTAGCGCTTTTGTAACTTCTGGTCCTGTCTTTCGCTTCAATGGTATTGCCCAGGCATATTTCGAGAAGCCATCGATTACGGTCAATAAATATTTAAAGCCTTTATTGACTCGCCAATATGGCACCATCTCGACTAAATCTGCCTCCCACAAATCGTCCACTCCTTTTAAAAGCACTTTACGTCGAGGATAATTAACACGAGCTGGTTTATGGAGTTCTCTAACGACAACTTCTCTTGGTGTGTAAGGTTTTGAAAGTATATTCCCCATGACAAACTCTATCAGACTAATACTAAATCAATTGTCTCACTTTAATTTAAGCATCATGGTTCTGCTTTTTTAGCATATATTTCGACAGTTCTCGTTGAAGATGCTGAAGAGTTACATATCCAGAATTATCAATTTTCTTGACCAAGTAAGCCAATTCTCTTTGAAGATAATTCAGTGTGACTACATCATTAGAATCTATGGGAGGGCTGACATTTACTAGTCTTTTCTTACTCCCATTGATATATGCTCCAGGCCAATTTTTGAGATCAGTGTAGAACCTTGCCGATCTGTCCACATATCCTTTCGTAGCTGCATCAGAGGGGTCCGATGGATCCTCTATATGTATTAGCCTTTTAGCATTAAAGTCAATTTTGCTTCCTGACTGAGAAAAATGTGAAATTCGAGAATCGACATAATTTCTGGAAGCAGCATCTGATCCCTCCAATCCTTCTCCTAAATTGATTATTCGCCTATGGTTGACATCGAGAACTCCTCCAGCTTCAACCTGTCTGAATCGGTCCTCTCCTTTTAAAGCTTGAACTGTATTGTATAATTTTTGCTGATTGCGGTAATACCGCTTACCAACATGCCGTCCGAACTTGTCAATGGTCATTTTAGAACTGAAACCCCTCAGGTGAAATAGACTCTATACACACCAATTTTTGAACTTCTACAATATGGACAAAAAATACAAAAAACAGAACAGTCCATACAGGTAAAATGACCACATGGTAATATGACCGTATCTACAATGGCATCGAAACACACCTTACAACGAAGATCTACCAAATATTCCTCTGAATTTTCTGATTCCTCCTCATCTTCACTAGAGCTCATGATTAATATATAATATTTGCTTCTCTCAATTCTTCCAATATTGACGCGATTTCATTCGAATGAGGTCCACCTCCTGCTGCTTCGCTAGCATAGAGCAAGCTTAACCTCGTACAGAGTTCATTGGGATCGTCCCAGCGCTCATATATAGGTCTTGTACAATTCATCCATAAGCCCGAGCCAGAAAAATGAGATTTTTTTGAACGGGTATGATATTGTCTGGTAGTAGGAGTAAATAATTTTGCAATTATATTTTTATACTTGAAACTTTTATTACCACTCAAACTTTTAGCTTCACTGAAATGTCTTTTATGAGCATTTGTAACCGTCAGTAGTTCCTTATATATGGCTAAATCCTCATTTTTGTATGTCATAGGTTCTTTTAAAAACAAAAGTTCATAGAGTCCAGGTGTACCTTCATAAAATTTGTCTTTAATTTCTAAATCATTGTGATCCACCCGAACGCTAGCGTCACCTAACGTTAACCCACCACTGGGTAGAAAGCGAAGTCCATAGCGAGTGTCAAAGTCCTTTGTATCTCCACTAAGAAATTTTCTAATATATGGGCGCAAAAATGGACCAATATTGGATGATTCAATCATTCTTTCTACTGCATCTCTGCCTAGCGCAGTCTGAGACAAAAGTTGTGCTTCTTCTACAGGTGTAATAGGAGGTGATGAACTTTCAAAGACTTCTTCTTCAAAAGGGACTTCTTCCCTCCTAGGTGTAGTGAATGAAGGAGTATAGAGTTGAGTTTTTGGTTTTCCACTGATTGGTGTGATGATTTTTTCTTCTTGCGGATATATTTCAGATTTCTCTATGTTTGGGAATGGTGGAGTCTTGATTATCGATTTGGTAGGTGCTTGTTTCAGAGTTTCCGTTATTTGTAGCAGTGGTTTTGTAACTGGTTCGAATGTTTTCTCTAGTGACTCATGAGTCTCTAGAGCCCCCTTCTTGAAAGATTTCAACTTTTTTCTCAAACCTTTAGAGGTCTTGATAATATCTCGTACTACTGAACGTTTCATTTTAAACTGAGCTGCTGCGGTACACTTACATCAATATAAAGGTGTCAAAGCCCTGTCGGTACCTCCCCTTGTCTGCCTCTCGAGTTTTATCAAGGACAAAGAACCCATAGGGGTCACTGTCCCAACATAGTGCACACATCTTTTGAAACATACCAAATGTAACATCTGTCGAACTAACGTGATCCTGATAAATATGTTTTAAATTTAACAAATTTTGTCTGAAAAGTATTAAAAAATTTGCATTGTCTCTAATTAAGTGCTTTGGTATATGCGCATATGTCTGCCCAATGTAAATAGGGAATATAGACTTGTGTCGTCCCATACTAAAATACTTTCTTATTATATTATGGTTATCGAGGCTAATATCATCAAAAATAAAAGCAGAATTAGGTTTTGCATCTTCCAGCTGTATCACACTTTCGGAATCATCAAAAGTGTAATATCCTATTTCGGGAACCGTGTCCATTACCTTTTTTAAATAGGTGTATTTCGCCTGTGATAAAGATCGAGAGTAAATGTAGAGATTTTCGAAACAAAGTCCATTTTCATCAAGAAGGAGGCTAATGACCAAATTGGTTTTCCCCGATCCTGTAGCTCCACAAACAATGATTAGAGGGTTTGGTGGTAAAAGTCTTATTGTTTCATCTTTTTCCTGGTGAGGAAGAAGGTCAACAACTTTCAGTTGTAAAGGTTGAGGCTCCAAATGCATTTCGGTAAATGATACCTTTAGTGAAACCGCTGTATATATAAATTGAGAGCATGATCCTTTCATTTCAGTATGAAACGAAAGATAGGAGGCAGTGTAGTAAACGCTCTAATCAACAAGCTACCATTTGAAGCACACATTCCAGGATATAATTATCGAGGTGATACGGGTATTAATCCATTAGACGAAGCCTGTCGTGAACACGATATTTCCTATTCAAAAACTAATAATTTATCTCAGAGACACGCAGCAGACAGAATCTTAGCAGATAAAGCTTGGGAGAGAGTCAGATCTAAGGACGCAAAGTGGGGGGAGAAGGCAGCTGCTTGGACTATAACAAATACCATGAAGGCTAAAGTCAAAATGGGGTCTGGACTTCGAGGATCCTTTGGAAAACTTATAAAAGCTGCACGAGTAGGTCGTCATTTACCTATTGATAGGGCTTCTGCTTTATCATTGAAAAAAGCAAAACGGTATTTGCAAAAATGGAAAATAACAAAAACGCCGAGGATGCTCCCTTTGCCTAAAACCGGTGGGGTATTACCATTTCTCGTACCACTATTTGCAGGATTATCTGCTCTCGGTAGCTTAGCAGGTGGTGCGTCAGCTATAGCAAAAACTGTAAGCGATGTCCAAAATGCAAAGGCTAAATTGGAAGAGATGAAAAGACATAATAGGACAATTGAAGGACAAAAAATAGGTCAAGGACTTTACGTAAGACCATACAGAAACGGATACGGATTATACGTGAGACCATATAAAAATCAGATGTGACTTCCAAATAGAGCTCTTACAAATGTAGATCTTGAAAAATATGCTAAAAACTTGTGTCATTTCAGAGGTGTCTTTATGAAGGACACCTTACCGAGGACACCAAAAAAATATGAATCGGGCATTGTGAACCTTAATAGAGTCAGTGAACCCGGCTCACATTGGGTCTGCTATGTAAAGCGTGACAATAAAATAAAGTATTTCGACTCGTATGGTAATCTACCTCCACTCGAAATACTCAAATACCTGAAAGGATGCTCAATTGAATACAATCGAAACCGGTATCAGGATTGGAACACTCCATATTGTGGACACTTATGTATTCAGTTCCTTTATATTGAAAACTTGTGTTAGTCTTAGATGCAGTCATGAGTTATACCTTTACCCTTACGGGCACTGAGAACGTATTAAGTGCAGACATTTTTCCTACAATAGACCTATCAAATGGAGAGTACTCGATTGGGCTTTTAGGTTTTACAACATATAATTCTATTCCCAACATTATTGATGGTGAGAATGATATGTTTTATTTTGGTGATGAAAAAATTAAAATACCGATGGGGACATATGAGTTGGAAGCACTTGGGGATTATTTACAAGAACAGATGATGTTTAGAAGAAAAGGCGATCATGTTATAATCCGAGCTAATAATAATACATTAAAATCAGAATTACGGTGTACAAAAACTGTATATTTTAATAGAAAAAATTCTATTGGACCCTTATTGGGATGGGATGACAGCTTGGATGAAGATAAGCGTACCTTACACCCCGGAGATGGCTATCATACCTCACCAGGGATCGTAAACATGGTTAAAGTCAATACAATTGCTATTGAATGTAATATAGTTTACGGTGCATATCGAAATGGAAAACCGGTTCACACATTGTATGAATTCTATCCAACTGTCGAGGCAGGGTACAAAATTGTCGAAACACCATCACCCATTGTATATTTAGGAGTTAGCACAAAATCCGTTGACAACATTACATTACGGATAGTAGACCAAGACGGTCATCCAATCAACTTTAGAAACGAAACTATAACGATACACCTACATATAAAGAAGAATGGCGATTGACTTTAGACCTCGGTATATAAGTATTCGACCACATCCAAGACCCATTAGTACGAGACCGTACATGAGACACTTGACACCAGGCAACATTCGATTTTTGAAAAGTTTAGGCTTGAAAGTGAAACGACAATGAATGACATTTTAGATATTACAGAGGACGTTCGGTTTGATGATAGTATCACTCAGCTACAGTTCCACACTTACAACCCATTTAATTCTACAAATTTAAAGAATTCTGATGAGATTCGAATCCCTATTCACCAGCAAGATTTGTATATATTACCATGTGCTAGTTATCTTTATTTGGAAGGCTCTATTCAGAAGGAGGGTGCTGATAAAAGAATGACTACATCGAGTGCAAAATTGTCAAATAATGCCTTTGCATTTATGTTTGATGAAATTCGCTATGAATTGAATGGAGTGGAAATTGATAAAGTCCGAAATCCAGGAATTGTGAGTACTCTAAAAGGGTATGTCTCTTTATCACCTAACCAAGTGAGTGGGTTAGGCAATGCAGGATGGATGATGCCGAAGAAAGATGGAGCTATTTCAATAGATAAAGACGGTCATTTTAATGTATGTCTCCCCCTCAGCACTCTTATTGGTTTTCTCGAAACTTTCAAAAAAGTGATAATCAATTCAAAGCATGAACTGTGTCTTATCCGTGCAAAGAGCGACGCTAATTCGATTTTGGACGACAAGGTACAACTTACACTAAACAAGGTAAATTGGAGAGTCCCTCATATTAAAGTATCTGATGAACAGCGACTGCGACTATTGAGAATATTAGACAGAGATCAGACACTCACTATCCCTTTCCGCTCATGGGAGTTGTCGGAATACCCTGCCTTACCGGAAAACACACAAAATACATGGAGTGTCAAGACTAGTTCAGCTCTAGAAAAACCCCGATATATAATCGTAGCCTTTCAGACAGACAGAGTCGACAATAAGTTAAAAGATACCAGTCAATTTGACGCTTGTAACTTGTCCAATGTTAAACTATTTTTGAATAGTGAGATGTTCCCATACGATGATTTAAACCTTGATTTCAATAAGGGTCGATATGCTGTTCTCTATGATATGTACCAAAGATTTCAAATGAGCTACTATGCTAAGGATCATAGTGAACCCCTACTGTCGAGAAAGGACTTTGGTGAAATCGCCCCCATGATAGTTCTTGATGTATCACGTCAGGAAGACACATTGAAGGTAGCTACGGTCGACATTCGTCTAGATCTTCATGCAACCCAACCGTTTCCACCTCACACTCGAGCTTACTGCCTTTTAATTCACGATAAATTAATTGAATTAAATCCTCTTAGTGGTCTTGTAAGGAAGCTATAAAATGAGTGTGTGTAAGATGAGGATCATCATTAGATTTCTAACCCTCAAACATGGAACACCAGTTCGCGATTGTGGATTTTCAAGGTTTTCAAGGGGAAGGTGGCTTTATTGTGAAGGAGTTGACAGTTCTCACTCACAGTCAGTCACTCCACTGGTTTTTTCTCCCTCCTCAAAATGTTGATGAATCTGATAGTCGTGTGAATCTATGGGTTAAAAAACACATTCACAATATTCCATGGTGCTATGGAGATACAGAATATTCACGTCTGGAAGAACTCTTATGTACTTCAACTGCTTCATGTAAATTTATTTGGGCGAAAGGACTAGAAAAATGTACATTTCTTGAAAATATTGTTAAAAAGCCAGTTTATGATCTGCTCGACTATGGGTGTCCGAATTTGAAAAAGTTACCCCCACATGAGACTACCTGTCATTTTCATGGAGGAACCTCTTATACTTGTTCACTTAATCAAGCCTTCAAGTTGGAGGAGTGGATAAGTAAACACCCATCCAAGACAGATTTGTACAATGAAGAGGTTCGCCAAAAAACCTTTCGTAAATCTAATAAAGTGTTGGCATTTCATGGCTTTGTAAGACATTTGAATAATACTGCAATGTGTGTATATTGCAAGCTAAAATGTGATATAGATCAGACGGTATGCCCACACATGTACCATAAAAGACACAGCCCCCGATGTTACTGGTTTAGTCAGTGCTAGAATGGATCAAGCTTTGGAAAAACTTTCTCAAACTAATATCTGGAATATGGATCCGGTACATCTTCAAAACTTACCACCTGCATTACTGCTTCATCTCTATGACTATGCAATTGAATATTTATGGGACAACCTACCTGAAGAGTGGCGTGAGGATCCAAGATTCCAATTGTGTCGTCGATGCAACCATCACTTCAATACATCTCATGATCAAATCGATGGTCCACCACCGATGAAGAAAAATTGTACTTATTGTGTAAAATAATGTTGATAATAAATTTAAATTCAACCATATTTTTTTTCTTTTTTTTTTTAAAAACCCTCAAAAGTTGTAAAAATAATACGAAATAAGAAAATAAACAAGTATGATTATAATCATTTATTCATAAATAATGCATACATTTCATTCCAGTCTACAGTGTTTAAATTCACTATAGACTCTTCAGTTGATGTTGGTAATGAAAAAAATTCAAAGCATTTTGATATTACTGATAGTAAAAGTTTTAAAGAATAGTCTATTTTCTCACAAGACTTGAGCATAAATATCACTTCACTTTTATTGAGCTTGATTTCCGGCTGAGACGACACCGACATGTAAGGAGAAGGACTATTCAGACACATTGTGACCCATGGGTATGAATTTGATATACTCACACTTTGATTTCTTCCAGTGAGTCCAAATTTGAATACTATGTTGCGTATTCGAAGTGAGTCTTGGAGAGGTCTTTTTCTTCCTTTGGGGTTGATGTAGTTTTGAATAGGTCCTATGTTGGTGGAGAGTCCTGTCCAATCTGCCGTGTCCAAATAAATTGATACCTTCTTGTGGCAAAATACCACTACTGGTGACTGGTTGAGAAGTCCTACCTTGATGACCTTGGTCTTGGACTTGTTGAGAGCAAACTCTGTCACTAGATACAACTCCATTGCGACAACTGGTCTCTCTACATTTTTTCACATCATATCATCTTCTTACCCCCACCTAGTTCCCCCCTCTCTGGTCTTTTTAAAAACCTGTTTTCATGAGCGGGTTCACAATCTTTTCTCACAATTGTTTTTGTTTTATTTTGATTATATATAGGCAGACTCCTCCTTGGACTATTACAACATGTTCAAGTGTACAAAGTGTGACACCATTTTTCCATCTTGGAAAAAACGTAATGTCCATCAGTTCAACTGTAAGAGAAATATCGACGAGATATTGGATGTAGAACCACCAAGGAAAAAAATATTTTTATGTTCATCTTGCGGAGGACGGTTTGAAAACGATTATCATGGACAACGACATGAATCAGTCTGTCATGGGGAATATTCATCCTCAAAGGAACCGACCAAGGACGCATTATTAGCTCTGGTGCCTTCTGATAATATTGTACAATATGAAAGTGCCTTTGCTAGTCGATTGGAATCCTATTTTATTCGCTCAAACAAATGCAATGATTTGACGTGTTTCCTACTGGATGTGAAACCAACATTAATACACAAAGTATCCAACATACTACAAATGAAATCTGCAATAAAAATTAATTTGATGGTTGAATGTTTATTTGAAAATGCTCTTGGTGAGAGGACAGATCGAGCCTTTAAGACTATGAATAAGCCAGTTTTTCGAGCAACAAATCTTGAAAAATTCTTTGACAATGCATTTGAAAAAATACACTCGGAGGTGGAAAATAGTGCATTGAAAGGAAGTGGGTGGAAAATATTAGCCGTAGACGGAATTCGTCTACGGGTGAATAGATATGATCCACTACGTGCTTCTACATATATACCATTACCAGCTAGTCTTGAAAATAAAAAGGCATGTGTAAATGTACAAAATAATGATGAGAAATGTTTTGCATATTCAATCTTAGCAAAATTCGTGACATCGCATTCTTATCGACCACAGGAATATACTGATTTATTCAGTTTATATGATTTTTCATGTGTTTCGTTTCCAGTCGCTCTAACGGATATTTCTAAATTTGAAAAGGTCAACAATATGTCTATAAATGTATTTGGAATTGATGAAAACGAGAAAATATACCCCCTCAAGGTTGCAGCAGAAGAAAAATCAGATCATCGGGACATCCTCCTTTTGGACAATGAAAAAAAACAACACTACGTCTACATAAAAAACTTTAATCGGTTGATTAGTCGTCAATTACGAAAATCTTCTCTGCGAAAATTTTACATCTGTAAAAGATGCTTCATAACTTTTGAAGAAAGAAGAGGCGGATCTGATAAGCTGGAGATGCATAAAATCTATTGCAAAGATCAGAAGACTGTACGAGTTGAATTACCATCTGATCCGATAATGACATTTACAAATGTTGAGCGTCATCACAGAGTTCCCTACGTTATTTATGCCGATTTTGAATCTATCTTGGAACCTATTGCTGGATGTCGTCCATCATCTGAGTCATCATTTACTACTCGTATTCAAGAACATATTCCAATGTCGTTTTGTACGTATGTGAAAAGTTCTTCTGGTCTTCCACCAATCTCTACTGCTCCGTATTTGTATAGAGGACCTGATGCAGCCAGAGTTTTTATAGAACACATCATCGAATTGAGTAAAGCTATATCAGCTGTCTACAATGGTAACCCTGTGGATATTAATATGAATTCTGATCAAGAAACCCAGTGGGATTTAGCAACTACATGTTACCTCTGTGAAAATGAATTCACAGAGTCGAATTTGAAAGTACGTGATCATTGTCATCTCACTGGGGATTATAGAGGTGCAGCATGCAATAGTTGTAATTTGAAATGTTGTATTCCTAAATTTATTCCAATTATTTTTCACAATCTCACAAACTATGATTCAAAATTTATAATTAGACAGCTGAGTAATACAAAATGTGGGAGAGTTACAATTATACCTCACACTCAGGAAAAGTTTATATCATTTTCAGTTAAGATTGACAACATTTGGATGAGGTTTATTGATTCTTTTCGTTTTATGGCCTCTAGCTTGGATCAGCTTGCTCGAAATTTACCATCTGATGCATTTTTGGAAACATCACGTTTCTTTCCGACTGAGCATATGTCTCTCATGACCCGAAAAGGTGTGTTTCCGTATGATTATGTAGATTCTATGAAGAAACTGGATGAAACTCAATTACCACCAAAGGAAGCATTTTTCAATTCGTTAACACAATCGCATATTGATGAGGAAGATTATGCACATGCTCAGACTGTCTGGAAAACATTTCAATGTACTACGTTGGGTAGTTATAGTGATATCTATTTAAAATCAGATGTTTTAATTTTATCGGATACGTTTGAATCATTTCGAAAAATGACTATGAAAAACTATGGAGTTGATGCGGCCCACTACTATACGACACCAGGACTCTCCTTTGATGCTATGTTACGATATACAAAGACTAAGCTAACACTATTACAGGATTATGATATGATAATGTTTTTCGAGAAAGGTATAAGAGGGGGGATATGTCAAGCATCACATCGATATGCTACAGCAAACAATAAATACATGAAAAATTATGATCCACAAAAAGAATCATCATACATCACTTATCTTGATGCTAACAATCTATATGGATATGCCATGAGCAAATATTTACCATATGGCGATTTTCAATGGGTGGAAAGACCGGAAGAGGTTGACATTCTTAATTTACGAGAAGACGATGATACAGGGTATGTATTTGAGGTGGACGTGAAGTACGCGACAAAACTTCACGAGATGCATGACGATTTACCATTTTTGGCCGAGACGATTCCTCCCCCAGGTGGCAAGGTTAAAAAATTGATTTCTCATTTAAATTCACGCGAACGATATGTGGTACACTATGTAGCTCTGAAACAGGCTCTACAGCATGGACTCGAGATTGAAAAGATCCATAGAGCAATCAGTTTCAAGCAATCACCCTGGCTGCGGTCCTATATAGATCTTAATACTCAACTTAGACAAAATGCACAAAATGATTTCGAAAAAGATTTCTTCAAACTCATGAATAACTCCATATTCGGGAAGACGATGGAAAATGTACGAAATCGACAGAATATACAGCTAGTCAAGACTGCAAGACAAATGATGAAACTAGTAGTAAAAGCTAATTTTCTTGAGAGAATTATCTACGACGAGGAGCTAGCAGCGGTTGTAATGGCCAAGACAAAAATATACTTTAATAAGCCGATATATGTGGGTATGTGTATACTCGATTTGTCCAAAGAACTCATGTACAGATTTCATTATGATTTAATGTTGCCTAGATACGGAAAAGAAAGATTAAAATTAATGTATTGTGATACTGACTCTCTCATCTATCATGTGATAACACAAGACCTCTACTCAGATATGCATTCAATGCTGGATCATTTCGATACGTCCAATTATCCTCCAGACCATGTGCTATTTTCACTCATTAATAAGCAGGTACTTGGAAAATTCAAGGATGAAGTATATGGAGAAATTATAGAAAAATTTATTGCATTACGAGCAAAGGTGTATGCATTTTCCATTGCCTTTAAGAAAATTGTAAAAAAGGCAAAAGGTGTGTCACGTGCTTCATTGAGACATTTTATTTCTTTGGAAGATTATGAAAGGACACTATTTGATTCCACATTAATGTTTACATCCATGAGAAGTATAAGATCATACAAGCATATACTGTACACCATCGATCAAAATAAATTGGCACTAAATCCATTTGATGACAAGCGACACATTCTTGAAGATGGCATATCTACTCATGCACATGGTCATTTTTTAAACTAATTCACTTTCCCCCCCTCTAACTCGAGAATTATCATCTTGTGAATTACCTACTGAGTGGACCCGAATCACTAGAAGAATTTCAAGATTGTATAAAAATGATATGCCGATACATATGATGAAGAAAATGTGTAAAGTTCATTCTGACCCCTAAATTTCCTCTGTCATCGGAGGTCCACATTTCATCCCACCTCTCTTATCCACCCCACAACTTCCTCAAATGTGCTTCCGCTTTGACGTAGCGAGGAGGCTTAATTGATTTATATGATCAAGAACCAAGAGAAGCACTATTTTTTTCTTTTTTTTTTTTTTAATTTTATGTCTATTTTTTTTTTTCAGATCTGTCCGCATGATCGAGGGAGCTGAGAATAATTCACTAATTTTTTTCTGTTTATTGTTCCAGTTGTGCCGCCGCCATCAGGGCTTTTTGAGGCGGCTCCAATCAGTCCCCATCCCCTACGTCCACGAGGTGAGGGAACTCCCTCTATGCGAATCATTCCCCATTAAGCGATTCGGCGGGTCGGGGAAGGAAACAACCGTTGTCCTCCATGTGAGGGGGGACCTGTGGGAGGTGCGACTCCCAGAAAAATATAACGATATAATCGATGACAACCTTTTGTGGGAGTCGCCCGAGTACGGGTTTACCCTCACATTCGAGGGCAGGGTAGGAGGAGTAGACAAGATCATTTTTAAGTATGATTTTAAATATATCCATTAACACAGAAATTTAATTTTAATATTTGTATTTATTCTTCTTTTTTTTTTTTCTGTTATAGAGAAAACCCCGACTTCATCCCACCCGAAATATACTACACCGCCCCTTATGCTGATATAGAAGAAGAATTTTGGGATTAATTTTATAAATAAATTTTTTATTTTTTTCTATATTTTTTTTCATTGACTTCCTACCTCACTGAATATTATAATATGCAAATCTTGGTGTGGTCTGGACGAAGGTCGACGAGATTGATGACTCACTGAAGGTTGAATGAGGTGGTGGTATAATCTCGTGTGTTTATATGCAAGGTTCAATGACCTGTCAGACGCTAGCGATTTTTTTTTTTTCGAATCACTGAGATAGCAAAATAAATATATGAATTACATCTGTAAGACACACTCACTGAAGGTTGGATGACCTCTCGTCGTCTGTTTACATATACGGTTGAATGACCTCTCAGACGCTAGCGATTTTTTTGAGATATCAAAATAAATAAATGATAGGTTTACATCTGTTTGACACACATCTGACACACCAGTCCACTGGACTTTAAAACCACGAGTCCAAGCGTGACCCACCCTTTAAAACCTGACCTACTTTGGTCCATTTAAGCCTGGGCACTACTAGACCAGCATAGCGCCCCTTTAACTGGCCCAGGTCCGGCCATTTGACCCTACTGTCCGCCGTTGCAAAACACATACTAGCTGTGATGCCCAGTGGTTCTAACTACGTACTAGCTGTGGGGTCCGCTGTTGCAAGGCACTTAATAGCTGTAGGGCCCAGCGTTCCTAAAAACGTACTATCTGTGGGGTCCGCTGTTGCAAGGCACTTACTAGCTGTGATGCCCAGCGTTCCTAACTTTGTACTAGCTGTGGGGTCCGCTGTTGCGAGTCACATACTAGCTGTGGTGACCAGCGTTCCAAACTATGTACTAGCTATGGGGTCCGCCGTCGCAAGGCATATACTACCTGTGGTGCCCAGCGTTGCAAGGCACATACTAGCTGTTGTCACAAACGTTCTTAAGTACGCACTGGCTAGGACATCCAGCGATGCTAAGTATTCACTAGCTATGGTTTCCGCCGTTGGAAGGAGCATACTAGCTGTGGTGCCCAGTGGTCCTAAAAACTTACTAGCGTTACTACAGTTGAAGGACTATAAGCCTTATTCCGTATGAATAATTGAAAATTATAACATCATGAATGTACTGTCGACGAACTGAATAGCCTTATAGGAGATATTGGGAGAAAAGTCAAAGTTCCCCGGGCAACGCCGAGTATTACTGCTAGTGTGAAATATGGTCAGAAAAGAATTTCTCTCCTGAGATTAGTTAGTGGGTTGTGTTCTTTGGGTGAGAAGGATGACGTGGTCCACTTTCAGATAGGCTGCCATCTATGTCATGATAAGAGATATATACCGGCTAGCTATTTGGCAGATGTTCCGCTAGATGTCTCTCAACAACTGACACCACAATTTGCTAATAGTTTCAGATGAACAGAAGCCTCATCATGGTTTATGATTCATAACATCGGTAGTTCAAAATTAAATACAAAATTATAATTATGTAGGTTGTGATAATTAAATTAATATATATCTGTATTAATAAAGCTGAAACGGGGTTTGTTTGTTTGTGGATTTGTGGGTTTGTTCCAGCATCACGCCCAAACGGCTGGACGGATTTTTATGAAACTTCACATGTAGCATTCTTTTGAGCCCGATTGAATAATAGGCTATGTGGCGTCCCCAAATTTTGAACGGGAGGGGGGGTTGTAAGCGGGGCCTAAGTATATAAATAGTGCTAACTCTTTAACGGTTGATCTTATTGTCACGAAATTTCCAATGTAGTATTCCTGAAGGCCATATAGAAAAATAAGGTGTGTGGTGACCCAAAGTTTTGAACGGGAGGAGGGGTTGTGAGGGGGCCTAAGTATAAATATAGTGCTAACTCTTTAATGATTGGTCGGATTGTCACGAAATTTCACATGTAGTATTTTTAACTGAGCCCCCTCCCCGGAACTCCCCCCTCCCCTCAGCCGATATTGCTGAAAAGTGACTGGTTATGTCCTAAGTGGATTTTAGTTTTGAATACGAAATTTGATGTCGATACATTCATTACATCGGCAGTTATTGGGATTTTTGAAGCGAGCCCCCACCCTGGAACTCCCCCCTCCCCTCGGCCGATATCGCTGAAATTTGACTGGTTATGTCCTCCGTGAATGTTAATTTCAAATACGAAATTTGATGTTGATACATTCATTACATCGGCAGTTATTGGGATTTTTAAATTCAGATTCGCTTATCTACCCATTTTCTTCCACCGGCTTCTATACTTCTATACTGAAACGGGGTTTGTTTCTATGTTTCTTCCAGCATCACGCCCAAACGGCTGGACGGATATTCATGAAACTTCACATGTAGCATCCTTTCAAGACCGGTTGAATAATAGGCTATGTGGCGTCCCGAAATGTCGAACGGGAGGGGAGGTTGTAAGGGGGGGCTAAGCATAAAAATAGTGCTAACTCTATAATTAATGGTCGGATTGTCATGAAATTTCGTATGTAGTATTCTTGAAGGCCAAATAGAAAAAAAAAGAGTGCGACGTCACAAAATTGTGAACGGGAGGGGGGTTGTGGATTTTTGAACTGAGCCCTCTCCCCGGAACTCCCCCCTCCCCTCGGCCGATATCGCTGAAATTTGACTGGTTATGTCCTAACTGGATTTTAGTTTTAAATACGAAATTTGATGTCGATACATTCATTACATCGGCAGTTATTGGGATTTTTGAATTGAGCCCCCACCCCGGAACTCCCCCCTCCCCTCGGCCAATATCGCTGAAATTTGACTGGTTATGTCCTAACTGGATTTTAGTTTTAAATACGAAATTTGATGTCGATATACTCATTACATCGGCAGTTATTGGGATTTTTTAATTCAGAATCGCTTATCTACCCATTTTCTTCCACCGGCTTCTATACTTCTATACTGAAACGGGGTTTGTTTCTATGTTTCTTCCAGCATCACGCCCAAACGGCTGGACGGATATTCATGAAACTTCACATGTAGCATCCTTTCAAGACCGGTTGAATAATAGGCTATGTGGCGTCCCGAAATGTCGAACGGGAGGGGAGGTTGTAAGGGGGGGCTAAGCATAAAAATAGTGCTAACTCTATAATTAATGGTCGGATTGTCATGAAATTTCGTATGTAGTATTCTTGAAGGCCAAATAGAAAAAAAAAGAGTGCGACGTCACAAAATTGTGAACGGGAGGGGGGTTGTGGATTTTTGAACTGAGCCCTCTCCCCGGAACTCCCCCCTCCCCTCGGCCGATATCGCTGAAATTTGACTGGTTATGTCCTAACTGGATTTTAGTTTTAAATACGAAATTTGATGTCGATACATTCATTACATCGGCAGTTATTGGGATTTTTGAATTGAGCCCTCACCCCGGTACTCCCCCCTCCCCTCGGCCGATATCGCTGAAATTTGACTGGTTATGTCCTCCGTGAATGTTAATTTTAAATACGAAATTTGATGTCGATACATTCATTACATCGGCAGTTATTGGGATTTTTGAATTGAGCCCCCACCCCGGAACTCCTACCTCCCCTCGGCTGATATCGCTGAAATTTGACTGGTTATGTCCTAACTGGATTTTAGTTTTAAATACGAAATTTGATGTCGATATACTCATTACATCGGCAGGTATTGGGATTTTTGAATTGAGCCCTCACCCCGGTACTCCCCCCTCCCCTCGGCCGATATCGCTGAAATTTGACTGGTTATGTCCTCCGTGAATGTTAATTTTAAATACGAAATTTGATGTCGATACATTCATTACATCGGCAGTTATTGGGATTTTTGAATTGAGCCCCCACCCCGGAACTCCTACCTCCCCTCGGCTGATATCGCTGAAATTTGACTGGTTATGTCCTAACTGGATTTTAGTTTTAAATACGAAATTTGATGTCGATATACTCATTACATCGGCAATTATTGGGATTTTTGAATTGAGCCCCCACTCCGGAACTCCCCCCTCCCCTCGGCCGATATCGCTGAAATTTGACTGGTTATGTCCTAACTGGATTTTAGTTTTAAATACGAAATTTGATGTCGATATACTCATTACATCGGCAGTTATTGGGATTTTTAAATTGAGCCCCCACCCCGGAACTCCCACCTCCCCTCGGCCGATATCGCTGAAATTTGACTGGTTATGTCCTAACTGGATTTTAGTTTTAAATACGAAATTTGATGTCGATATACTCATTACATCGGCAGGTATTGGGATTTTTGAATTGAGCCCTCACCCCGGTACTCCCCCCTCCCCTCGGCCGATATCGCTGAAATTTGACTGGTTATGTCCTCCGTGAATGTTAATTTTAAATACGAAATTTGATGTCGATACATTCATTACATCGGCAGTTATTGGGATTTTTGAATTGAGCCCCCACCCCGGAACTCCTACCTCCCCTCGGCTGATATCGCTGAAATTTGACTGGTTATGTCCTAACTGGATTTTAGTTTTAAATACGAAATTTGATGTCGATATACTCATTACATCGGCAATTATTGGGATTTTTGAATTGAGCCCCCACCCCGGAACTCCCCCCTCCCCTCGGCCGATATCGCTGAAATTTGACTGGTTATGTCCTCCGTGAATGTTAGTTTTAAATACGAAATTTGATGTTGATACATTCATTACATCGGCAGTTATTGGGATTTTTAAATTCAGATTCGCTTATCTACCCATTTTCTTCCACCGGCTTCTATACTTCTATACTGAAACGGGGTTTGTTTCTATGATTCTTCCAGCATCACGCCCAAACGGCTGGACGGATATTCATGAAACTTCACATGTAGCATCCTTTCAAGACCGTGTGATGTACACTACGGAACATTTTTTTATGAATAAAAAGAGGTAATTTTTTTTATTATAATCTAATATCATATATATATTAGATATATATCAAGGTGTTTGAGAAACAAAACAAGAAAACATATAAAAAACAGCTGTGAAATAGTGTTGAGTTGAATGGAGTCGTGAGCTAGCTCTTAAACGGTGCACTGTGGTTTGATATGTTTTAAATAAAAATGAAGTTGAACAATTAGATGAAAGTTGACTGGGGTGGAATTAAAGTGTGAAGAGTTGACGGGGTCTGGTTTGTGTGGTAGAGGCGTCGAGAAGGTACAATTAATAATATATATTTTTCAATATGCCCAAATAAAAAAAAAAAGAAATAGTTTTTTAAGTATTAATTTAATGTTTTTGTGCCATTGTAAATTTTTGTTTTGTTTGTTCAAATGTTAAGTTTTTTTAAAATTTAAATATGTAAATATAGATAATAACCCAATTATTTGTCCTCTTCAAATTCTATTCTATTCATCTTCTCTGTTGTCCCAGAGTTAAGTGTTGATTATAAATAAAAGGTTTTTTAAAAAGCAAAGTTTATTTTACCTTATTCTAAAATACAAAACTAGTCTATGATACTAACTCTATAAGTCCTATCTGACTACTGAAGATGATTCTGTAGAGTCGGTGGGGGTATATATAGGAAGCTGCTGACTTGGTGGATAGATAACAATAGATCCAGACATAACTCCTCCTTTCGTAAATTTAGACGTGTCCTCACGTCGTGGTGTGTAGGGGAAGAGCTGGGTAGACTGAAGATTCATGAGGGGCCTCATCTTGTTGTTGTTCGATTGCTGACTTTGCGGCCTTGATGAGGATCCACCTGCAAACCTTTTTTCTGAGTTTAATTAATATGAGTGTGAATAAGATGAAGAACAATAGGCTTATTAGTGCATATATATATAAGGTGTGGTCTATGTGGTCTTCTTCATCGAGGATCTCAAGTGGTTTCATCTGAAGATTAAGCATGTGAAGTTCTTCAAAGGTTAAATTCAATGAGAGTACTTGGGTATCAAGTGGGAGAATTTGAAGAGGTTCTGTTTCAGTGAAGCGGTACATTGGCGAATAGTTACCGAGTTTTTCGTTGGAGTCTAACTTAAGGAGTACTGTGTCTTTAATATTAATATTGAATGTCATATTATTTTTATATATAGATAATATAGGTGTATTGAATATAAGATATTGATTTATAATATTAATATATTTTATAAATGGTTTAGGTTTAGAAATACTGTATGTTTTACAATGTTTGTTATTATTATCAACTAGGAGAGTGGTAATACAAGGATTGACAATTTCTGTTACATTTGTGCAATAATAATAGTCTAAAATGAATTTGCATGCACCTACGTATGTTACATTTGGTTTAAGAACCAAAGGAGGGTTGGATTGAATGGTGAGTATTTGGTTATCGTTCTTCTGATATGGATATGACAGGAGAAAGTAAGTTTCGGTAAGGGGAACTTGGAGAGGAAGTTTTAGGAAATAATGCAAATGTGTAGGAGTGATGGAACATTGAACTTTTCCTATCTGCCATAATATTTCTGGAGAGTCGGAAATTAATTTTATATCATTCTTAACAGTTAGAGATCTCAATTCGTTCTTTGATATAATACTATTATGGATGATATTCATCCTACAAAATTCTAACGATGTATCTAAATCACTAATCTTATTAGCTAAAAGGGCAATATTAAAATATAGAAGCATGTAATGCTGAGTAGATGCTAAAATACTACTTATATTATAGTTTAGTAACTTCTTAATCCTAAAGTTGTTTTGTTTAATTACATTTAAATCCTTATTGAACTCATCAATTAATTTCGTGTTAATGGTTAATTGATTTTCAACATTATGTTCCACATGATAGTTGTTGGATTCTATTTTATTAATAATTTTGTCATAATGTTCCTTATCATCGGCATCTAAATTGCCCGTTACCCAAGAGATGGCAGTTCCTAAGGCATTAACAAGGCCCCTTTTACCACGATTATGATTGGCGGGTACTCGAGTATTTGCAAAGATATGGTCTAGTTTATCCTGTACATAAGAGAGATGGGCTTTGAGTGTTTCTACTTGAGCAACAGAAAGATGACTTTTTAGGGAGGCTATATAAGAATCGTTTGCATTTAATTTTTCTACTGAGTTGAGTGTTACAAGAATATTGGTCAGTTCTTCTTGTAATATTGTTATATTGATCGAATGTACGTATGTAAAATAATTGGTGATCATGTAGGAACTCTGAATTTTTACGGGAATAATTCCTGGTCCTTTAGATAAATCGGTGACTTTATAAGTGGCAAGGCCCTGGCTGAGGAGAGCTATCAGGAGCGACTGCAGGATCGGTGCTTTCATTCTGTCTTCTTTCCTGTAAGAAGAGGGTTGAAGAATTAGTGTTCCTATTTTCAAATTTTCTGGGTCTCCTCATTTGACTGGGATGAATTTTAATGTTTTTATTTCTACCGATTTTAGCAGTTTGTTTATTCCTATCATAGATGACTCTTTTAAATTTGTTTTTCGCTTTGTTTCTTACATTTGTCTGTATGTAAATATTGCCATGAGGTATTGAGACGATTTCTCTGTTTTCGTTTAAATTTGTGGTCCTATCAGATTTTTCTTTTTCTATTAGGGTTTTAATTGCATTGTGGATAGTTTGCTTTTCCTTATGGTATTCCTCTGTTTTTTTGTTCCAAAATGAAATCATGAGATATTTTAGAAGGTGTTGTTACTCCAAAAGTGATTTCGTTAGGAGTTAGTTTTAAATTGCTATTTGGAGTATTATTATAGGCTATGAGGGCAAGTTGCAGGGTTTTGTACAATGTAAAGTTTTTATTTTGGGTTTTTATTAGATTCATTAACTCGATGAGTGTGGAGTGAGCTCTGTTAATTAGGCCATTAGAGTTGTGATAATTTGGGGTAGTGAGGCGTAATTTAATGTCATTGTATTGTAGAAAGTTTTCTAACCCCTTATTGGCGAATTCTGGACCGTTATCTGTTTGAATTTCTAGGGGAGTTGGGAAGTTACTGAGATAAATTTTTAGTTTGTCAATAATTTGGAGGCTGTTAGTATTAGTGATAAGGGAAGCGTACAATTTTTTTGAAAAGCAGTCGATAATAGTCAGTATCAGTTGGTTTTGATAATGTAAAGTGTCCATCTGTAGTCTTTCGAAGGGTTTGTTAGGCGTTGGAGTAACTCGAAATTCCGGCTTAGGGGGGTGACGTTCGTATTTAGTTGTTTTGCAGATGTGACAGTTGTTTACGTACTTTGTAACTTCCGTAAGCATTCCTGGCCAGTAATATTTTTTCTTTAGTGATGTAAAGACTTCGTTGATTCCCCTATGACATGTTTTACCTATGTGTTTTGCGATTATTAGTTCTTGCTGTTGTTCTTGGTCTTCTATATCTTCAACCATATGGAGATATCTCTTAATTTTGACAGTAGGATAGCTGGTTTCTATTATACTGTGGAATTGTTTGAAAATCTCGTCTAAAATATCGTTTTCTATAGCTAGCTTTGCGTCAGAACAATATATACCGTAAGTTATATTGGGATCCAGATATTCTAAGCAACTTTTCTCTAAGTCTTTTACGTAAGGCCAGGCCGTGTACCATATGAGTCGTTTTTTTGTTGAGTTAAATAGTGGGATGCGTTTCGTCAAGTTGGGATTACCTCTCTTAATTATAATTTGATATTTTTCTAAATTTACGAATTTGTTTGGGTCATTTATAATTCCTATTTGGCTGTTTGAGCTCATTTGGGAATGGACTGTTACGAGGCTGTCTGAGTCGTCATTGTTTGCTACTGGGCAAGTTTCCGGGGCTAAGATTTCTTCTTCAATTTCTATGTTGAGGTTTCTAGCGAACTGTTCTATATCCTCATCATTGAAAGTTTCTACAGGAGGGTTGTCTAATGATTCAAGGAATTTATCTACTGCATCCTGGGGGTTAATTTCATTGTCTGTACTAGTGTCAAGTGCGTTACATTCTTGGGGAGGATTCCTAGAGAGAGCGTCTGCTACGTAATTACCTTTTCCATTTACATGTTTTATTTCAAAGTTGTAGTCTGCTAGATGGCATTTCCATCGGAGCATTTTTGCGTTTGGTTCTTTCATGTTGTGCAGATATTGTAATGGTTTATGGTCAGTCTGTATTATAAATTTGCGTCCGTATATGTATGGCCGAAAATGTTTGCATGACCAAACGATGGCTAGTAATTCTTTTTCTATTGTGCTTAGGTTTTCTTCATGTCTGTTAAGTGTTCTAGAAGCGTAGGCTATAGGAAGGTCCTTTCCGTCAAAGTTCTGTGAAAGTACCGCTCCTACTGCGTAATTTGATGCGTCAGTTGTTAATATGAAAGTCTTGTCGAAGTCTGGTAGTTGAAGTATAGGGTTGTTTTGGAGCATATCTTTGAGAGTTTGTATAGCTGTAACGTATTCTTTGTCGGTTGGGTTTATTTGTGTATCGTTTTTGAGCATATTTGTAACGGGTTTGGCAATTTTTGCATAATTTTGAATCATTTTCCTATAATATCCAGTCAATCCTAAAAACTGTTTGATTTGCTTTTGGTTTTGAGGAATAGGGAAATCACTGATAGCTTTTAATTTTGTTGGATTAGGTTGGATGCCCTTTTCTGATATGATGTGACCCAGAAATAGCAGTTCCTTTTTAAAGAAATCTGTTTTGTCCAATTGTATTTTTAAATGGTGCTTTTTAAGGAGTAGGCATACTGTCCGAAGGTGTTTTATGTGTTCTTCGAGACTATCTGAATAAACAATGATGTCATCCATATATACTAAAACGTTTGGAATTCTTGCGAAAATGGAATTCATGGCCCTTTGAAAAGTTGGAGGCGCGTTTTTAAGACCGAAGGGCATTCTCAAAAACTCGAAATGCCCGTCTTCGGTGCTGAAGGCGGTCTTAGGTATTGATTCAGGATCCATTTGGATCTGATGGAAACCGGAAGCCAAATCTATTGCACTAAAATAAGTGGCTCTCCCTATTTTCCCAAATAGATCTTCAATATTTGGTAGAGGGAACCTGTCGTCAATAGTTTTTTCATTCAACTTCCTGTAATCAATAACCATCCTAACTTTTCTTTTCCCTGAGGCATCTGGTTTCTTAGGTACAACCCATATCGGGGAATTATAGGGAGACGTGGACCCTTGGATTATTTTATTTTGAAGAAGTTTGTCTATTTCTATTCTAATGTCTTCCCGAAAGATTTGAGGGTATCGATAATTTCTAGAGTACACTGGGATGTCGTCTTTAGTTTTTATTGAATGTGTTAGTAAATTGGTTGCGCTTAATTGGTCCTCTTCTCTCTTTATGATTTCAGGGAAGTCTGTCAGTAAGTTGATTAATTTAGTCCTTTCCTCTATGTTCATGTGCTCTGTTCTAATTAATGTAGGGATTTGTTTCTTTATTTCTTCTATTTGATTACTATTTTCATGGAGTTCGTCACTAAGAATGTCAATTTCGTCTGTTTCCATTGGCTCGGGACAAATGGTCATGAGCTCCTGAGAAAGGACCCGACATTTAACTTTATTACCATTTAGTACATAGACACCTTCTTGTATTTCGAAATTTTTATTTTTTTTTTCTTTAATTAATCCCGTCCTTAAATTATTCTTATTATTTACTGGTAATTCTACATAATTTACGCCTACTTGTAATTCTATCTTATTATTATTAATAGTGTCCTTATTGATAATATTATCCTTAATTCTAGTTATTTTGTTGTTGTGGTTTTCTGTCATAGTGTAATGAAGCTGAAACTTCCTATAGTTACTATTCAAAGTGTTAGTTTTAAAATCAATGTTAAGGTCAAGATCTCTCATGGTCTCATTGCCTAAGAGAATATTATATTTGTCAGAAAAAGGAAAGATGTACATTTTTACCCATTTATCTATATCGAAGTATTTTTTCAAATTTATTATAATAAATTCTCCTCCTTCTCTCCTTCCTGCTGGAGTGATTATGACAAATTTCTCTTTATATTTACGGGTGTTGTGTGATATTATTTGGGGGTTAACGTAATTTTTACTGGAACCTGTGTCTATTAACCATGTGTTGCCATGATTATCCAAATAATATGGAAGAGTTTTATTAACTGTATTTAATTCGAATGGGGCTGAGTTGGGCTTACACAGTTCTGACTGTTGCCGGAATTTAAAAAAGATTCTTGACTGGATTTAGCTTCAATTTCTAATTTTTCAATCCTTGACATTAATGCTTGTATTGTGGAATTTTCTGTGGGCTCTTGATATTCTGGGGATTGCTCATAGTCTTGAATGTGTGTTAACTCGTAGGGGGAAACAAAATTTTTGACATTAGGGCGGTTCCATGTTCTCATGGAGACAGTAGGTGGGAAACCGTTGGGGGGTCGTGCATTAAATTGAGGTCTAAAAGATTGTTGGCTTTGTGGGGGACGATATTGCGGTCTGGGGGAATACTGTGGAGGGCCATATTGTGGTCTAAAATGTTGTGGGTTTTGTGGAATATGATCGTGTCGTGGGTAGCTGGGGGTAAACTGAGGTTGAGTTTGATTTTGGTATCTTGCGTGATTAGGCTCGCGTCTCATGTTGGGTTCAAATGGTTTTTGGGAGCTGCCACCCTTTCTATATAGTTGCTCTATAATAAAGGAGCATTTTGTATTCAAAATTCTACGCATGTCTTCTAACGATTCGGGGTTAAATGACATGATATGGTTTGTAAGTTGCCAAGGGAGATTAGAATACATGTGGTTTATTATTTCCTTTTCTACATACGACATCGAGACTGTTAGAACGTTCTCAGCCACTCTGTCTATACTATATTTTGCATAAATCAGGTGTCTTATGTTTTCCAGGCGATTTAAGTATTCAGTGGGGGTTTCCCTTGGATAGGGTTTTGAGCTATATATTTCGGCTTTGAGAGCTTCGTGTGTTCTGGAGTCTGCAAAGTTTCTTCGTAATAGGTTTAATAATTCGGAAATGGAATTCACGGGGTGGGTAAGTATCAGCGATTGGGCTGAGCCAGTAAGTCTGGCCTTAACTTTGCTTAGTAACAAAAAATGATTTGTGGCTCGTTGGGCTACATTTTCAGCACAAACGGCGGAAACAACCCCTTCTACAGCGGAAATGAAGTATAGTAGTTCTGTTGGGTTCCCGCCATAATTCGGGATATGATCATAATCCTCACGTCTGAGGTCATGATTTATTGCGGCCATGTTAGGTCTAAGAACCGCAGGTCTCAAAATATTTCGGGAGTGTGAAATTTTGATGAGTTCGTACAACAAAAGAATACACTAAAATGTTAAGATGTTAAAACGACAGTACTCAAATAGTTTTGACTCACAGTTACGATGTCTTCTTATGTAGCGATGATTAATCCTTTTGATGGGGAAGTGACCACACCTCGGGCTTAACACAATCACTGTTCACAAGGTCTGATTACCGCAGGTAAAAGACTAAGTCTACGTCAGCGCACAATCTTCTTCGCGAACGAAGGTGACAACTGGTCACAAAAGGCAAAAGATTATCGGAACAAGTGGTCACAATATATCGCACTGACTCACTGCGGTCCCTGTTCGCTGGGCGCCAGTTAAGTGTTGATTATAAATAAAAGGTTTTTTAAAAAGCAAAGTTTATTTTACCTTATTCTAAAATACAAAACTAGTCTATGATACTAACTCTATAAGTCCTATCTGACTACTGAAGATGATTCTGTAGAGTCGGTGGGGGTATATATAGGAAGCTGCTGACTTGGTGGATAGATAACAATAGATCCAGACATAACTCCAGTAGTATCATTTGAAAAACCTTTGGATTAGAAATTAATATTATTTAAAATTATTTAAAAATTGGTATCTCTTCGTGAATCCAAGTGTAAAGTTTGTTTAATTGAATTTTTTTCGTTGTATACGTGTACTTTCTTAAAAATTGCACGTCTTAAATTATTGATAATATTTTTTTTAGGGCAATTTTCGGCAAACTACTGTAGAAATCAAAATTTAAATAAACAAAAGAGATCAAATTTCTACAGGAAATGTGGTAAAAAACAAGCACTTTTATCACATTTTTGGCATCCCTTGTGGGGACGATTTTCGCCACAAAGCCCCATCATATTTTAGCAAAACCTTGATGGGAGAATTTTTTTATATTAATTAAAGTAGGGAAACAGGTTGAAAAAGATGAAAAGGATAGAATAGAGACAAATAAGGGTTACATTTAATTTTGAGAAATAATTTTTTTTTTTTTTGCCAACTTCAAAAGAAGGTTACTATTTTATATAACATTGTTTTTGTTTAGTAATTATATATTTAGTAAAGTAAGAAAATGCCAATTACCAGAGGACAAGCGAGAAGATTAGAGGAGGAAAGTAGAGAGGAAGGGTCAAGTTCGGAGGAAAGATCCGATATGGAGTTATCGGAAGATAGAGAAAGGGAGACTCCAGCCGCAATGGAGTCCATGCAGGGTACAGGTGAGGAGTCGCAAGGGGAGGGGGTAAATAAAGATAAAGAAAAAGAGGGCATTGCTGCTCCTGATATGGAATGGCTCCGTGTTGTGTTAACAAAGTTAACTGGGGATATGAATCAAAAAATGGAAGAGCAAAGTAATAAATTAGTAAATCTAGAGAAAAATTTAAGAGGGGATATGAATCAAAAAATGGAAGAGCAAAGTAATAAATTAGGAAATTTTGTAACAAAGTTAACTGGGGAAATGGGAAATTTAAGGGGGGATATTGGAAATATCAATCAAAAAATAGAAGAACAGGGTAGAGATTTAAGGAGGAATATGAAAGAGCAAGGAATAGAATTAAGGGGGGATTTGGAAAATATAAATCAGAGAATAGAAGAACAGGGAAAAGAATTAAAGGGAGAGATGGGAAATTTAAGAGGCGACATTAAAAATTTGGAAGCGAAATTAAATAAAAAGGTGGACAATTTGATGAACCAATTAGAGAAAATTCAAATAGAAAATGAAAGAGTTGAAAGTAGGATAAATAAAGCAGGAGAAAACTTAGAAAAGCACTTTATTCAAAAAATTAACAAGTTGGATGAAGGGAATTCTGAAGTAGAAAAAGAGGTTCTTATTATTGACAGTCAGTCACAAGTTGATGAGGTAGAAGGAACAGAGAATAACAGTGGGGAGGAACAGACCCAAATTTTAGAGAAAGAGGTGGAGGAAGAGAGTCAAAATGTAGAAAAATTAGTATTAAGTGAAATTCAAGAAAATAGGATGAATGTTGATGTGGATGGACAGAGTGAAAGGGACATTTTGATGTTATTAGACAAAACAAACGAACAGACTGAGGACAACAAACAAAAGACAAATTTTAATTTTAAAGAAAATATAGTTAAAACTTACAGACAAACTGGAAATAGAAAGGAGGTTAATAAAATACATAAGAACAATTTTAAAAAAGGAGTAAGAGAATTTAAACAGGTATTAAGGAGAAAATTAACACTGAATGAATATTTAGAGAAGGGGGAGGGGATTTTTAAAGACATAATTCGCCGGGGCATCCGGAAAAAGATAAAATTAAATTTGGGCTTTGCAATATAATTGCATTAGCCACTTTTTATAGTGAACCTATTTTTTTTGCAACTCGGATGAGTTTGAGGAAATGACTGACAGACTAACATGACAGAATTAGGATCAATTTAAAATATGACGAAGTGACATTGGACTAATATAATAGTATGAATGATACATTTATTTTTGGATGAGAGAATTTTGGTATATGAAGAGTATGGATGAATTTTGGTATAGTTCTGCGTTTAAATTAATTAGGATTTACATTTTTTTTTAGGATTAGATTAGATGTTAGGATCAGTATAAAATTAATCTAAGATTATATTTAGGGATTAGTCATCCAAATTTAACATATACAAATTATTTATTTGAGACTTACATGTTAATAATGATATTATTGAAAATTAAAACATATACATACAACTGATTTTTTTTTAACGAACATAATATGGAAGAAGATAGATTTGTTTTTAATATATTTTTTTTTAGAAAATTGTAGAAAGATAAAATCAGCAGGCTGAGAGATGCCTAGATCTCTTTGGAGACATGACGAACTTCCTGAAGCCGAGTCAAGGGGACAGATTTTCTGTTTCGGAACTGTTCAGCTAGGATACCGGACGTGACTAAATCATAATAATATTATAAATTAGAAAGACGAACGAAAATGTATAGAAGCCTTGAAAGGATAATATATTATATAAATTGTATGTATGCATAGGTTAGTAAATTTTTGTTATTATAAATTCTATTATTTAGACAATTTCATTTATTATTCTGAGTAACATGTTTTTCTACGTAAATTTGTTTAATAGAGAGAGTAGATGAGAAGAGTTGTAGGAGCACATTATATAACTTTAGGAATAGGAACAAACGAAGGGTAATATTAATTAGAGAAATTTGAAATTAAATTGCTGATGACATTCTTTTAGACGTCGGGATTATATAGATTTGTTTTGGGAGATATTATTTTTAATCCTAGTAAGAGATAGTGATTAATTAGATATATATATTTTTTTGATCTGTGGGAGATGATTTTTTTTGTGTGTCGACTAGAAAGAACTAGCGATATATTGGAGATATATATTTTTTTTTCTGCATGGAAGATGATTTTTGTATGTCGACTAGAAAGAACTAGCGATATAATGGAGATTTATATTGTAGTGTTGGTTGCCTACCTGAGATAGGAGGAACCGTATTTTTGCTACATCGACGAAAGTATTCTTAGGGTGTAATTAGTTAGGGAAGTAAATTGAAATGAAATATATGTGAGATACATTTTTTTTAGTTAGGAAGTATGAAGGACGTCTCAAAGAATTTAATACCTCAAAAGACAAGTACTATATATATTAAATAAATTAAATTTGTATTCCTTATTACCCGGCGTGAGGCCTAATTTTGATTGTTAAGTAATATTTTGGAAGTGTGATGAAGTAAATAAAAAAGGATTTATTTAATTTTTATTTCAAGTAAATTTTTTTATATACAATCTTTTTGTATAATTATTTTGAATACATACAAATGTTATATTGATGGTAAAGGCGGAAAGTAAAATTAATTGGCAATTTCTTAAATCTATTTCCAACTTGATTATTTCCGAACTTGATTTCATGACTATGACTGATCCTGTAAATATGTAAAAATTTAGTATTATATTTTTTTTTATGTTCAATTAGTTCAAATTTTTATAAATTTAAGTTAACATTTTCTTTAGGTTAAGGATTAATTGTAAATTTTTAGATTAAGATTTGTTTTTGTTTATTAGAAATTAGGTACGTATATATATAAGTTTAATAATTGTAAATAGTTATAAAAAAAAAAAAAAAAAAAAAAAAAAAAATGGGCATATATATGAAAAGAGCGTCGAATTGGGCATATAAAAAATAAATCAGTGAGTGTAAGTGAGAGAGAGACTTCGATACATCGTTGAGCAATGAGTTGAAGACACCAAGGAGCCAGCCAACATGTGCGTTTGAGGAGGAAGCTAATCTACCTGTGTATTGGAGGAAGACGTTAATCCATCTGTGTATTGAAGGAGGAAGCTTATCATGTGGATTCGAGGAAGAAGCTAATCAACCTGTGTGTAGGAAGAAATTAAATCTGAAAGAACTTATATAGAAAAAAAAAAAAAAAAATTTTGTGAACAAACATTTTTTTTTAAAAAGAAGGAAAAGGCAAATGTGATGTACACTACGGAACATTTTTTTATGAATAAAAAGAGGTAATTTTTTTTATTATAATCTAATATCATATATATATTAGATATATATCAAGGTGTTTGAGAAACAAAACAAGAAAACATATAAAAAACAGCTGTGAAATAGTGTTGAGTTGAATGGAGTCGTGAGCTAGCTCTTAAACGGTGCACTGTGGTTTGATATGTTTTAAATAAAAATGAAGTTGAACAATTAGATGAAAGTTGACTGGGGTGGAATTAAAGTGTGAAGAGTTGACGGGGTCTGGTTTGTGTGGTAGAGGCGTCGAGAAGGTACAATTAATAATATATATTTTTCAATATGCCCAAATAAAAAAAAAAAGAAATAGTTTTTTAAGTATTAATTTAATGTTTTTGTGCCATTGTAAATTTTTGTTTTGTTTGTTCAAATGTTAAGTTTTTTTAAAATTTAAATATGTAAATATAGATAATAACCCAATTATTTGTCCTCTTCAAATTCTATTCTATTCATCTTCTCTGTTGTCCCAGTAGTATCATTTGAAAAACCTTTGGATTAGAAATTAATATTATTTAAAATTATTTAAAAATTGGTATCTCTTCGTGAATCCAAGTGTAAAGTTTGTTTAATTGAATTTTTTTCGTTGTATACGTGTACTTTCTTAAAAATTGCACGTCTTAAATTATTGATAATATTTTTTTTAGGGCAATTTTCGGCAAACTACTGTAGAAATCAAAATTTAAATAAACAAAAGAGATCAAATTTCTACAGGAAATGTGGTAAAAAACAAGCACTTTTATCACAACCGATTGAATAATAGGCTATGTGGCGTCCCGAAATGTCGAACGGGAGGGGAGGTTGTAAGGGGGGGCTAAGCATAAAAATAGTGCTAACTCTATAATTAATGGTCGGATTGTCATGAAATTTCGTATGTAGTATTCTTGAAGGCCAAATAGAAAAAAAAGAGTGCGACGTCACAAAATTGTGAATGGGAGGGGGGTTGTGGATTTTTGAACTGATCCCTCTCCCCGGAACTCCCCCCTCCCCTCAGGCGATATCGCTGAAAATTGACTGGTTATGTCCTAAGTGGATTTTAGTTTTAAATACGAAATTTGATGTCGATACATTCATTACATCGGCAGTTATTGGGATTTTTGAATTGAGCCCCCACCCCGGAACTCCCCCCTCCCCTCGGCCGATATCGCTGAAATTTGACTGGTTATGTCCTAACTGGATTTTAGTTTTAAATACGAAATTTGATGTCGATATACTCATTACATCGGCAGTTATTGGGATTTTTAAATTGAGCCCCCACCCCGGAACTCCCACCTCCCCTCGGCCGATATCGCTGAAATTTGACTGGTTATGTCCTAACTGGATTTTAGTTTTAAATACGAAATTTGATGTCGATATACTCATTACATCGGCAGGTATTGGGATTTTTGAATTGAGCCCTCACCCCGGTACTCCCCCCTCCCCTCGGCCGATATCGCTGAAATTTGACTGGTTATGTCCTCCGTGAATGTTAATTTTAAATACGAAATTTGATGTCGATACATTCATTACATCGGCAGTTATTGGGATTTTTGAATTGAGCCCCCACCCCGGAACTCCCCCCTCCCCTCGGCTGATATCGCTGAAATTTGACTGGTTATGTCCTAACTGGATTTTAGTTTTAAATACGAAATTTGATGTCGATATACTCATTACATCGGCAATTATTGGGATTTTTGAATTGAGCCCCCACCCCGGAACTCCCCCCTCCCCTCGGCCGATATCGCTGAAATTTGACTGGTTATGTCCTCCGTGAATGTTAGTTTTAAATACGAAATTTGATGTTGATACATTCATTACATCGGCAGTTATTGGGATTTTTAAATTCAGATTCGCTTATCTACCCATTTTCTTCCACCGGCTTCTATACTTCTATACTGAAACGGGGTTTGTTTCTATGATTCTTCCAGCATCACGCCCAAACGGCTGGACGGATATTCATGAAACTTCACATGTAGCATCCTTTCAAGACCGATTGAATAATAGGCTATGTGGCGTCCCGAAATGTCGAACGGGAGGGGAGGTTGTAAGGGGGGGCTAAGCATAAAAATAGTGCTAACTCTATAATTAATGGTCGGATTGTCATGAAATTTCGTATGTAGTATTCTTGAAGGCCAAATAGAAAAAAAAGAGTGCGACGTCACAAAATTGTGAATGGGAGGGGGGTTGTGGATTTTTGAACTGATCCCTCTCCCCGGAACTCCCCCCTCCCCTCAGGCGATATCGCTGAAAATTGACTGGTTATGTCCTAAGTGGATTTTAGTTTTAAATACGAAATTTGATGAATGATACATTCATTACATCGGCAGTTATTGGGATTTTTGAATTGAGCCCCCACCCCGGAACTCCCCTCTCCCCTCACCCGATATCGCTGAAATTTGATTGGTTATGTCCTTCGTGAATGTTATTTTTAAATACGAAATGTGATTTTGATACATTCATTACATCGGCAGTTATTGGGATTTTTGAATTTAGCCCCCTCCCCTCAGCCGAAATCGCTGAAATTTGACTGGTTATGTCTCCACAAAATTTTGAACGGGAGGGGGGGTTGTAAGGGAGGCCTAAGCATAAAAGTTGCCCATTAACTAATAGTCGGATTGTCATGGAATTTTACATGTAGTATTCTAAAGAGCCAAATTTAAAAATAGGGTGTGTGATGTCACAAAATGTGAACGAGGGGGGGGGGGGCTAGGCATAATATAAAGATAGTGATAAGTCTTTAACAGACGTTCGGAATGTCACGGAATTTGACACATAGTATTCTTAAAGGCTAAATTGAAAAATAGGCTATGTGACATCTCAAAATATTGAAAGGGAGGGGGGTTGTGGGGCTAGGCCTAAATATAAAAATATAGATAAGTCATTAACTGATGGTCGGATTGTCATGGAAATTCACATGTAGAATCTTGAAAGCCAAATTGAAAAATAAAGTGTGGGACGTCACGAAAGGGAGGGTGGTTTTGGGGGTAGGCCATAAAGATAGTTGTAGCTCATTAACGAATGGTCGGATTGTCATGGAATTTCACATGTGGTATTCTAAAAAGACAAAAACGAAAAAAAGATATGTGACGTATCAAAATTGTCAACGAGAGGGGGGTATGGTATGGGGGGGCAAGCATATAAATAGTAGTTTCAAAAGCAATATTTAAAAATTGGCTGTGACCCTTTAGGACGGGAGGGGCGAAGGTGCATTAATGCTGAATGAATCTCACATGGAGCTTTCTTAAAGATGGGACATAGCCCTAATTTTAATAGGGTGGGTTTCCTAAGCATGTATTACCTAGGAGGTCCACCGTTGCACGGTTAATAATAGCTCTCACCAGCGTTCTTAAGCACAAAATAGCTAGGCATCCGCTGTTGCAAGGCACATACTATCGGCGTTGCCCAGCGTTCCTAAGAACTTAATAGCTGGTTGCACGGAGTTGCAAGGCGCATACTATCTAAGGTGACCGGCGTTCTTAAGTAGGAACTAGCTGTGGTTCCAAGTGGTCCTAAGAACTTACTAGCTGGGCTGCCGTTGCAAGGCATATACTACGAGTAGCTGTGTGGCCCAGCGTTCCTGAACACGAACTAGCTGTGGTGCGAAGCATTGCTTAGAACGTAATAGCTGTTGTGCCCAGCGGTTTTAAGCACACAATAACTGTGGTGCCCAGCTGTTCCGAGCACTTACTAGCTGGGGTATTACGCCGTTGCAAGACCGATACTGGCTGTGGTCATGAGCGTTCTTAAGTACGTACTGGATAGGATGTCCAGCGATGCTAAGTATTTACTAGCTGTGGTTTCCGCCGTTGAAAGGCACATACTAGCTGTGGTGTCTTCCGTTGAAGGACTATAAGCCTTATTCCATTTGAATAATTAAAAATTATAACATCATGATTGTACTTTCGAAGAATTGAATAGGATTCGAATGAAAGATTAGGAGAACAATCAAAGTTCCCCGGGCAACGCCGGGTATTACTGCTAGTAATATAATATGTAAAACAAAGGGAAAATATTAAATTTAAATAATAATAAAGATAAAATAAAATGAACATGAAAGACTTCAACTCGAAACCATTCTCTGCCATCCCCATCCCTCCAACTTAATGGAGGCCGCGGGAGTTCGAGTGATCCCCCCTGCCTTCTCGCCTCACTGTCCAGCAGTGGAGGCAGGCCAAGAAGGAGGAGAGTTGAAGGTAAGAGGGGAGAAGCTGGTCATCACCGGCACTCCCTAAATATTTTTGCTACAGTAGCAGGTCTCTCGGCCAGCGCCGCCTCAGTCTTCGGGGGGGGGGGGGGGGATTATCTGGATGGGAATGGGATGACAAGAGTCGAGCAACTGGATAACATAAGGGCTTTTAAGGTCATTATGGAGGGTAAGGTTGTACACATAGAAGGGTGCATCGAAAATTGTTTTTAGGACTTTGGATTGGAAGGACTGGATACGCTTGATGTTAGATGGCTTAAAAATGTTAAAATAAAACAAAAAAATCTTAAGTTTAATAAAGTCATTATATATGGTTGATGTCCATAATAAAGTCCCTGAAGCCCATATCAGCGACTATTTTAGCGCGGAAAAATCAGAAAATATTTTCTCTTTCTACTTCTGGTAGGCTACCTTTGAATGTAGGGGAACCCGGTGAAACTAAATTGCCGTTTTGAAGTGTTTCCAGTAAATATACCAGACTTCACGCCACAAGGTCGACCTAGATCTTATATCCCTTCTACGATTTTTTTAGCGTGGAAATATCTAAAAATATTTTACATTCCTACTTCTGGTATTCTATTGAGAAATATGATGGAACCCAAAACGATAATTTAACAATTCGTTCTGGGGAAGTACACTGCCGGTGATTCAACGACGATTTTTTTTTATTTACGCCATCGGGAGTGGGTAAATAACACATCATTTCTACCAGTGGCGGATACAAGCGAGGGATAAAGCAGAATTACCCCCCTATCGCAGAGGCTCATAGGTTAGTTTCGTTAAGGATAAAAAAATATGCACGTTAAATTGGGAAAGACGTCCTAGTGATGCACGAAGGACCTCTTTCGGTCTTGCGCACAGACATTAATGACATCATTATTTTTACAGACTCAGACTGTTACTCAACCTGTCAACGAATTTTTACCCCCCTGATGAACATCTTGGATCCGTCCTTGATTTCTACTGCCTCAAAATGATCAAAAAATGTCTACTTGTTTCTATAATCATCTAACTTAAAGTTAGTAACCGAGCAATAACATTACTATCTAGGCAGCATTGGATAACCAGCTAGTTGTACAAAGGTAAAAAAAGTATAATTTGCCACTATTTATCTTTTATTTGAGAGAAAATGGGTATACAAACATAAGTATAATTCATATCCTTTAATAATATTTCAGAAAATCACAATTGATGTTGCCAGGCTAGTATAGTAGTTTTCATTTTTTCAACCTTTAAAAAAAATAAATAAACACAATTACAAAAATAAATGTCATAATTTTATAAAATCAATTTTTTTAATTAACAGAGAAAGCAAGTGTTATTTCTATCTCTAGATATTTGTCACTTAAAAAGATTTGAAAATTCCCTCCTTCCGAAATTAATTAAAAAGATATTTGTTTCATCCCCAAATGGGATCATTATTTTGGGATGTAATTTGAAGACTTCTTGTGAAAAACACTCATATTTATACTTTTTTTTTTGATAAATGCATGTGCTATTGCATATTTTGCATATATTTACAGGTATTGTGAAAACTGTAGTAATCGGTATAAGTGATATTTCTCCTATTAAGTAGTTTGTTTGTGTTTGAACCCAACTCTGGGAGTTCTAAATGTTGTCCATCCGAAGGAAGGCATGCTCAGGGTTTTATTACCTACCAGATAAACAAATACCTAAGTCTGGAACCCGATTATCTTGGGTTCAGTCCAGCAAAAACTCGTGGGGGATTCCCGTGGGGGGGTCGCCACTGGGAGGCTTAAGGCGGTCGCCCCGGTGGCTTCAATCAGGGATGGCATGCAGTATGCCTTGTCCCTGGAGGAGGCCGGCGGGATGTACCTAAGCCAGGCCTTCCCGGAAGATGACCCGGCAGGGGATACACCCACTCAACACAACATCAGGTGTGCTGCCCGTGACTTGCCGATCACGGAGGATGCCCCTGACTGGGACGAGCTAGACCTCACCCTGGTGATTGGGAGGCAGAAGAGTGGCGGCGCCCCTGGGAGCGATCTCATGGACGCGGCCATAATCATGAAAGCCTACCTGGTCATTAAGACAGACCTACTCTACTTGTACAATGCCTGCCTAAGGCGAGGCCACTTCCCTAGTGCTTGGAAGCGGGCCATGGTGTGCACGTTTGTCAAGCCTGGGGATAGGGACCTTTCCTTGGCTGGCAGCTACAGACCGATCAGCCTTCTGTCTCTGTTCGGGAAGATACTGGAGGGACTCGTTCTCGACAGAATCCGCACCCAGGTATACGCCTTCGTATCCCCTAGGCAGTATGGTTGCTTGAGGGGCAGGTCAACAGAGGACGCGTTGATAACGCTGAGGTCGGATGTCGAAGGGACCAGAGGCAAATATGCCCTCTGTATCTACTTTGACATCGCGGCGGCGTTCGACTGCGCCTGGTGGCCTGCCATCCTCACGCGACTGCGTGCAATGGGACCTCCTAGGAATATATTTGGGCTGATATCCAGCTTCCTTGACGGCCGTTCTGCGACTGTGAGCCAGCTGTATGCTAGCACATCGGTGAACATCACCAGAGGATGCCCCCAGGGCTCAGTCCTAGGACCAACCCTCTGGAACATACTCTTTGATGGACTGCTCCGTGAACTCGAGAGTCGTGAATATAATGTTGACGATCTCGCAATCACGGTGCACGCTGAAAGCCGGGCAGCTCTGACCCGCGTAGTCCAAGCCGCCATCGACTTCGTCGACAGCTGGTGCAGCGCCAACATGCTGGCCCTCTCACCAAGCAAGACTACGGCCGCTGATGAGAGGGAAAACCGACGCCCGCCACCCCTTCTCCTTGAGGATCCGGGGGATGCGCGTTGAATTCCCGGAGGCGGTCACATACCTAGGTGTGAGACTGGGTCCGGGCTTCAGCGCGACTCCCCATGCTGTTGCCATTAAGGAAAGGACAAATGCCACCTTCAACGCTCTGAGCCGCCTAGCTCGCGCAACATGGGGCCTCGACTACTCAGCGTGTAGAACAATCTACACGGGGGTATTCGAGGCTGTAGCACGGTACGCTGCTGCAGGGTGGTGGTTTCGCCCCACCAAGCAGCAGAGAACGAGACTGCTACAGGCCCAAAGAGCCGCCCTCCTGAGAGTCACAAAGGCCTATCGTACTGTCTCCACGGCAGCGCTACAGGTGCTGGCGGGAGTTCCGCCCATAGACTTGGTCTTGGACGGGGCGGTCGCCTCGTACTACTGTAGACGCAATTTGCCCCTGAGAGCAGATATACATGAGCCCTTGCGCTTCGCCCTGGAGGGTGAGCTACGTGGACAGAACGGATCAGAGCGTTGCAGGGACATGGTCCAAGACTGGATAATGAACAAGTGGTAACAGCGATGGTCACGCTCCTCCGATGGCCGAACGACATTCGCGTACATCCCCGACGTCCAGGTCCGCCTGCGCTCCACTTGGGTACAACCCGATCACTGGACATCCCAGGTACTATCAGGTCACGGCGACTTCAACTCCAAACTCTTCTTCTTCAAGAGGAAGGATAGCCCAAACTGCTCGTGTGGCGGCATCGAGAGTGCAGAACATGTGGTCCTCGATTGCCCGCTGTACGACAGGTCTAGGGTGGAGTTGATCTGCGCGACAGGATCATATCTGGGATTGAGCCTGCCGGAGTTGATGACGGAGTCGAACTATCCGGCGTTCGGCCGGTTTGTCACCTCCTGGCGGGAACAGAAAAAGGCCGCTTGACCCGGCGCCGGGGGCGATTGACGGGCTGCGGCCCGATGTCTACCCCCGGCGACCGCGATGTAGTAGCAGCCCCCACTCCAAGATCCTGAGCCCTCTCGGCGCCATCTGGCAGCCGCAACACAAGGGGGTCTGGGAGCGCCAGTTTGTCCCGCAAGGGACCAGAGGCTGTCGCCCCCAGACACCCACAGCAACAAATAAATAAATAAATTTAGCATAACCATGTCATGTATCCTCATTCCCCGACGAAAAAACGGGCCGGGTGATTAACCGGAGCACCCGAAAAAAAAAAAAAATTGTCGGGTTCAGGAGGCAAGCATGCTATCGCCGCCAACAGTTGTTTGTGAACTATAATATGCGTGCTATTGCATATATTTACAGGTATTGTGAAAACTGTAGTAAACAGTATAAGTGATATTTCTCCTATTAAGTAGTTTGTTTGTGTTTGAACCCAACTCTGGGAGTTCTAAATGTTGTTTATCCGAAGGAAGGCATGCTCAGGGTTTTATTACCTACCAGATAAACAAATACCTAAGTCTGGAACCCGATTATCTTGGGTTCAGGAGGCAAGCATGCTATCGCCGCCAACAGTTGTTTGTGAACTATAATATGTGTGCTATTGCATATTTTGCATATATTTACAGGTATTGTGAAAACTGTAGTAAACAGTATAAGTGATATTTCTCCTATTAAGTAGTTTGTGTTTGTAACTCATACCAGGCCATATCACGACTATGAACCCAACTCTGGGATGCTTTCTACAAATAAATTTGATTTTCCCAAGAATTTGGTTTAAAGCGTGCAAGTGTACGGTGTGGAATTAACGTTCTGTGCCGCACGGTTTTCTCACTAACGTTCGTTTCTATCATTTCTTCCATTCCCTCCCTCTTAACATATAAATTCACCCTCACAAATACAATCCGCTTGCTCCCATTTCTAACAAATATATAAAAGATAACATTATATACCTCTTTCAATCCTAGTTATATTTTATGACATACATAGTAGATCATTTTACGAGTATGTTTCAAAGTTAAAAGCCAGAGTATTATTTATATATATATATATATACTTTTTTTCTCATACTGAAACATTTTATTTTTGTCACTTCCAATGTTTACCGCATGAAGTCTGTTAACTGTTTTGAACAGACAGTGATAGAACAATTAATACCTAACATTTTCTGTAGAGATATTGTGAAACAATTAATAACAAATAAATAAATACGTATAAATCTTAGAATATCTATTTCAAAAAATATATATAAAATGTGGGAGTACTTTCGGTATTTCTACCCGTATATTATATGTAGGTAGGTATATATTCTGTGAAAGAGACAATATTTTTAAAACGTACGTTTTTCCTTCTTTATTTTTTTATTATAAATAACGTCTTCAAATAACGATAATATAATGAGTTCAGATCATTAAGAAGGGAGGGAATATTGTTGCCAGCGTTTCTTTATTTTCAAAAAAGTCAAAATTGATGGAAAATTGAAATTCAGACAGTATTTACCATAGTCTCTTAATTGAAAAAAACAAAGATATGTCAGCATGGAAGTTTGAAATAAGTCAATATGTACTCAATAATATTTGTGAAAGAAAATTGAAATGAAGTAATCATTGCTCCAATTCTGACAAAATGTATTTTTATCCCCAAATTAATTGCGCGGCACTATTTGAAGCTTTGACTTGAACATTGTTCCAGTATGACTTGACAAGTATCTATTGTATTTTTAATTCCATATCCATCTATTTAGTTATGTTTGAGCCTCTTACCACTACTTTCATCACAGTCCAGATGTGTGTCTTCAGAGAAGGGACTGTCGCTTTATAAGATGCCCGATGCTGAACTCTCTTGTAGTATTCTTCCACTTTCGGATTTTTTCCATTTCCCCAAAATCTAAAAAATTAATCAATTTATATTCAAAGACATCATAATATATTGTAAGATTTTTGATATTGATGATTTGACATGTCTTCATAAAGATTTTCAAACAATTAATTTGTTTTTTTGTATTTTTTTTTTACTTCTCCAGTTGTAGTAGGTATAGGGGAAGTCATGTAATCGGTCAGAAATCAAAGTTGTGTTTTCACTGGAAGTTAATGTTTTAACGACCCCCGATTCAAAAATGAAAAAAAAAAAAATCCTATATATATATGTCTGTGAATACCCGATAGAATAATTATATCGACACAAAATCTTATATGTTTATCCAGAATCCCACAGGAACGAAACCTATTGATTTTAAGCGAAATCGGCCAAAGGAAAAAGGGGGGCCTCTCACAAAAACCAGAATAACTGACGAAATAGGGAGTGGATCAACTCGAAATTTAAATGTCCCTGAGTAAGATGCCTATTCATTCTGAACCAAAACGTTAAAATGGTTGCAGAGGGAGAGCAAACACTTAGTTATTTCGGACTGAGGAAGTACATTGCCGGTGATTCACCGATGTTTTGTCATATATCTTATCCTCGTACAACATTTCGAATAATTAAAGAATTATTCTTTCTAGAAAGAATAATTCTTCTCTAGAGCAGAGACTGAAGACGAGAAGCGAAAAAAACATTCAAAACGTCAGTTGAACAAAAAAGATTAAACTTCATCATAGGATATTAGTTAGTTACTTTTGACTCATGCCCGGGCTTTAACTACGAGGTCACATCACATAGATGTATTCACCTAGGGTATGGATCTTTAACGAGCACCTGACATCGTACAGACTCGGGACCATCGCTTAATGTCCCATCCGAAGGGCAACGAGCTCAAGGTTTTTTCACCTCACAGATGAAGAACCTAAGGGCCTCGGCCGTATTTGGAACTCGCGATCTTGAGTTTAAATGTAACAACCGTCTACTACACTTCTAAGCGAAACCAATTAAGTCGCAAACAATTTTTTTATTTTAAACGTTTTTAAGAGAAAAATTATTTAAAAAAAAATTGTTCTATAATGAATATAATTTTTAAAAACGTTGACCTCAGCAGCAGATAAGTGCGTTTAAAAACTTTAAAAACTTTTTGGACAAAATAAACCATTATATTTCCTATGGTAGTCAATATAAAATCTGAAGGAGCCGGTAGCTCAGTGGTATGCGTGCTTGCTTACTTGGCTCAAGAACGCGGATCGCCCTGACAAGAGTCACAATAACTAACTAAATATACCTAATGGTTATAGATGTTTATTTTTTTGTCACAAAAGGCAAAAAAGGCGCTACCTGTGAGAAAGTCCAATAACATTGAGTCGCTCCAGAAGGTAGGTGAGGGACACATCTGCCAACGTGAAGTCTTTATTTATCAGCCAAGAATCATCTGAAACAACATTTTAGACTCAGTAAATGCAAGAACTAATGAAAATACATACTTCCGATATCCGGCACTGTTTTACTCAATAACAACGATGCCGTCTTACCCTGACGTGTCCCTAGTACATTTTATTACACATTTTTTAACGAGAATGTTCCCTCTCAACAAAGTATGGATAGGTGTTATTCAGCTGAACAATAATTGAAGGTTGTTATCAATGCGAGGAAGCTGTATGCAGTTACTTGTAGATGTTTAATTGTGTATTTATTCCTTTATTCTTACAAATGACGCCCAGAATAATAAATTCCTCTCTAAAATTTAAACTGAAGAATATTAGTATTGAGCTGCCCTCTTCAAGACCTTTCAAACATTTATGTCATACAATATATTATAAAGTAAATGTGTTATATTGCAGTGACAATTTTTACATTATTATATCTTATAAGGAAGTGTTGTAATCGTGCGAAAATCCGAGATCGAGGTTTCAACGGATTCTCACGTTTCAAAATCCCTTGAAGACGTTTTGTCTATTTTCCCTATGATCTCTGTCTGTGCGTATGTATATATGTATGTGATTGGAAAGTTGCGAGTCACAGGTCGGGTTTTCGAGATATATGCCGAAAACCGTCTTGAAATGTAGTTACACATATTTTTAAAAGTTTCTTTCATTTACTTACCATAAATATTTCTTATAAAATTTGCAATCGATAACAAGTCCTCAGTTTTGAGATAGGACCTCAAAGAATGTAAAATAAATTTTTGTTGGAAATAAGAAACCGCACCCCCGGCCCGCTCTCTGCAGGCACATGATCATTGCGTTGGTATTAGAGCAGCAAGGCGTGGGAATGAGGGTGTTTATGTGAGCCACGCCGTCCACAACCTCCAAGCCAGGGATTGTTTTAGTCCAGAGAGCCGGGAGGCGCCCTCCCAAGCCACCATATTTAAATTCTATCCCGTAGCAACGAATAATGAAATATTTTTTATTATTATCAGTTTTTATGAAAAACTATAAAAATAAGAAAGTAATAAGAAAAAAAATAAAATATATGTGATTTGGCCATTACAGGACTTACCTATACCAACCACGCTTACAGATCACTCTCTCCACCTCCCCCTTCTCAAAATTTCATACTGGCATTACTGGGTATATGAAAGTCACTCTCAGAAATACGCTGTACAATTAAAGAAAAAATACCTCTGACGCCAACATATAGCCAGTAACGCCAGTATGAATGGATTTTGTGAGGGAGGGGGAGAGAGAGTGATCTGTAAGCGTGGTTGGTATAAGAAATGGTCACATCATATATATATTTTGGTATATCGAGCTTTTATTCTTTGGAATTTACTTTAGTTGTGTCGAGAAAGATGCACAGCATCAAAAATTGAAATAACTAAAAATGACCTGCAAATTGGGAGAGTCTTGCATTGACCTCTCCAAGAACATTATCGACTTGGTCCAGAAGATCGTTGAAAATCTCAATGTTATTTGCTTGCGCCTGGGTCTTCACGCTCCGTTCAGCTTTATCCAACAGAGGACCAGCGTATTGTGGATACATATCAGCTAACTCTTTTAGTTTATTAGCTCGTCCTTCAAGATGTGCTAAAAAATAAGAAAATACTATTTATTATACGATATCGGTCAGAATAAATGGAGTAAAAAAATATTTACTGGCTATGTACTTCCCCAGTACGAATTACTCAATCAAGTTTTCGCTCTCCCTCCAAAACCAATCATTTGTTTAGAAGCTAAAACTCAATATTTGACTTACATAGTGGTTTCTGAATCCTCATACTTAATTTTGTGTCGATATATTCATCACATCGGCAGTTATTAGAATTTTCGTGTTAAGCCTTCCCCCTAAACCCTGCGGAAAACATGAACTTTCGTTGAAGGCTCAGAATTTCTTTTTTTCCGATTACATAACTTCCCCTATCCTTCGTATAGTTGGGGAAATAAAAGACTGAAATATACAGTTAACAAAACAACAAGGAGATCCCACAGAGGGACCTGCACTATTCCAAAACAGTTCAAATTAGATCTACATAAACCTAAACGTTTCACGAAACTACTCTGTGCACCAGCATCAATTAATACAGGAATCAAATGTTGTGTGAGCAATGCAGCTCTAAGTAGAACAATAAAATCTATATTTTTATTGTTACAGATTATGTCATAAGCTATCTGATAGCAATAATTTCATGGTTCGGAAATTCTTGAACAGAAATTTCATTCATTTACAAATAAAATTATAATTTGAGGAAATATTAATTTTGTTGGCCTCTTTAGATCTACTATATTTTATTTATTTGTCATGACGTTTCGGCTTCTATGCGCCATTTTCATATACAGCCATTTACAGAAACGATCATCAATAGTTAATAACACATGCCAACGATGAAAAAACTTTTTCAATAATTTTACCTAATTCCTGTGTTGTTTCGTGTGCTGATTCCAAAAATATTAATAAAAAAGTCGTATCACCCACTAATTTCTCGCATTTTAATATTTAAAAAATTATAATACAAGAGTTGATACAATTCAAATACCCCGCCAAAATTTAATCAGTAACTAGGTGGCACTGTTGTCAGTACAATTCAGTGCGTTATGACTAGACAGTCTAGTGCATACATAGTCACTTGTCTCTTTGAACGACCCTGATCAAATGTTATTAGGTTGGTAGTTCTGATAAATAGCACAGCTGTTTGTTTTCTTCCAGTTAATATAACCTCGCATTGCAGTGTTTAACCTATGTGCTTTTATTTCACACTCTAAGTATGGCTAATCGTGGTTGTAAAAGTTATCCTAACACTTTTTGTTATATATGTGGTGAGAATATGTAGTTAAGAAACATCAAAGCAACATTACTGACTTTGTGAAAAAAGTATACTTCGCATATTTTGGTGTAGAAATCGTTAATCAAGACAAATGTTGGGTTCCTCACAAAGTATGTTATGTTTGTGTCGAGGATCTTAGGAAATGGTATAAGAAAGAGAAGAAAGCTTTTAAATTTGCAGTACCCATGGTATGGAGAGAGCAAAAAAATCATTCAAATGATTGTTATTTTTGCAGCATTGATGTTTCTGGATATAACTCCAAAAATAAGAATGTAATTGTCTATCCTAACCTCACTTCAGCTGACCGGCCGGTAGCACATGGACCGGCACTTCCTGTCCCTGAGCCATCTCAGTCTATTGATGACGTTTTACAGTCCAGTCCCGAATTTAATAAGAGTGATGATGAGTTCCAATGTTCTCCAGAAAATTTAAAACCACAGTTTTTTACACAAGCTGAGTTGAATGATTTAGTGAAAGATTTGGGTTTGACTAAGGAAAAAGCAGAATTGCTTGGTTCTAGACTGAAAGAAAAACATTTATTGGAATGTGGAACTTTTTATAGATTCATCAAAAACTAGTTTAAAAGGTGTTCTGTTATACAATGGAAATACGTATGCTTCATTGCCTGTTGCTCATTCAGTCCATATGAAGAAAACTTACGAAAATCTTAACATAATTTTACAGAAAATTAACTATACAGCTCACGATTGGATGCTATGTGGAGATTTGAAAGTTGTCTCCATGCTCCTTGGTCAACAAAAGGGATTTACAAAGTTTCCATGTTTTATAGGAGTATGTGAGTGGGACAGCAGAGCAAAGGATCAACATTGGTGCGTAAGAAAAATGTTGACACCTGGCGAGAACATTTTGCATAAAACTTTAGTAGACCCAAAAAAGATTCTTCTATCACCACTACACATAAAGTTGGGCTTAATGAAACAATTTGTAAAAGCTTTGCCTAAAGATGGAGATTGTTTTAAATATTTGAGTAGAAAATTTCCTCATTTATCAGAAGCGAAACTGAAAGAAGGGGTTTTCGTTGGGCCTGATATTCGTAAAATGATATTCAATTCCAGCTTCGAAGCAACGATGAGTTCAAAGGAAAAAGAGGCTTGGATATCATTTAAAGAAGTTGTGACTAAGTTTTTGGGCAATGTGAAAGCCCCTAACTATGAACTTATCGTAGCTAATATGATAGACAAGTTCAAAACTCTTGGTTGTCTAATGAGCCTTAAAGTCCACTTCTTGCACAACCATCTTGACTTTTTTCCTAAAAACTTGGGTGATGTGAGTGAAGAGCAGGGGGAACGGTTTCATCAGGACATAAAAGAGATGGAGAAACGATACCAGGGACGGTGGAATATCAGCATGATGGGTTATTACTGTTGGTCACTTCACAGAGAACAACGTGTGGCTGTGACGTCATACTATAATCTCTTATGTACATATCGATTAGTTGTTGACTCGAGTCTCTCCCACGTTCATGTTGAGTTCGGTTTGTAATGTTTGGCTTGTAAATTCTGTACAAATATATAGTGTTCTTTCTATAAAATTTTATTGTGTCTTAAACCTAGAACTTCTTAGTTAGCTATGGTGGATATATACTCTTAATTTCCACCCATGGCAACAAACGAAATGCATCACATCGGAGAAAAAGCTATACAAGAAACTTTACAGAGAAAAGAGAAAGGAAATACAAAAAAATAAGCACCTAAAATATTCGAATTGCAGTAATTTAATATTATCGTAAATAAAAATTGTAACCTAGTAAAAAAAAACTACGATTTTTTAATTTTTATGTATTAAATTTTCCATATTTTGAAATATATAATCAATCAAATATATGTCATATTGTGAGGGAATTGTTGGTGATTAAAAAAAACTGATACCAAATACGGTTTCAGCGCTCAAAAATACATAAGATTTAGGTGAATTGTTTTAAAAAGTTTTTACAAACATTGTTTTCACAACATAATTTGACCAGACCGCATTCTCCTTTAGCCGAACTTACATGTCTTGAAAGTTCGGCTTACCTCTTCACCACACCTCTATCTCTACCTGGCATTGTCTAGATCATTGTGTTTGCGGCTAATAGCTTGTACCGTGTAAAATATTACAATAACGACTGTAGATGAGTGCTTTGGTTGCTATATATTTATTTACTAAAGAAAATATTAACAGGTCGCAGCTGCATATAGTTGTCTTAAAGGGTCATATAGATATCTTATCAGTGAGCAGTGCTAGAAGTGCTCCAGATCCTAATATCACAGCTTTATATTATACCATAAATTTAAATTCCTGTATTTTCTGACATAATTGTTGTGAAAAATGACTTTTCAGAACAATTATGATTAATTATTGATGATCGTTTTTGTAATGTATGAAAATGGCTAATAGAAGCCAAAACGTCAGAATGATGAAATAAATAAAATATAGTAGACCTAAAGAGGCCAACAAAATTAATTTTCTCTTAAATATTCACAAGGTCTAAACCACTACAGGAAAAAGATTGGAGGATTTTCTTATACCGACCTTGCTTTTACAGATCCCCCCCCCCCCCCCCCCCTTCTCCTTCTGAAAATATATTACATACTGCCATTACTGATGGGTATAAGAAAGTCACTCTCAGAATTAGCTGTACGATGAAACAAAGAAAACTGCTCATTCCAACACATTACTTTCATAGACCCAGGAATGGGAACCATTCGGAATGGGAACCGATCTTGCTTTTACAGATCTGATACAGGTTCATATTAACAATAAACATTAAAGTGGGCCAATGCAATATGCATATAAGTATCGACTAAGATTCAAGATTGAGAATCCAAATGTTAAAAAGTTGTTTTTAAAATGTGAAATATTAAATTAAAACCTTTAAAAGAGGACCTCAAGAAGGACCGGTAAGGGAACTTTGGATTTTTGACGAGCGCCGGAAAATAGAATGTTCCGTAGAGCAGCTTGTTGCCGTCAATAGCATCAAGGGCGACCCGGAAGCCATGCATGATTGTGCGCTCATCCTCATCTGGTGGGACCAGACTTCGCACATTCGCTGCAACAAAAAACATGTCTTATTGCAAATAAATAATATATATTTTAGGATTCCTTAGACATGGGCGCATCTGGACTAAATTCAGGTTAAAGTGAGTGTGTAATGTTGAGTCACGTGACGTAGTATGGTGGACTCCATTGATTGTTGTTTGATCCTCTGTACTCATCTTTGTCTTGTATAGTGTGACTTTTTTGACCAGTGTTAATGTTGATTGTCCTCCGATGATTATCTAAAATTGTCTGAATATTTTTGAAATGAAACTTCTTTACGCGCACTGGGCAACTTGCGGACTAAGTTGGTAAATGAGTTACGAAATTATGTGACTCGCTGAACACTTCCCAGACTCGCTCCGCACCAGAGTTTTATTTCGTCCCCCAAAAACCTGGTTTAAAGTGTCGTTTTTTGAAAACAAAGTGTATAATCTGTGTTGGCACCGATTAAAGAACCTACATTCCAAATTTGAACGAGTGGTTTGCGCACAGGGGTGAGTAAATTAATTCATTTTTATAATTCTGAGAGTGGCCATTGGGGATCGCTGGGTGCGCTCCCCACCTCCCGGAGCACCCCGAGGCGCCTCTCCTCACGTCACTCTTCCGCTTCACTCACCCCGTTGCACTGTGCGGCCAAAATTCGAAAAAAAAAGTTTCTAGATAGAGTTTTTTCATCGTTGAGTTGGCTGAAGTAATCCTCTAAGAAGTGAAAACCGTTCGTAGTAACGTCCTATACCCTAAGTCCCCTCTTTTCTTTCAGTCGCAACGTGGCCTTCGCCCAAACATCGTATTATTATAGATTCACAGGGGAAGTTATACACGTGTGAAAGTTGTTGGATAAAGGAAATCTAACAAAACCAAATGGAATCTACGTCTAAAGGTTAGTAAAATACGTAAAAACTTTAGTAAATATCAATACCTTAACAAAAAATTTTAGCAGTAGAAATATGAAGATATATTTTTTGTATTTTTTAATATAAAATTTGAGTTTTCAAACCATATAGTAATAAAACGCCATCGTATGCGGCCTTAAAACCTATTAGAGGTTACTCAGAAAAGTATTACCTACTGAATAAAACAAGATTTAGCTGCTACCTTCTGCAATCTCTATTAAATCATACGATTGACCGCATTATTCTTCATCAAATGGAAGTTATAAAATGTTTATCTGAAAAACAACTAGAATCTAAAAAATTTAACCTTAATCGTTAAATGGGACTGTGATGGTAGTTCGGGACACAGTGAATATAAGCACAAGCTCGATGAAAACGATGTTAGTGACGAAAGTATTTTTTTCACCTCTCTTGTCCCATTGCAACTTGTACACAGAGACTCTACGACGAAGAAAACTACAATAGTCTGGAAAAATCCAAGGCCATCATCACCAAGATATTGTCGGCCAATTAAAATTCAATGTGCAAAAGAATCAGTTGACTTGGCGAAAAAAACAACTAATGACATAGAAAACCAGATAAATGATCTGAATCCATTTGAAACTACTGTTGACGGGAAAATCGTATGTGTTAAATATGATTTGTCCTTGACAATGATAGATACGAAAGTATGCAACTCATTGACATTCTTCAAAGCAGGAAATACTTTCCAATTTTATAATAAGTATTAGAGTATACGTTTTTTAAATACTTGTACAAGTTATAATACAATTCGAAACTCTAGTTTCGTGTATAACCTATAATTTTCAATTTTAATAAAAATGTTTGTGAAAATTTGAAAAATGTTTGTTTTAGTACATTTATTTAGTATAAATGAAATTATCCAATAGTAACAAAGAAAAGGTACATGAAAAAACTTTAGAATTCTTTGCATGACACCATATTGGATATGCCATTTTGAATTTCGTAATTCTGATGACGGATTCGTAATCAGCGACCCCGAAAACCCCCGAGTACAAGGTTTCAGATCGATCCATCAAGTTTTCGAATTATGGACACAAAGTGCGTTGGTGAACCCTAAAATCATGGCAAGCATTGATACAGACTCTGAATATTAGAATAATGGTCCAGGACCGTCGTCCAAAAAGAGGAAATTGAGTTCAGAAATTAGTGTTGCATACTCTTTGGAGGAACAACATTTTCATATTAATACCCAATCTACTGATAATGAATCACAAAGATGAGTGTACGCCTGCTTAGCGTTACTGACGTCATAAACAGAGTCTCTTTTTCATTCTCTATTCTCTCGCGTTCAAAAACCTACATTTCTTATTTCTCTTACCACAGGCCTATTGTATCTACTTTGGATCAAATGTAGTGATTCCTGATGTTCCCAACTACGAAAATAATGTTGATTAACCAAATTATTAAAAATAGAATAAGCCAATAAATAAAGTTGTTTGCACCTAAAATGTTGAGTTAATTGAGAAATCCCATACAACATGAATGAAATATTTATGGATCAAAAAACAAAAAAATTAAAAAATCGCGGAAGAAGTTTTACTTCTGGCATGTGTTCCAAGCACACACTATTTCTTTAGTGGCAAATGAATAAAAATAATTTGTGTAAAAGACTCGAGATGTGCTCTGATTGGTGAAGGCTTGTGCAGAAATTAGAGTGTGATGATAAAATGGCTGTGTCGTCTGCGAATGTGGCGAACTGTTGAGGTCGCTCTAACCCATGTGTATGTGCTAAGCAATGGTAGGCATCTCAGCAAGTACCTACGTGCTTCGCAATAATATACATCTAATATGTGCCAGTCTCAGCTAGTATATAGGCTGGAATCTGCTTAAACGATAGGCACCTTAGCTAGTATATGCTAGGCAATGGTCGGCATCTCAGTATGTTCTAGGTAACAATAGGCACCTCAGCTAGTATGTGCTAGCCAACGGTAGGCTGGAATCTGCTTAAACGATAGGCACCTTAGCTAGTATATGCTAGGCAATGACCGGCACCTCAGGATGTTTTAGGTATATATATATATATATATATATATATATATATATATACATATATATGCTAGTATATATACTATATATAGCATATATGTTAGGCAATGGCCGGCATCTCAATATGTTCTAGGTAACAATAGGCACATCAGCTAGTATATGCTAGCCAACGGTAGGCTGGTATCTGTTTAAACGATAGGCACCTTAGCTAGTATATGCTAGGCAATGGCCGGCACCTCAGTTTGTTCTAGGTAACAATAGGCACCTCAGCTAGTTTGTGCTGTTGTCTCTGCAGGTGATACTCACGGAAGAACATGGGCTTGTAGTTTTCCTCGAGATAGTCTATGATTTTAGTTGTGTCTGGGATGATGTCTCCATTCGCCTCTTTCAGGACTGGCAGCTCCCCCAGTGGGTTGATTTTCAAGAACCAACTCTCGTAGTTCTCTCCTTGGATGAAGTTAATAGAACGCTCTTTGAACTTGAGTCCCTTCTCGTGCATAGCCAACACTACCTTCGATAACACATAGAGAGACAATGTACATGTATATATATACGATATTTAGTTAGTTATTGTGAGTCATGGCCGAGCTCTCAACATCGAGGTCATTTCGCCTACTACCAGTGCTCTCTTTTGTCGCTCTGGTCGATATGAGTCCGACTCTATGGGAGTCCTAAATTTTGTCTACCCTAAATTACATTTAGCTTGGAAAAGGGTCTTTAACGAACGCTTGTAGGCAATAGATGCTATTAAAATTAATCACCCTATTCAAAGGCAGGTTATGGAAACAGGAAAAATATTTGAATGGTTGTTCATCTCTTCCAGGGTCTAGTTACTTTCTGAGTTTCTATGGGAAGAGGTTGTGAAATGTCCTTCAGAAAATATGACACACGGTGCCCCGGATTAGGGACACACCCAACAGCTGGGCCCTGAGTCATGTGGTCCCGAGTACGCGAGTTTGCGAAGGCGAAACAATTAGATTTTTGTGATTTCCCGGTTATTATGCGCTTCTCTCCTGCTCTCTTCAGGTGAAAGTGAGAATTGAGTTCACGTCCAGCCAGTTAATAAAGGATATATGACAATTTACGACAAAGGAGCTAAAACACATTTCAATGTGGTTGATATTAAATAGATTTGGTTGTTACATCGATGAGATATGGACAAAATTACCATAGAAATGGAAGAAGAAGAAGAGTTTATTATAACAGTCGCATTTACAGATGTTGATTGCTTGCAAGACCGACCCACACTGGGCATGCATACGTTATCACAGGCCGCAACAGAAGCTTGTATATGAGGAGTCTATACATAGAAATGGAAAGCGCTTGAATAATTTCAGGACCGTCTATAATGTTATGTTATCCTATTATGGCCACCTAGATAAACGGAGTGTCTATTGTAAAGAACATCCCAATAGACTGACTCCAACCTGAAAACATCAGCCAACTAGAGAAGGCTGGACTCATGATCGCCTGTTATCCTCTCATATCTTCAATGTGTCTCCGTGTTGAGGCAGCGAGGAAGCTTAACTTTTTTTTTTAATTTTCTTTTGTACACATGATCAAAAACCAAAAGGAGCACGCATATTTTCTCTTTTATTTTTTGGTTTTGTCCGTGTTCATATATAATCTGTGACAGAATTAGTGAACTATGAACGTTATTCACCGAATAAGAAGGTTATTCACATCTAGATGGAGAATCTTCGATGTGGCGTTTCTCAACCCAGATGAGTTGAGAATACCGAGTTTCGAAAGGATCCTGCGCTTCAGTAAAGAGGTACGAGAGTAGGTAGTTAAATACTAGCGAGGGGCTGTTATATGGGCCTTCAGGCTTTAGATAACATGGGTACAAAACCCGCCAATCAATCTGGGGCGCTATAACTCAATCTAATAAGTAACATTTTTGGTAAGGATCCATTTTGTCAAGGACTAACCGTTTTCGCCGAGTAAACTTCTAAACAAATGGGTTTTGAGACAAAAAAATAAAGCCATACCTTTTGTGTGGCATATTCGTTCATATAGAGTAACGGCTTTCCCACTTTTGCCTGGGAGGGGGTGGCAACGCCAAGAAGAGTTAGAAAGCCGACAAGGGCACATCCTAGGTACAGGTTACCCATGTTCTCTCTCTAATCTCGGTCAGGATCGAAGGCATTATATATCCAATGTACCACTTATTTATTTGGTTCTGTACATAGTGGAAAATCAATATTTGAGAAAAGTAAAATCGAATGGTATAGTTTGTCTTTCAAAGCAAACATAATGAATGAATGTTTATACAATCAATATTTACAACAAATCCATTGGCAAAACAATACTCATCGATGACCTTTAAAAATCTTTAGCTTTACACTGATAACACTAAAGGAATAAATTAAGAGGATCGTTTCTAAAAAAACGTTTTATTCTCCTCAATACTTTCATCGAGAAGGCCAGCTACTGGTCTACATAGTATCACGACTACGTTTTGCTCAGAAGCATATCTATTAGTCAACTGACGATTGGTGGATGATTATTCAAAATTTGGCTTGAGGTCACTTAATGGGCGCCAAAAAAGTAAGAAGGAGGGGTTCCTTCTACGTTTTCATCAAGAGTAAGCTCTAGGAATGGCTCAATGATGGCGTATGAAGTTATCAATGGCGACGGATAGTCGAACAATCTTCTCCTATTTCCCGAGCGCCCAGACGCGCCTTGACTCCCCATGGATACAACCAGACCATTGGTTGTCACAGGTGCTATCGGCGCCAAGCTCTTCTCCTTGAAGAGGAAGAACAGCCCTGCCTACCTATCGAGACTGCGGAACACGTAGTTCTTGAATGCCCGCTATACGACGGCCCCAGGGCGGCGATGATTCGCCGGACAGGATCGTATCCGGGACTGGACCTGCCGGGACTGATAACGGAGGCTGGCTACCTGGCTTTTGACCGGTTCGTCTCGTCCTGGCGTAGAACCCAGAAAGCCTTCTAACCCGGCGCCTGAGACCCACCGACCGCCGTTAGGCAGAAATGAACCCCTGACAGATTCCGAGTTCACTCGGCACGAAGCGACGAAATCTAAGGACGACCGTGGGCCGTAGCCATCGAGCCGATCCAGGGCCGTCCACAGCAACATGTATATTGTAATTAACATTGTAAATTAATAAACTGGAGATCGTTACCCATTTCCCCGCCGACCTATAGGGTGATGTGACCGACCCCCTCAAGGGGTCTGGGGCACCAAAAAAAAAAAAAAATCTACTTCGTGAGGGCCGTCGTGAAGCTCAATAAGAAGATATCAATGGCGGATCTGTTATTGCTGAGTACGCACACCCTAGAACATGGATGGATAGGCAATCTACGGCGTGAGGGCCGTCGTGAAGCTCAATATGAAGATATCAATGGCGGATCTGTTATTGCTGAGTACGCACACCCTAGAACATGGATGGATAGGCAATCTACTTCGTGAGGGCCGTCGTGAAGCTCAATATGAAGATATAAATAGCGGATCTCTTACTGCTGATTACGCACACCCTAGAACATGGATGGATAGGCAATCTACGGCTTGAGGGCCGTCGTGAAGCTCAATATGGAGATATAAATAGCGGATCTCTTATTTCTGAGTATGCACACCCTAGAACATGGATGGATAGACAATCTACTTCGTGAGGGCCGTCGTGAAGCTCAATATGGAGATATAAATAGCAGATCTCTTATTGCTGAGTACGCACACCCTAGAACATGGATGGATAGACAATCTTCGGCGTGAGGGCCGTCGTGAAGCTCAATATGGAGATATAAATAGCAGATCTCTTATTGCTGAGTACGCACACCCTAGAACATGGATGGATAGACAATCTTCGGCGTGAGGGCCGTCGTGAAGCTCAATATGGAGATATAAATAGCGGATCTCTTATTGCTGAGTACGCACACCCTAGAACATGGATGGATAGACAATCTACGGCTTGAGGGCCGTCGTGAAGCTCAATATGAAGATATCAATGGCGGATCTCTTATTGCTTTTTTTTTTTTAAGTGTGTACCGGCCCCTGAAGGAGGCTCCGCCGCGTAGGGGGGAATAAGGGCACTTATTTAAGATTTTTTTTCCTGTTATGGCCGGTTGTAGGACCCCGCCAATCACCGGAGTGATCGGTTGGGTCCTCCAACCTACCTTTGCGGCGTTTCCCGAGAGAACTCGGGATCAGGCACCTACGCTCTTGGCTGCGCTGCGCCGAGGATGTCGCAGGTGGGCCGTGTTACCAGCACCCAACGGTCATCCCCGGAACCACGTTAGACTGCCTTCTTTACCTTCCGCCAGGAGGCGACGAATCTTCCGAACTCCGGGTAGTCAGCCTCAGTCATCAGCTTCCTTGGGTTTAGTCCCAGGTACGATCCTGTCCGGCGTATCAACTCCACCCTAGGCCCGTCGTACAGCGGGCATTCGAGAACTACATGTTCTGCTGTCTCGACGCCGACACACGAGCAGTTCGGGCTGTCCTTCTTCTTGAAAAAGAAGAGCTTGGAGTTGAAATCCCCATGACCCGATAGTATCTGGGACGTCCAGTGGTCCGGCGTTACCCAAACCGACTCAAGTCTTGCCCGGACGTTTGGGAAGTAAGCCCAGGTCGTTCGGCCGTCTGATGATTGTGACCATCGCTGCTGCCATTTATCTACTATCCACTCTTGGACTATGTCCTTACAACGCTCCGGTCTGGACTGTCCGTGTAGTTCCTCCTCCAGGGCTAGTCGCAAAGGCTCGTCGGTGTCTGCTCTAAGGGGCAGATTGCGTCTGCAGTGATACGAGGCGACGGCCCCGTCCAAGACTAAGTCAATGGGTGGGGCTCCCGCCAGTACCTGCAACGCTGCCGTAGAGACAGTCCGGTAGGCCTTCGTGACCCTTAACAGGGCTGTTCTCTGTGCCTGAACGAGGATAACTCGCTGCTGTTTCGTGGGGTGATGCCACCATCCTGCGGCCGCGTATCTCGCAACAGCCTCGAACACCCCGGTGTAGATAGCTCTACACGGGGAGTAGCCGAGGCCCCATGTTGCTCGGGCTAGGCAGCTCAAAGCGTTGAAAATGGCTATAGTGGATCTCTTATTGCTGAGTATGCACACCCTAGAACATGGATGGATAGGCAATCTACCTCGTGAGGGCCGTCGTGAAGCTCAATATGGAGATCTTCTAAGGGAAAACTAACCATTGAACTAGTTTCTAGGGAGTGTCAGCGCTGGCTGACCTCTCCCAACATGTGGCATAAACACTTCAGCATAGAGTTAACATATTTGCTCATTATATAAAATGTATATAGATTGCAAATAAAGAAAAAAAAAAAAAAAAAAAAAAAAAAAAATGACATCCTCTGAATTGTAGGAAAGTAAGTAACGTCAAAACAATCCGTAAGTAACGTCAACGATCCAAGGGCCATGTGGATAGTAGCGAGAGGGGCACCCAACGTTACAATAACCCTGGGAGCACAATTGAAGGTGTCAGGAAAAGGGGGAGCGGTGCTATTTGTAAAAATGTAGTAGGTAAAGAACGAAGCTGTGGAGTATACTGCACATGCTCCGTGACCTAAAGAATCCAAGTGGGCATAAGGCAATTTTAGTTCCGTGTCTCTGGCTCTTAAACAGGGTCGTTCAATGAGTATTGGCCGCCCGTGCGCAAATATCGATACCGCCGCCTCCCCCTCCAATATTTAAATACCCAAATCTTTTTATGTTTTCCCCCTTTACATTTTGAATAAGTTAATGATTTTTATTTTCCAAATAAATACTTGAGCAAGGAAATTAATAATATATGTAACGACAACAATATTGTACATATTAATGAGAGGTACACTCCTATCTCAAGATCCACTGAACGGATTTTTATGAAACTTGGTGTGTGAGTTCTGTTTCACATAGGTTGTAATAATTTTACATGATGATAATAATTATTAATAATAAAAAAATATTGAAAATATATTAAGGATTAAAGTTAATAATTTTTTTTTTTTTTTTTTGGCTTCATGTACGGTGCATATTAGCCATGTCAATGTGTTATATATAATTATTTAAGACATCCATGGCCCCGGGAGGGAGTTCTATCTACGAAATAAAACTCACTCCCGGACGGGATTCGAACCCGCAAACCATGGTGAGACCATGCGACCAAAGCCCTACGCTCTAGCCCGCACGGCCACCATGGCCCCCAATAAAAATAATTGAATGAAGTTAATTGAATTTAAAATTTATCTAAATTAAGTTATGGTAAGTGTATATAAAAAATTTATAATTAATAATTGAAAATTAAAATCATAAAAACATATTTTGAGTGAAGCTCCAAGAAAATTTAGTATAAATAAGTCAGGAAAAAATATGAAGCTACTCTACTTGCATTAATGAATCCAAAATGGTTCCCTATTTTAATATTATTGAAATAAAGTTATATGTCCTGCGCATTGGTACTTACCCATAGGCATGAATCCATAGATTACTGTAAGTTTTGAATTCTTAAATTTATTTGAGAGAGATTGTGGGAAGAAACAAAAAAGAAACTAAAACATTATAAATTTACATAAAAACATAAAATTTATTTGTAAATAATAGTGGCCATTTTTAAAACAATTTCGTATTCACGTGACGTCACTTGTAATCTATCCTATTGACAATTCTTTAAAGAAAAACACTTTAACTATTCATTCTTTCCCATTGTCACGTTCACATCATACTTTCACTTGTTTACACTCTTCCACCATCTTGTTAACTTTGAAAACTATTTTGACACATAAATCCGTGGAGAACTACCACCAGAACCTGGCACCAACAATGCCGTGTAAAAACTCGCTAAAAACTGACTTTTCCTTATGATGACCCTTTCTTAAATTCATCTTTCCGGTCGTCTCTTGTTTCTCAGCCTTTGACATAGAACAAAATGTTACTTTTTTGATGTTTTCTTTCTTCCTTTTCTTTCCTTTTATCTTCTAGTATTCTACTTAAATTTTTTATGTCCTTAGTTATTTATTACAACGCTGATTTTTCTAAATTGGACTAAAATATATACTTGCAGATGCTATAATAGGTTGAACGAGTGAACATGGCACTGACTTATACTCCTTATTTTTACTTTGCTGTATTTTTTTAAATTGGCAGTTTTCTTCATATTTTTCTTTCTCAAAATTCTTTAAATAATTATTTGTCTTTTCTTGAAAATTTTTAATAACTTCTACCATATGGTTTTTCTGCTGCAACATTTTTCTTATTTCTTTTATTTCTCTGCTTTTTCTTTATTAATTCGCTTTTTCTTGATTTTGTTTTATGCTTTGATGTTTGTTTTATCTTTTCACTGAATTTGGTTACATTTAATCCATGACTTGTTCAGATTTTCTATATGAAAAGTGCTTACATTCTGTCGACTCTCACTTTCTCCATTTGTATTGCAAAATTACTTCATTTAATGAACAAATTTGGTGTTTCTTTTATCTTCATCTTCAAGCTTATGAAATTTTCTATCTTCTCGATGTTTTCTTCATTTCTTATTGTGCTATTTTAGGTTTGTTATTAATGTTCAAATTGTTCTTACTGATAACACTAAATATAGGTTATTAGTTACATTTCATTCCTTCTATTGTGTTTTACTTTCTAAATTTTGTTTTCGCCTTGTTTACTTTCTATTTGTTGTTTCTTTTCTTATATTTTGATATTTAAATGTCTTCCTGATTTACTTTGGCTTCTTCTTTTTAAATTAATTCATCAAAAAAAAACGTTGCGTAGCCATTTGTTACTATAGAGATTATTGTTTATATTACAAGGTATAGATGGTTTCATATGAAATGTTATCAAAAACGAGTAATAATTTTAAGTGTAAGTAGTTAAACAAGCAACGATTGTTGAAAAACTCATTTTTTTCTCGAAAGGGAAAACGATTTTTAGTTGTTGCGCTATGTCTAAACAGATGGCAAACAGGTATTGGGTTATCAAAATGGTACAGGTGCAGTATTAACTAAATAATGGAAGCTAGTAAATGAAAATTCAGAAATTCGCTTAAACTCCAATTTTCAACAAAAACATGTTTGAAATGTACTTCAAAAAGTCATTCCTCATGTTTTTGTCGCTCCCATTAGCCTTCGACCATATCGACCTTAGACAGTGGTCTGCCACTAGGCAGTATGGTTTTCAAGAAGTAATGCTTTATTTTAATTTATTTTTATTTCACTGACATCTGTTGTCAAGTCCTCAATGTATCAGTAATGGGTATTAATTATATACTGGTATCTACCTATATATAATTAATACTATACAATAATAGTTATTATTATCTGATAATTCATATTGATTCTCAATATTTGTATCTTAAAATGAACTGGCGGAATCATTATTATTTACATCTCTGTAGATTTATTAGAACCCTTGGAACCTGAAGTTATTGAAAGGCTTTCTTTGATTTACTTAGATTTTTTAGTAAATTTGTTGGTATTATGTAATTAGATACCCAGTACATATTTAATAGCCGAAATACATTATGTACCGATGTACTTATTGTTGAAAGCTAATAAAAGCAAAAAACGTGTTTAACATTTATATTGTTTGGCAACCAACTAGATAAAACTTAAATATTTTGTTCAGTTAGATTTTTTTTTTATTTTCAGTGATTAAATGACAAAAACAAAGTGTGTAAATAGTTATTGTATATAGTTCTTGTTTCGTTTTTTCTAGACATAAGTTTCGTTTCGTTAAGTGCGTTTTCATTTCGTTATGTTTTCCTTATCTTTAAAGTGTTAAAAGTAACCTTTACAAATACTATTTTTATTTAATTATTGTGATTTTGTGCGGACTTAATGGTGGCGGTTAGTGAGGAAGGCCCAGTTGGGGCCCTTGCTAGTGCTAGCACCAGCACCACAGCAGCCATGGAAGTAGCCCCGTCCAACTTGGGAGCGACCTGGGAGTCAGTAGTGGGCCGGAAGAGAAGCGGGACCACGTCCAGGGACCCACGCAAGGTGGCCAAACAGTCAGGTGAGCACCTCACCCCTACCACGGTAACAAATAGCTTTAGTGTTCTGACCGACATGGAGGCGTCAGAGTCAGACCCAACAATTAATGTTAAAAAAGCTGACAAGCCACCACCAATCTTTCTAAAGGGAGTCGAAAATTATGACAGCCTAATAGAAATTTTATTAAAAGAAGGAGGTTTGGAGTCATTCTCCCTACGGACTACCACACAGGGCATAACAATATATGCCAAAACCCCGACGGCATACAGGGCTTTCGTCCACCTATTAGAAGGAAATAATGCCAATTTCCATACCTACCAAAACCCAAACGACAAAGTGCCTCGAGTGGTCATCCGAGGTCTTCATCCATCCACGAGTGTGAACACTATCCACAGAGCCCTGCAAGAGAAAGGGTTCGTCGCCACCCGAATCACTAATGTGTGTTCGAGATACAAAGTGCCACTACCATTATTCTTTGTTGATGTAGAGCCTGGCAGCTACAATGAAAAAATTTACGACATTGAAAGTTTATTCTATACAAAAATTAAAATAGAAGAGCCAAGAAAGAAGCACACTGTGGCACAGTGCACTCGCTGCCAGGCCTTCGGGCATACAAAGAGTTACTGTAGGCACACACATCGTTGTGTTCGGTGTGGCGGCGAACACATTTCGGGAAGCTGCAACAAGCCTCGGACTGTTCCAGCCACCTGCGCGAACTGCCAGGAATCCCACCCGGCCAACTACAAGGGATGCCGGGTGTACAAAGAACTGCAGTTCAGACGACAGGGCAGTAGACCACAACCACCGAGAAACCCAGCAGCAGCGCCTCCATCCCACCAGGACCAGGCGATCTACCCTTCTCTGGTGCGGCCCGCCCCTCCACCACCTCCTCTGAGGCAGACCTTTGCAGCCACCGCCAGGAACCTCCCCACCGAGACACCTCCCCTTCAGAGACCACCGCAAATCTCGGCAGGCCTGAGAGAGGACAACACCCAGTGGTCAGCAAATGGCCTCCCACCTCAAATGGTACACTTCATATCAGGTATTAACCAGATAGTCCAACCTCTTTTTAATCTTCTTAGCCAGCTATCCCAACTTACCCAAACCTTTTGTTCCCAATATGTCCGCTAATACTCTCACACTGGGTTCCTTGACAGTCCTTCTATGGAACGCCAATGGCATAACACAACATAAAAATGAGCTTGAAATTATTTTGAATCAAAAAAGAATTGACGTAGCCCTCATTTCGGAAACCCACCTGACAACAAAATCTAAATTTTTCATTCAAAATTACAGTGTATAGAGCCGACCACCCCGACAACAGGAGCCACGGCGGTGCGGCTGTCATAATTAAACAATCTCTTAAACACTATGCACTACCATCACATACCACACCACACATACAGCGGCAGCTGTATCCTTACACACCAGACACAGAAAAATCTCACTCGTGGCCGTATATTGTCCCCCGAGGCACGCCATAAGGCCGGAAACATTCGTCCAGTTCTTTACGGATCTGGGCGCATGTTTCCTCGCTGGAGGTGACTTCAACGCCAAGCATCAGCGATGGGGTTCGCGCCTTTGCACTCCCAGGGGCAGAAGTCTGTATTCTTCTGTTAATCAGCTCTCATTAGACACTATTTCGACAAACTCACCGACTTACTGGCCAACCTCAAGACGCAAATTGCCGGGCTTACTAGACTTCTTCATACAGAAGGGACTGCGAGGTGTGCCATACGATGTTAAATCTTGTTCTCATCTCTCCTCAGATCACTCACCAGTACATCTCACGCTTTGGGCGGAGATTGAGATCGAACCAAAGAGACCAAGTCTAACACCAGGAGTTATGGACTGGAACCTTTTCCAACAGCAATTGGAGACAACATTGTCCGTGCCATATTCCCTGAAGACGGGAGAGAAAATAGAGGAGGCTGTGGAATTTCTTACCGTATCCATACAGCAGGCTGCCTGGCAAGCAGTCCTACCAACAAACACTGGTCCTCATCCGACTCTCCCCTCCTACCCTGCATAGATCCGTGAGCTGATCGGAGAAAAGAGGAGAGCGAGAAAAATATGGCAGACCTCGAGATTACCTACAGACAGACGGACATACAACAGACTAAGCAATGACCTGAAGACGCAAATCCGACTGATTAACAGGGAATACTACGACTCCTCCCTTTCCAATCTGAATGCGGAGGATGGCAGCCTATGGAGGAGAACCCGTAGACTTCTCCGAAACCAATCTCAGTCGATGCCAATGCGACAGAACGACGGATCCTGGGCCGTGACGGACGACGAGAAAGCCGATTTATTTGCTGCTCATCTCTCATCTACTTTCAAACCTCATCACGATCTCTCAGACATCATGAATCACGTATCCACCATTTCTTAGACACACCCCTTCCTATATCACTCCCACCAAAAGCGTTCACACCCTCCGAAGTTCAGTACGAAATTAAAAATCTCCCCAGAAGGAAGTCCCCGGGCTACGACCTGATAACAGCGGAGATTCTCCAGCGGCTGCCCCGGAAAGCTGTTGTATTTCTGACAACTCTGTACAATTCCATTCTTCGTACAACATACTTTCCCATTCAGTGGAAGTACTCTGTTATCACCATGATTCCAAAACCAAACAAACCTGAGCATGACCCTTCTTCCTTTCGACCTATCAGTCTTCTCTCTTTTCTTTCCAAGATCTTTGAAAAACTTCTTTATGAACGCCTCATTTCTATCCTTTCACTTCATCTTCCCGATCACCAGTTTGGGTTTCGTTCTTTTCACTCCACCACCCACCAACTGCACAGAGTTGTCGAATACACAGCGTCTGCATTAGAGCGAAAACTCTAGGCAGCCGGGGCATTCCTGGATATATCTCAGGCTTTTGATCGGGTCTGGCACGCGGGACTTCTATATAAACTTAAACCCCTCCTACCCCATACATATTATCTCATTCTTCAGTCATACTTAATTATTTCGCCGTCCGTCAGGGCTCAGCTATTTCCTCCTGCCACCTCATACTGGCCAGCGTGCCTCAGGGCTCAATATTAGCCCCCTTATTATACTCTATGTACACCTTCGACTTACCCACCGACCCTCTCACATTAACAGCCACATACGCAGATGACACCGCCATTCTAGCCTCTCACACAGATCCTCACACCACTTCACTCATACTACAGCAACACCTCAACAAAATTGAAGTTTGGAGTAATTCTTGGAAAATTAAATTTAACACCACAAAATGTCAACACATAACATTCGCTCTCCGCCGTGGTGACTGCCCCCCCAGTATTCCTTGAAAACCAGCCATTACCTCATACCTCTTCCATAAAATATTTAGGATTAACCCTCGATAGAAGGAGGACTTTTTTTATTTAATTTCATTCTGTAATTTAAATGTTCCTTAAATAATTCCTTCTATAATAGGACTCATGACAAGAGTGTTTGTTACATCTCAATCAGATTGAGGGGTGGCCGATTACAAAAATCTGAAAGGTATCTATAAATCTGATACAGGTTCATATTAACAATAAACATTAAAGTGGGCCAATGCAATATGCATATAAGTATCGACTAAGATTCAAGATTGAGAATCCAAATGTTAAAAAGTTGTTTTTAAAATGTGAAATATTAAATTAAAACCTTTAAAAGAGGACCTCAAGAAGGACCGGTAAGGGAACTTTGGATTTTTGACGAGCGCCGTAAAATAGAATGTTCCGTAGAGCGGCTGTGTGCCATATTGGGGTCTGGAAGGTTCTGCCGCACTCACTGGTGGTTGGTTTCAGATAGTCATATCACCTGTCATATCAGTGTCAAATTACCTGTCAATACCAGCCTGTAGGCTCATCTTCCCAAATTAACTTTTGCTATTTTCAGTGACTATGCTTTATATTTTGGTTAAAGTTTTATTTTCTTTGTATACGTTTATAGGTACTCTGACTCTGACTTTAAAACTACATGGACATATCGCCCACTACCAGAGCACTCTTCCGTCGTTCTGGTGGACATGAGTCCGATTCTAATGCGGGAGTCCTAAATGTTGCCTACCATGTTATGTATCTAGGATAAGGACCATTGCTTCACGTCCCATCCGAAGGACGGCGTTTTCAAGGCTGTTTATCTCCCAGATAAAAAATTTAAGGGCCTCGGCCGGGTTTCGAACTGACTCCTATGAAGCTATCTGTCGGAATTTTATGAAATTTAACATGTGTATTCCCAATAAGTTCAAGAGTTCCTAGTTGCAGTTTGGTGTTTCTAACATTTTCCATTAAAAAGATAGAATATTAATTGATACAATTAGGAAGGGTTTTAAATGGAAGGTAATGGCATAAAACTTGTTTTAGCGCAAAATTGTGAACGGAAGGCGGGTTGTGGGAGTAGGCCTAAATACGAAGATAGTGAGTTTAGGCACCAGGACAGGGCTTATGGGAAGCTGGTTCAGTCGGCGAAGAGAGCGAGTTGATTGCAAAATACCTTTTTTTCCATGACATTCCTCGTAACAATGTTTATATATCTACAAGATGGGAGATTTGAGGATAACTTTATAAAATGTAAATGTAATTTCAATGTAAACAAGAAAACAGGCATTAAATCAGATTCTAAATATAAGAAGAAATCTGCTCTGTTTCTGGGCAGCTTCAAACATTTTTTAATAAATAATTTGGAGGTTCTTTCAATATTACTGTGCATCTGATATCCCCAGATTTGAGCCCCATACATACATATCATTACTTAATATGTTTCGGTGAAACACGATGAGTGGTATTCAGAAAATATATCATATATTCTTCCAAGATTATTTTAGCAGAAACTTTACTATGTATTCAGAAAATATATCATATATTCTTCCAAGATTATTTTAGCAGAAACTTTACAGAAAATAGTTTTATCACCTCTTGTGGTCGCCAATTCGAGAATTCGTGCCACAAGGTCGACCTAGATTGTAAATTCCTTCCCGGATTATATAAGCACGATGCAATCAGAGAAAATATTTCTCATTTTTATTTATGGTAGCTTATTATGAAATATGGTTGAACCCAAAGTCGCAACATTGTCGTATTGAATAGTCGTGAAAATATAAGAGAATTCGTGCCACAAGGTCCACCTAGATCGTAAATTCCTTTCAGTTTATATAATTAACTATTGAAAATGAAATAATTTTGTTCTACGCACGGTTATTGAGGTCAAACCATAAATTTTCTGGACTTGGAGATCAAAATTAATAACAAGAAATTCGAATTTAGCATTCACAGAAAACCGACTACAACAGACACGGTAACACACCCATCCTCTAACTGTCCTTCCAGTTTCAAATATGCGGCCTTTTATTCGTTGTTCCACAGAGCCTACTCAATCCCAATGACACAACAATCAAACGATAAAGAACTTAAGATCATTAAGGAAATAGCCAAAAACAATAGCTACCCACAAAAAACAATAAATAAAATTGATAAGAAGGTCAAAAATAATAATTTTAGGAACAAACTGACCAAATTAGAAACACAAAATAAAGCTTATAATAGATGGGTCAGCTTAACTTATCACGGAAAATTTTCAGAAAAAATAGATAAAGAGTTGAAAAAAGAAGGTTTCAATATCGGGTTTAAAACTATCAATCCCATTAGCCAGTGCCTAGAGAGAGGTAGGGACAGAACAGATATTGAGAATAAAAGCGGTGTTTATAGTCTAGAGTGTACGACGTGCAGTCAATTATACATTGGACAGATAGGACGTCGTTTTAAGAAAATAATTAAAGAACCGAGGAAACCGTTCTACATTCGCGACCCACATAATTGACAATAGCCACACTTGCGATCCATCTACAGGTACCAAATATCTCCACTATTGCTCAAAAAGCAGGCTACTTGATAGCTTAGAACAATTAGAAATAAATAAAGCTACCAAAAAGGACATTTGTATGAATGACCAAATTTATTTCAACTATTCCCCTTTGTTAACACACTGAACCAGTTCTGTTTCCACATATATGTTTGTGTTATCTGTTATTAATATTTGGTTCGACATATATGTTTCAAGTTATCTAAATCTTAATATTATTATTAATTTTATTTATATTTTTTATTTATTTGTATTTTTATTTATTTATTTGTTATTTTTCCATGTATTAGTCTAATGATATTGTTTCATATAAATTTAGAACTAAAGGCCCATTTACATTTGTCACTTTGGAGGATCATCTTGGATGAATCATCCAAAGTGACAAGTGTAAACTGCCATTCATCTTCAATTCCTCCAGAGTGAACATCGAAAGTGAACGATGAAAGAAGTTGACCCCCTACTAACTTTTGATGGAACAGTCGTTCCTCCAACCGATCAGTGGGGTCCGCCGTTGCAAAAAATATTAGCTGTGATGCCCAGCGTTCCTAACTACGTACTAGCTGTGGGGTCCGCCGTTGCAAAGCACATACTAGCTGTGATGCCCAGTGGTTCTAACTACGTACTAGCTGTGGGGTCCGCTGTTGCAAGGCACTTACTAGCTGTGATGCCCAGCGTTCCTAACTTCGTACTAGCTGTGTGGTCCGCTGTTGCAAGGCACATTCTAGATGTTTCGCCCAGCGTTTATAACTACGTACTAGTTGTGGTGTCCGCTGTTGCAAGGCACTTACTACCTGTAGTGCCCAGCGTTCCTGACTTCGTACTAGCTGTGATGCCCAGCGTTCCTAACTACGTACCAGGTGTGAGGTCCGCCGTTGCAAGGCATATACTACCTGTGGTGCCCAGCGTTCCTAACTACGTACTAGCTGTGGTGCCCAGCGTTGCAAGGCACATACTAGCTGTAGTCACAAGCATTCTTAAGTACGCACTGGCTAGGTTGTCCAGCGATGCTAAGTATTCACTAGCTGTGGTTTTCGCCGTTGAAAGGCGCATACTAGCTGTGGTGACCAGGGGTCCTAAAAACTTACTAGCGTTACTATAGCTGAAGGACTATAAGCCTTATTCCGTATGAATAATTGAAAATTATAACATCATGAATGTACTGTCGAAAAATTGAATAGACTTATAGGAGATATTGGGAGAAAATTCAAAGTTCCCCGGGCAACGCCAGGTATTACTGCTAGTAATATAATATGTAAAACAAAGAGAAAATATTAAATTTAAATAATAATAAAGATAAACATAAAAATAAAATAATAATAAAGATAAAATAAAATGAACATGAAAGCCCTTCAACTCGAAACCATTCTCTGCCATCCCCATCCCTCCAACTTAATGGAGGCAGGGGAGGCCGCGGGAGTTCGAGTGATCCCCCCTGCCTTCTCGCCCCGCCAATCACTGTCCAGCAGTGGAGGCAGGCCAAGAAGGAGGAGAGTTGAAGGTAAGAGGATTACATGAGGGGAGAAGCTGGTCATCAGAGAAGCTGCTACAGTAGCAGGTCTCTCGGCCAGCGCCGCCTCAGTCTTCGGGGGGGATTATCTGGATGGGAATGGGATGACAAGAGTCGAGCAACAGGATTGACGTGGGAAGAAAGGTTAGAGTGGAATTTGGAGAAGCGGGACTTGATGAGGTCAATAACATAAGGGATTTTAGGTTCATTATGGAGGGTAAGGTTGGACACATAGAAGGGTGCATCGACAATTGTTCTTAGGACTTTAGATTGGAAGGACTGGATACGCTTGATGTTAGATGGCTTAAAAATGTTAAAATAAAATAAAAAAATCTTAAGTCTAATAAAGTGTAGAGGAACCCGGTGAAACTAAATTGCCGTTTTGAAGTGTTTCCAGTAAATATACCAGACTTGACGCCATAAGGTCGACCTAGATTTTATATCCCTTCTACGATTGTTTTAGCGCGGAAATATCTAAAAATATTTTACATTCCTACTTCTGGTATTCTATTGAGAAATATGATGGATCCCAAAACGATAATTTAACAATTCGTTCTGGGGAAGTACACTGCCGGTGATTCAACGACGATTTTTTTTAATTTACGCCATCGGGAGTGGGTAAATAACACATCATTTCTACCAGTACATACAAGGGAGGGGTAAAGCAGAATTACCCCCCTATAATGGGATCATTATTTTGAGATGTAATTTGAAGTCTTCGTGTGGAAAACACTCATATTTATACATTTTTTTTTTGATAAATGCATGTGCTATTGCATATTTTGCATATATTTACAGGTATTGTGAAAACTGTAGTAAACAGTATAAGTGATATTTCTTCTATTAAGTAGTTTGTTTGTGTTTGAACCCAACTCTGGGAGTTCTAAATGTTGTTCATCCGAAGGAAGGCATGCTCAGGGTTTTATTACCTACCAGATAAACAAATACCTAAGTCTGGAACCTGATTATCTTGGGTTCAGGAGGCAAGCATGCTATCGCCGCCATCAGTTGTTTGTGAACTATAATATGTGTGCTATTGCATATTTTGCATATATTTACAGGTATTGTGAAAACTGTAGTAAACAGTATAAGTGATATTTCTCCTATTAAGTAGTTTGTGTTTGTAACTCATACCAGGCCATATCACGACTATGAACCCAACTCTGGGATGCTTTCTACAAATAAATTTGATTTTCCCAAGAATTTGGTTTAAAGCGTGCAAGTGTACGGTGTGGAATTAACGTTCTGTGCCGCACCGGTTTTCTCACTAAGGTACGTTTCTATAATTTCTTCCATTCCCTCCCTCTTAACATATAGATTCACCCTCACAAATACAATCCGCTTGCTCCCATTTCTAACAAATATATAAAAGATAACATTATATACCTCTTTCAATCCTAGTTATATTTTATGACATACATAGTAGATCATTTTACGAGTATGTTTCAAAGTTAAAAGCCAGAGTATTATTTATATACAGGGTGTATCGCAAGCAGATGACAATACTCTGGGGGGTGAATGCCCCACTCAAGTACACTAAGAAACCGGGGTAATAAAAATCAGTTTCAACTTAGTGTAGAAAATAATGAGATTTTTAATTTTTTTTTTTTTAATCACGTTTTTTTAGCAAAATATCCGTAAATATCACTTTTTGGTTAAGGTAAAGTGAAATCTGACTACACTGTCGTAATCTACGTTAAATTTCCTAATAGGTGAAAAATCGAAAAGATTGAAATAGGAGGCTAACGTTTATTTCAAAAGGAACACCTGTTTAAATTGTTTGGCAAATTTTCAGTTTACCGTAATTTGTTTTCTCTATTCGCTAGGATGTCCCAAATTCACCAAAAGTTAGCAAAAATATGGCTCTTTAAAAAAATACCTAATGTTGTTCTTTATTGTCGACCATTGCCGGAGTGAGACAGGAGAAAAGATGAAAAACATGGTAAACCTAACTTACACAAAGCGAGACTTTTTATAAAATTAACTAATTCATTATTTAAAAAAAATTAAAATTATTACATTAATCTTTCAGAGATAAAAAATGTTTTGTACTGTACATTGTTTTGGAAAAATTATAAGAATTGCTGAAACAGACCTCCATCTTCTCACAATTGACTCCTCGTTAGAACGGATGTAGTGGCCCGTTGAGTCTCAAGCCTGTTTGTTCCCATCTCCTCACAAACCTCTTGAATTCTCGCGATTAATTGGTCCCTATCATCAATAGATACGCTGTACACACGGGACTTTAGGGGAGGCCGCGGGGGTTCGAGTGATCCCCCCTGCCTTCTCGCCCCGCCAATCACTGTCCAGCAGTGGAGGCAGGCCAAGAAGCTGGAGAGTTGCAGGTAAGAGGATTTGATGAGGGGAGAAGCTGGTCATCACCGGCACTCCCTAAATATTTTTGCTACAGTAGCAGGTCCCTCGGCCAGCGCCGCCTCAGTCTTCGGGGGGGATTATCTGGATGGAAATGGGATGACAAGAGTCGAGCAACTGGATTGACGTGGGAAGAAAGGTTAGAGTGGATTTTGGAGAAGCGAGACTTGATGAGATCAATAACATAAGGGATTTTAAGGTCATTATGGAGGGTAAGGTTGGGCACATAGAAGGGTGCATCGAAAATTGTTTTTAGGACTTTGGATTGGAAGGACTGGATACGCTTGATGTTAGATGGCTTAAAAATGTTAAAATAAAAATAAAAAAATCTTAAGTCTAATAAAGTCATTACATATGGTTGATGCCCATATCAGCGACTATTTTAGTGCGGAAAAATCAGAAAATATTTTCTCTTTCTACTTCTGGTAGGCTATCTTTGTATGGGGGGGAACCCGATGAACCGAAATTGCTGTTTTGAAGTGTTTCCAGTAAATATACCAGACTTCACGCCACAAGGTCGACCTAGATTTTATATCCCTTCTACGATTTTTTTAGCGTGGGAATATCTGAAAATATTTTACATTCCTACTTCTGGTATTCTATTGAGAAATATGATGGATCCCAAAAAGATAATTTAACAATTCGTTCTGGGGAAGTACATTGCCGGTGATTCAACGACGATTTTTTTATGTTATTTACGCCATCGGGAGTGGGTAAATAACACATCATTTCTACCAGTGGCCTTGTATCCGCCGGGTAAAGCAGAATTACCCCCCCCCTAGCGCAGAGGCTCATAGGTTAGTTTCGTTGAGGATAAAGAAATATTCACGTTAAATTGGGAAAGACGTCCTAGTGATGCACGAAGGACCTCTTGCGGTCTTGCGCACAGACTTTAATGACATCATTATTTTTACAGACTTACACTGTTACTCAACCTGTCAACGAATTTTTACCTCTCTGATGAACATCCTGGATCCGTCTTTGATTTCTACTGCTTCAAAATTATCAAAAAATGTCTACTTGTTTCTATAATCATCTAACTTAAAGTTAGTAACCGATCAATAACATTACTATCTAGGCAGCATTGGGTAACCAGCTAGTTGTACAAAGGTAAAACAAGTATAATTTGCCACTATTTATCTTTTATTTGAGCGAAATGGGTATACAAACATAAGTATAATTCATATCCTTTAATAATATTTCAGAAAATCACAATTAATGTTGCCAGGCTAGTATAGTAGCTTTCATTTCTCCAACCTTTAAAAAAAAAGAATAAACACAATTACAAAAATAAAAGTCATAAGTATGCATGTGCTATTGCATATTTTGCATATATTTACAGGTATTGTGAAAACTGTAGTAAACAGTATAAGTGATATTTCTCCTATTAAGTGGTTCGTTTGTGTTTGAACCCAACTCTGGGAGTTCTAAATGTTGTTCATCCGAAGGAAGGCATGCTCAGGGTTTTATTACCTACCAGATAAACAAATACCTAAGTCTGGAACCCGATTATCTTGGGTTCAGAAGGCAAGGCCGCCAACAGTTGTGTTTGTAAACTGTGGCTGTGCTTTTAGGGTTATCCTTCATGTTTTATTAAACTTTCAGTATTTTAGTTTGTGTGTTTATATTTATTTCTGAGAAAGTTCCGAAAACAGGTTTATTTTTCTATTTAACTATATACACGACCTGAGAACAAATCCATGTTTTCAAAAGTATGTTTCAACAACGAGTATGTTTCAAAATTAAAAGCCAGAGTATTATTTATATATATATACTGTGGCGTTCAAAAGTATTTGCACAAGCAATATTTTACTCATAATCATAGTAAGGGACAACTAAAAAAATCATATAACTAGGTACACAAAAACCTTATTTATTTATGCATATATTTACGTAAAAACCGTTAATGCGAAATAAGTATAGATATTTTTACAACATTTTTTCTTGAAAAAGACCGTTCAAAAGTATTTGCACAAATTATACTGGTTATTTTAATGAGTACAGTAATTCTATACCTAAGTGTGTTTACTATTTTTGTTTACATTTCCTTTCTCACTCAATTAGGGATTAACATTCTTCAGGATGTTCTACTATTTTAATCCAGTCTCAGTCAACATGGCACCGAAGAAACGTGAGTTATCCCAGGCAGTAAGGGGAAATATTATTTTATTGAGAAACCAAGGCAAAACCTACCGTGAAATTGGGAATATTTTAAATTTAAATTTTTCTACAGTCCGTTTTGTCATAAAAAAGTTCGAGGAGACAAGAAATACGTTAAATAAGCAACGAACAGGACGACCAAGGGCTCTGACACAACGGGAGTGCAGGGATATCGTACGGGAAGTAAAGGCACATCCATCCACAAGAGGTTGGCAATTAGTCCATAAGGTAGAATTGACTTGTGAAAAACGTGTGAGTGAATCAACAGTAAAAAGAGCGCTCTATAAAGCTGATTTTCATGGAAGGGTTCCAAGGAAAAAGCCCTTCATTTCTCAGGTCAACAGGAAAATAGATTGGAATTTGCAAAAACCCATCTCAGCAAGCCAATGGAATTTTGGCAAAGCGTCCTCTTTAGTGATGAGAGCAAATTTAACGTTTTTGGAAGTGACGGGAAAAAATATATCTGGCGAAAACCAAATAAAGAGCTTAAACGCCTTAATGTCACACCTAGGATAAAACATGGTGGAGGTCATGTGATGGTCTGGGGGTGTGTGGCTTATAATGGGGTAGGCAATCTTGTCCCAATTGAATCTGTCATGACTGCTGATACCTACGTCAACATTTTGCGCCATAATCTCCGAGCTAGTGCCATCAAATTGAATATGGAAAATATTTTTATATTCCAACAGGACAATGATCCAAAACACAAGGCCAATAAAACCAGAGAATGGCATCTTTATAATGCGCCCAGGATGCTACAAACCCCTCCACAATCTCCAGATTTAAATATTATAGAACATGTTTGGAACTATTTAGACCTTAACATTCGAAAACATAAAATTAAGGAAAAAAATAATTTAAAAGACATTTTATTGGACGAGTGGAATAAAGTTGACATTAACTTCATAAAAAATTTAGTTAATTCCATGCCAAGGAGGCTTCAGGCTGTGATAGACGCCAATGGACTTTATACCAAGTATTAAAAATATTATAGGTTGTTTTATTGATTTTATAATAATTTTTATTTCAAGTTTTATATTATGTGCAAATACTTTTGAACGGAGCTTTTTCAAGAAAAATTGTTGTAAAAATATGTATTCTTATTTCGCATTAACGGGTTTTACGTAAATGTATGCTTAAATAAATAAGGTTTTTGTGTACCTAGTTATATGATTCTTTTAGTTGTCCCTTACTATGATTATGAGTAAAATATTGCTTGTGCAAATACTTTTGAACGCCACTGTATATATATATTTTTTTTTTCATACTGAAACATTTGATTGTTGTCACTTCCAATGTAAATGAATGAAGTCTGTAAACTGTTTTGAACAGACAGTGATAGAACAATTGATACCTTACATTTTCTGTAGAGATATTGTGAAACAATTAATAACAAATAAATAAATACGTATATATCTTAAAATATCTATTTCAAAAAATATATATAAAATGTGGGAGTACTTTCGGTATTTCTACCCATATATTATATGTAGGTATATATTCTGTGAAAGAGACAATATTTTTAAAACGTACGTTTTTCCTTCTTTATTTTTTTTTATAGAACAATTATTTTTCTATCTCCAAATAACGATAATATAATGAGTTCAGATCATTAGGAAGGGAGGGAATATTATTGTTGCCAGCGTTTCTTTATTTTCAAAAAAGTCAAAATTGATGGAAAATTGAAATTACTCCATTATGTAATCGATAAAAAATACGATGCGGAGTTTTCAACGGAATTTCAAGTTTTTCGACCTTCAGGTTCCAAATATGAAAAAAAAGTCTGTGTGTGTCTGTGGACAAGATAACCTCCAATAGAATGAATGTATCGACACGAAATTTTATATGTGAATCGAGAACTCTCTAACGACAACACTTATTAATTTTCAGCCAAATCGACTTAAGGGAAGGGGGATCAGAAGAGAGGCTTAACACAAAAAGTCATAATATAACTGCCGATGTAATGAATATATCGACACAAAATTTAGTGTGTGGATTTAGGAGGCCCTATGTAAGTCAACTATTGAATATTAGCGCGAGGGGGAGCGAAAAGTTAATTGATTAATTTGTTCCGAGGAAGCATATTGCCAATGATCCATAGACAATTTTTTTTTTCACTTAATTTTACTTTTTTTAATGTGAAAACACATAGTGATGCAATTACAGGTTCACGCCCCCACCCCGCAACTTCCAATCTCGGACAGACAGTATTTACCATAGTCTCTTAATTGACAAAAACAGATACGTCAGCATGGAAGTTTGAAATGAGTCAATATGTACTCAATAATATTTGTGAAAGAAAATTGAAATGAAGTAATCATTGCTCCAATTCTGACATTATTTAAAATATAAAAAACTGATTTCATGTCATATCGATATATACGAGTATGATTAACGAAACAATCCTTTTCTAGTTTAGCTGAGAAAGATTAGCTAATAATGCTGGAATGAACTCTGGAATCGTAATCTCCAGTACAAATTTAAAATTAATGTTCTGATGGGAATCATATGTCGACATGTTCTTCCGCTGATTATCATTGATAATCGGTTTAATGCGACATCTTCAAAGTGCCTATCCTCCTCGTTCAGGCAAAGTCTACTTCTTCGCGACACTGACTAAACAGCGCTTAGCACATATTCGCGGTTGTGCATAGATACTTTGCATTTCATGTTGCCCCATAAATAAAAATCTAAACGTGTTAAATGCGGACTTCTTGGAGGCCACCTGACTGAATCAAAACGACCCTTCCACCTACCTGCATAATTTACATTCATCCAGTCTCTTATTACAACTTTTGAATTATGCGCAGGGCAACCGTCCATTTGAAACCAGGATCCAAGCCTTGTTGCAAATGGAATGTCTTCTAATGCGGCCATCAGACTGTCAACGAGCGTCATAAAAAGATGTCTCATTAAACCGATTATCAATGATAATCAGCGGAAGAACATGTCGACACATGATTCCCATCCAAACATGGATATTAAATTGGTACCGGAGACAACGATTCCTAAGTTCATTCCAGCATTATTATCTGATCTTTTTCAGCTAAACTAGAAAATGATTTTTTCGTTAATTAAATCATATTTTTCTATTATTATTTTTTTTATCATTCCCAATTTCATCATTTTAACCATAGTAATAAACTCTGATATAGGTATGAGAAAAAAATAGAGCCAATATTAGCTAATCTTAGGGTATTTTTCTCACAGTTATCAATTTTGTATTTCATTGGTTTTTACATTTATTTCGCATTTTCTTTGACAAAACGAAAAAGAAACTCCATAATATTTATATTTATTGGAAAGCTGATGAAATATAGATATTTTTTCCGTAATCGGACCGTACGCTACACTTGAAGAAATTGTAAGAAAACACCATTCAAAAGTTCTTTCTAACAGTCGAAGCGCTGTAGAGTTGAGCTTAAAGTCGCTGTAAAAAACTTTTATGAATTAAATTTCTAAGTAAAATTTCTGCCCCTTATAGTAAATTTAATGCTGTTTCTAATGGTGTAGTTGAATGTTATACATTACAAATACGTTTTGAGATATTATCGTTGTTATGAGAAAAAGTAGGAAAATTAAAAATTTTACGAAATCAAGAATAACTTTTGAAGGTGAACGAATCGGACCATGGTTTTGTTCCAAATGAAGTAAAGAACCTTATCCCGAAGTATCGCCAGAGGTTGCTGACACACCCTGTACATATATATATTTCAGATAACATGAATCAAATTCAAAATGTATCAAATGATAGATAGCTTCCTCTATGGAGTCTCGCCACTAAAAATGTATTTTCATCTCCAAATTAATTGCACCGCACTATTTGAAGCTTTGACTTGAACACTCTTCAAGTATGACCTGACAAGTATCTATTATTGTATTTTTAATTCCATATCCATCTATTTAGTTATGTTTGAGCCTCTTACCACTACTTTCATCACAGTCCAGATGTGTGTCTTCAGAGAAGGGACTGTCGCTTTATAAGCTTCCCGTTGCTGAACTCTCTTGAAGTATTCTTCCACTTTCGGATTTTTTCCATTTCCCCAAAATCTAAAAAATTAATCAAAGACATCATAATATATTGTAAGATTTTTGATATTGATGATTTGACATGTCTTCATAAAGATTTTCAAACAATTACATTGTTTATTTTGTATTTTTTTTACTTCTCCAGTTGTAGTAGGTATAGGGGAAGTCATGTAATCGGTCAGAAATCAAAGTTGTGTTTTCACTGGAATTCGGCCAAAGGAAAAAGTGGGGCCTCTCACAATAATCGGAATAACTGACGAAATAGGGAGTGGATCAACTCGAAATTTAGCATGTGTATTTAAATGTCCCTGAGTAATATACCTATTAATTTTGAACCAAAACGTTAAATTGGTTGCAGAGGGAGAGCAAACACTTAATTATTTCGGACTGAGGAAGTACATTGGTGATTCACCGATGTTTTGTCATGTATCTTATCCTCGTACAACATTTCGAATAATTAAAGAATTATTCTTTCTAGAAAGAATAATTCTTCTCTAGAGCAGAGACTGAAGACGAGAAGCGAAAAAAACATTCAAAACGTCAGTTGAACAAAGAGATTAAACTTCATGATAGAATATTAGTTAGTTACTTTTGACTCATGCCCAGGCTTTAACTACGAGGTCACATCACATAGATGTATTCACCTAGGGTATGGATCTTAATGTCCCATCGGAAGGGCGACGAGCTGAAGGTTTTTTCACCTCACAGAAAAAGAACCTAAGAGTCTCGGCCGGGTTTGGAACTCGTGATCTTGAGTTTAAATGTGACAACCGTCTCCTACACTTCTAAGTGAAACCAATTAAGTAGCAAACAATTTTTTTATTTCAGACCTTTTTAAGAGAAAAATTATTTTAAAAAAATAGTTCTGTAATGAATATAATTTTTAAAAAACGTTGCCCTCAGCAGCAGATAAGTGCGTTTTAAGAACACCCATTTTGAAGGTAATTTTGCATGATGTATAACTTGATGAACGTGGTTTGAAACAAGCAACAAATTGGCCTACCGTCTCCGCAAAATATATTTATAATATTTTTATTGACGTTTGTCCATTATTGAGGCATTATAAAAACTTTTTGGACAAAATAAGCGCCGGTAGCTCAGTGGTATGCGTGCTTGCTTACTTGGCTCAAAAACGCGGATTGCCCGGGCAAGAGTCACAATAACTAATTACAATGGTTATAAATGTTTGTTTTTTTGTCACAAAAGGCAAAAAAAGCGCTACCTGTGAGAAAGTCCAATAACATCGAGTCGGTCTAGAAGGTAGGTGAGGGACACATCTGCCAACGAAAACTGTTTATTTACCAGCCAAGAATCATCTGAAACAACATTTTAGACTCAGTAAATGTAAAAACTAACGGAAATACATACTTCCGATATCCGGCACTGTTTTACTCAATAACAACGATGCCGTCTTACCCTGACGTGTCCCTAGTACATTTTATTACACATTTTTTAACGAGAATGTTCCCTCTCAACAAAGTATGGATAGGTGTTATTCAGCTGAACAATAATTGAAGGTTGTTATCAATGCGAGGAAGCTGTATGCAGTTACTTGTAGATGTTTAATTGTGTATTTATTCCTTTATTCTTACAAATGACGCCCAGAATAATAAATTCCTCTCTAAAATTTAAACTGAAGAATATTAGTATTGAGCTGCCCTCTTCAAGACCTTTCAAACATTTATGTCATACAATATATTATAAAGTAAATGTGTTATATTGCAGTGACAATGTTTACATTATTATACCTTATAAGGAAGTGTTGTAATCGTGCGAAAATCCGAGATCGAGGTTTCAAAGGATTCTCACGTTTCAAAATCCCTTGAAGACGTTTTGACTATTTTCGCGATGATCTCTGTCTGTGCTTATGTATATATGTATGTGATTGGAAAGTTGCGAGTCACAGGTCGGGTTTTCGAGATATATGCCGAAAACCGTCTTGAATGTAGTTACACATATTTTTAAACGTTTCTTTCATTTACTTACCATAAATCTTTCTTATAAAATTTGCAATCGATAACAAGTCCTCAGATTTGAGATAGGACCTCAAAGAATGTCAAATAAATTTCTGTTGTGCCTATGATTAATGTATAAAATTTAAAGCCGGAAACCATGAAGAGAACCCCGGGGCACCGAACCAGCGGCGAGGCCGGACCATAGGACAAGAAACCGCACCCCCGGGCCGCTCTCTGCAGGCACACATGATCATAACGTTGGCATTAGAGCAGCAAGGCGTGGGAATGAGGGTGTTTATGTGAGCCACGCCGTCCACAACCTCCAAGCCAGGGATTGTTTTAGTCCAGAGAGCCGGGAGGCGCCCTCCCAAGCCCCCATATTTAAATTCTATTGCGTAGCAACGAATAATGAAATATTTTTTATTATTATCAGTTTTTATGAAAAACTATAAAAATAAGAAAGTAATAAAGAAAAAAAATAAAATATATGTGATTTGGCCATTACAGGACTTATACCAACCACGCTTACAGGTCACTCTCTCCACCTCCCCCTTCTCAAAATTTCATACTAGCATGACTGGGTATATAGAAAAAATACCTCTGACGCCAACTCATTACTTTCATATAGCCAGTAACGCCAGTATGAAAGGAATTTGTGAGGGAGGGGGAGAGAGATCTGTAAGCGTGGTTGGTATATGTAATGGTCCCATCATATATATTTTGGTATATCGAGCTTTTATTCTTTGGAATTTACTTTAGTTGTGTCGAGAAAGATCCACAGCATCAAAAATTGAAATAAATAAAAATGACCTGCAAGTTGGGAGAGTCTTTTATTGATCTCTCCAAGAACATCATCGACTTGGTCCAGAAGTTCGTTGAAACTCGCAATGTTTTTTGCATCCTCCAGGATCATCGCGCTCTTATCAGCTTTTTCCGACAGAGGAACAGCGTATTGCGGATACTTTTTAGCTAACTCTATTAGTTTATTAGGTCGTTCTTCAATATGTGCTAAAAAATAAGAAAATACTAGTTATTATACGATATCGGTCAGAATAAATGGAGTGAAAAAAAATGTACTGGCTATGTACTTCCCCAGCACGAATTACTCAATAAAGTTTTCGCTCTCCCTCCAAAACCAATCATTTGTTTAGAAGCTAAAACTCAATATTTGACTTACATAGTGGTTTCTGAATCGTCATACTTAATTTTGTGTCGATAGATTCATTACATCGGCAGTTATTAGAGTTTTCGTGTTAAGCCTTCCCCCTAAACCCCACTTTATCCGATTTGGCCAAAAACCAATAGGTATCGTCCTTGGAGGGTTTTGGATATACATATAAAATTTTGTGTCGATATTTTCATTCTATCGAGAGTTATCGTGTTCACAGAGAGACATTTTTTTGTTTTAATTTTTGCAATTAGGATTCGGAAAACATGAACTTTCGTTGAAGGCTCAGAATTTCTTTTTTTCCGATTACATAACTTCCCCTATCCTTCGTATAGTTGGGGAAATAAAAGACTGAAATATACAGTTAACAAAACAACAAGGAGATCCCACAGAGGGACCTGCACTATTCCAAAACAGTTCAAATTAGATCTACATAAACCTAAACGTTTCACGAAACTACTCTGTGCACCAGCATCAATTAATACAGGAATCAAATGTTATGTGAGCAATGCAGCTCTAAGTAGAACAATAAAATCTATATTTTTATTGTTACAGATTATGTCCTAAGCTATCTGATAGCAATAATTCCTTGGTTCGGTAATTCTCTAACAGAAATTTCATTCATTTACAAATAAAATTATAATTTGAGGAAATATTAATTTTGTTGGCCTCTTTGGATCTACTATATTTTATTTATTTTTCATGACGTTTCGGCTTCTATGAGCCATTTTCATACACAGCCATTTACAGAAACGATCATCAATAGTTAATAAGTCATTTTCACAACATAATTTGACCAGACCGCATTCTTCTTTAGCCGAACATACATGTCTTGAAAGTTCGGCTTATCTCTTCACCACACCTCTATCTCTACCTGGCATTATCCTACATTACTAGATCAGTGGTTGCCAACCTTTTGTGGCCCATCTCCCCTTTCTGGAGGTCGACTAACACCTATCGCCCCCTTTTCATTTTCATTGTATGCCTAATTTTAATTTGAAATAAAGTGTAAATAATAAAGCAGTTTTATTATTTTAAACAATTTTATTACCGTATATAAAAACTACCATAGCAGTTTTATCCGGTCACTCTTAAATAAAATAGAAAAACAATTAAAATGTACATGGCTGAGAATAGCATGTGACTCGTGCTACCCGGCAACTTCTACTGTACAGTACTATTTTTCCACCTTTGAATACCCATCGCCCCCAAATCACCCCCCACTTATTTATTGCCCCCCTGATAAGACAAATCGCCCACTTGGGGGCGATCGCCCCCAGGTTGGGAACCACTGGTCTAAATCGTTGGCGATCTGGCGACTACACCTATTGAGTTTCAGTCAAATCGACCTAAGGGAAGAGATTAGGGGAGAGGCTTAACTCAATATATCGGCACAACATTTACTATGAGGATTTAAGAGCCCAACTATTGAATATTAGTGCAAACGGTCGACTGGTTTTGGAGGGGGAGCGAAAGGTAATTGATTAATTCGTTCTGGGGAAGTACATCGCTTATGATTCACTGAGGACTTTTTTTATTCAATTTCATTCTGTAATTTAAATGTTCCTTAAATAATTCCTTCTATAATAGGACTCATGACAAGAGTGTTTGTTACATCTCAATCAGATTGAGGGGTGGCCGATTACAAAAATCTGAAAGGTATCTATAAATCTGATACAGGTTCATATCAACCAGAAACATTAAAGTGGGCCAATGCAATATGCATATAAGTATCGACTAAGATTCAAGACTGAGAATCCAAATCTTAAACAGTTGTTTTTAAAATGTGAAATATTAAATTAAAACCTTTAAAAAACGACCTCAAGAAGGACCAGTAAGGGAACTTTGGATTTTTGACGAGCGCCGGAAAATAGAATGTTCCGTAGAGCAGCTTGTTGCCGATAATAGCGTCAAGGGCGACCCGGAAGCCATGCATGATTGTGCGCTCATCCTCATCTGGTGGGACCAGACTTCGCACATTCGCTGCAACAAAAAACATCTCTTATTGCAAATAAATAATATATATTTTAGCATTCCTTAGACATGGGCGCATCTGGACTAAATTCAGGTTAAAGTGAGTGTATAATGTTGAGTCACGTGACGTAGTATGGTGGACTCCATTGATTGTTGTTTGATTTTCTGTACTCATCTTTGTCTTGTATAGTGTGACTTTTTTGACCAGTGATAATGTTGATTTTCCTCCAATGATTATCTAAAGTTGTCTGAATATTTTTGAAGTGAAACTTCTTTACGCGCACTGGGCAACTTGCGGACCAAGTAGGTAAATTAGTGGTAAATGAGTTATTTTATGAGAATTAAATCATATTTATGGATCAAAAAACAAAAAAATTAAAAATCGCGAAAGAAGATTTACTTCTGGCGTGTGTTCCAAGCACACACTATTTTTTTAGTGGCAAATGAATAAAAATAATAATAAAATAATAAGACTCGAGATGTGCTCTGATTGGTGAAGGCCTGTGCAGAAATTAGAGTGTGATGATAAAATGGATGTGTCGTCTGCGAATGTGGCGAGCTGTTGAGGTCGCTCTAACCCATGTCTATGTGCTAAGCAATGGTAGGCATCTCAGCAAGTACGTGCTTCGCAATAATAGACATCTAATATGTGCCAGTCTCAGCTAGTATATGCTAGCCAACGATAGGCTGGAATCTGCTTAAACGATAGGCAGCTTAGCTAGTATATGCTAGGCAATGACCGGTACCTCAGAATGTAATAGGTAACTTTAGGCACCTCAGCTAGTATATGCTAGCCAACGGTAGGCTGGAATCTGCTTGAACGATAGGCACCTTAGCTAGTATATGCTAAGCAATGACCGGCACCTCAGGATGTTTTAGGTAACACTAGGCACCTCAGCTAGTATGTGCTAGCCAACGGTAGGCTGGAATCTGCTTGAACGATAGGCACCTTAGCTAGTATATGCTAAGCAATGACCGGCACCTCAGGATGTTTTAGGTAACACTAGGCACCTCAGCTAGTATGTGCTAGCCAACGGTAGGCTGGAATCTGCTTGAACGATAGGCACCTGAGCTAGTATATGCTAGGCAATGATCGGCATCTCAGTATGTTTTAGGTAACACTAGGCACCTCAGCTAGTATGTGCTAGCCAACGGTAGGCTGGAATCTGCTTGAACGATAGGCACCTTAGCTAGTATATGCTAGGCAATGATCGGCATCTCAGTATGTTCTAGGTAACAATACGCACCTCAGCTAGTATATGCTAGGCAATGACCGGCACCTCAGGATGTTTTAGGTAACAATAGGCAGCTCAGCTAGTATGTGCTAGCCAACGGTAGGCCGGAATCTGTTTAAACGATAGGCACCTTAGCTAGTATACGCTAGGCAATGACCGGCACCTCAGTATGTTTTAGGTAACAATAGACACCTCAGCTAGTATGTGCTAGCCAACGGTGGGCTGGAATCTGCTTGAACGATAGGCATCTTAGCTAGTATATGCTAGGCAATGACAGGCACCTCAGTATGTACTAGGTAACTTTAGGCACCTCAGCTAGTATGTGCTGTTGTCTCTGCAGGTGATACTCACGGAACACTAGGGGCTTGTAGGTGTCCTCGAGATAGTCTATGATTTCAGTTGTGCCCTTGATAAAGACTCCATGGGACTCCTTCAGGACTGGCAGCTCCCCCAGTGGGTTGATTCTCAAGAACCAACTCTCGTAGTTCTCTCCTTGGATGAAGTTAATAGAACGCTCTTTGAACTTGAGTCCCTTCTCGTGCATAGCCAACACTACCTTCGATAACACATAGAGAGACAATATACATGTAAATATATACGATATTTAGTTAGTTATTGTGAATCATGCCCGAGCTTTCAACTTCGAGGTCATTTCGCTTACTACCTGAGCTCTCTTTTGTCGCTCTGGTCGATATGATTCCGACTCTATGGGAGTTTGTCTACAAATTTTGTCTACCCTAAATTTCTATTTAGTTGGGAAAAGGGTCTTTAACGAATACCTGACATCGTACAGGGTCGGGACCATCGCTTAAAGTCCCATTTTCAGGATGTTGTGGTCAAGGTCTTTTCACCTCCCAGGTACAAATGTAATAGTATGGAGGATCTAAATCCTTTTATGACGTAGATATTAAAATAACAGCGTTTTTTATGGGTCATATTTGACCTCATAGCTGAAGGTTAAGTCCCAAAAACGTTTGTAGGCAATAGATGCTATTAAAATTCATCCTTAACCATTACCCTTATACACTAAATACAAATTAAAAAGTAATCAGTTAAATTAAAAACAATGCTATTGCTTATGACTAAATTTTAAAAAACTTTAAAAAAAAATACAAAGTAACTGAATTGAATAAAAAATAATTTTAATAAACATTCAAAAATAGAGATTATAATTTAAAATCGTGAACGGATATTTTTGTGTTTCCCTCCCTAAGTTTTCCCTATTTTCTTTACCAAAACGTTTTGATTTGTGCCACACTCAAGTATAAAGTTTTTACTGAAATTTATTATGAAGTCCAGTAGGAGCTCAACATTTATGTCTTCATGGATTTGGAGGATGGAGGTGTCCCTCGATTAGCTACCTACCAATCTAAGGCATTTGTTTTGGGCCACTTGAAGAGTTCTCAAGTTGGTATTGCTTGCAAGACCGGCCCATACTGGGCATGCATACGTTATCACTGGCCGCAACAGAAGATTGTATATGAGGAGTCTATAGAAGTGGAAAGCGCTTGAGCGATGGAGAATCTTCGATGTGGCGTTCCTCAACCCAGATGAGTTGAGAAAACCGAGTTTCGAAAGGATCCTGCGCTTCAGTAAAGAGGTACGAGAGTAGGTAGTTAAATACTAGCGAGGGGCTGTTATATGGGCCTTCAGGCTTTAGATAACATGGGTACAAACCCGCCAATCAATCTGGGGCGCTATAACTCAAATCTAGTAAGTAACATTTTTGGTAAGGATCCATTTTGTCAAGGACTAACCGTTTTCGCCGAGTAAACTTCTGAACAAATGGGTTATGAGACGAAAAAAAAAACAAAAAAAAACTATACCTTTTGAGTGGCATATTCGTTCATATAGAGTAACAGGTCTCCCGCTTTTGCCTGGGAGGGGGTGGCAACGCCAAGAAGAGTTAGAAAGCCGACAAGGGCACATCCTAGGTACAGGTTACCCATGTTCTCTCTCTAATCTCGGTCAGGATCGAAGGCATTATATATCCAATATACCACATATTTATTTGGTGCTGTACAAACATAGTGGAAAATCAATATTTGAGAAAAGTAAAATCGAATGGTATAGTTTGTCTTTCAAAGCAAACATAATGAATGAATGTTTATACAATCAATATTTACAACAAATACAATGTCCATTGGCAAAACAATACTCATCGATGACCTTTAAAAATCTTTAGCTTTACACTGATAACACTAAAGGAATAAATTAAGAGGATCGTTTCTAAAAAAACGTTTTATTCTCCTCAATACTTTCATCGAGAAGGCCAGCTACTGGTCTACATAGTATCACGACTACGTTTTGCTCAGAAGCATATCTATTAATCAACTGACGATTGGTGGATGATTATTCAAAATTTGGCTTGAGGTCACTTAATGGGCGCCAAAAAAGTAAGAAGGAGGGGTTCCTTCTACGTTTTCATCAAGAGTAAGCTCTAGGAATGGCTCAATGATGGCGTATGAAGTTATCAATGGCGACGGATAGTCGAACAATCTTCTCCTATTTCCCGAGCGCCCAGACGCGCCTTGACTCCCCATGGATACAACCAGACCATTGGTTGTCACAGGTGCTATCGGCGCCAAGCTCTTCTCCTTGAAGAGGAAGAACAGCCCTGCCTACCTATCGAGACTGCGGAACACGTAGTTCTTGAATGCCCGCTATACGACGGCCCCAGGGCGGCGATGATTCGCCGGACAGGATCCTATCCGGGACTGGACCTGCCGGGACTGATGACGGAGGCTGGCTACCTGGCTTTTGACCGGTTCGTCTCGTCCTGGCGTAGAACCCAGAAAGCCTTCTAACCCGGCGCCTGAGACCCACCGACCGCCGTTAGGCAGAAATGAACCCCTGACAGATCCCTAGTTCACTCGGAACGAAGGGCCGAAAACTAAGGACGACCGTGGGCCGTAGCCATCGAGCCGATCCAGGGCCGTCCACAGCAACATGTATATTGTAATTAATATTGTAAATTAATAAACCGGAGATCGTTACCCATTTCCCCGCCGACCTATAGGGTGATGTGAACGACCCCCATCAGGAGGTCAGGAGCAACCAAAAAAAAAAAAAAAAACCTACGTAATGAAGATATCAATGGCGGATCTCTTACTGCTGAGTACGCACACCCTGGAACATGGATAGGTAGGCAATCTACGGCGTGAGGGCCGTCGTGAAGCTCAATATGAAGATATCAATGGCGGATCTCTTATTGCTGAGTATGCACACCCTAGAACATGGATGGATAGACAATCTACGGCGTGAGGGCCGTCGTGAAGCTCAATATGAAGATATAAATAGCGGATCTCTTATTGCTGAGTACGCACACCCTAGAACATGGATGGATAGGCAATCTACGGCGTGAGGGCCGTCGTGAAGCTCAATAAGAAGATATCAATGGCGGATCTCTTATTGCTGAGTACGCACACCCTAGAACATGGATGGATAGGCAATCTACGGCGTGAGGGCAGTCGTGAAGCTCAATATGAAGATATCAATGGCGGATCTGTTATTGCTGACTACGCACACCCTAGAACATGGATGGATAGACAATCTACGGCGTGAGGGCCGTCGTGAAGCTCAATATGAAGATATAAATAGCGGATCTCTTATTGCTGACTACGCACACCCTAGAACATGGATGGATAGACAATCTACGGCGTGAGGGCCGTCGTAAAGCTCAATATGAAGATATAAATGGCGGATCTGTTATTGCTGAGTACGCACACCCTGGAACATGGATGGATAGGCAATCTACGGCGTGAGTGCCGTCGTGAAGCTCAATATGAAGATATCAATGGCGGATCTCTTATTGCTGAGTACGCACACCCTAGAACATGGATGGATAGGCAATCTACGGCGTGAGTGCCGTCGTGAAGCTCAATATGAAGATATGAATAGCGGATCTCTTATTGCTGAGTACGCACACCCTAGAACATGGATGGATAGGCAATCTACGGCGTGAGGGCCGTCGTGAAGCTCAATATGAAGATATCAATGGCGGATCTCTTATTGCTGAGTATGCACACCCTAGAACATGGATGGATAGACAATCTACGGCGTGAGGGCCGTCGTGAAGCTCAATATGAAGATATGAATAGCGGATCTCTTATTGCTGAGTACGCACACCCTAGAACATGGATGGATAGACAATCTACGGCGTGAGGGCCGTCGTGAAGCTCAATATGAAGATATCAATGGCGGATCTGTTATTGCTGAGTACGCACACCCTAGAACATGGATGGATAGGCAATCTACGGCGTGAGGGCCGTCGTGAAGCTCAATATGAAGATATCAATGGCGGATCTCTTATTGCTGAGTACGCACACCCTAGAACATGGATGGATAGGCAATCTACGGCATGAGGGCTGTCGTGAAGATCAATATGAAGATATCAATGGCGGATCTCTTATTGCTGAGTACGCACACCCTAGAACATGGATGGATAGGCAATCTACGGCGTGAGGGCCGTCGTGAAGCTCAATATGGTCCGCAAAAGGATTCGAAAACCTCACATTACCTCCTTTTTTTTCCTTTGAATTTTAGAGTATATATAGAAAATCAATAATTGGCAGATTGCCGACCACTCTTTAACCACTGCGTGCGGACTCAAACTAACCACTGTAGCCTCTCTGTTGAAATGTTAAAAATAGTGATGAATTTCTGGTTAAAACCTCTCAGAATGGGGTAACAATAAGATGTTGTCATCCCCAGATTTGTTACCATCAAATGATTTTTCTGGACCCACTGCCCACGAACTTCCGGGTATCCCAACGGAAGAACATATTGGAATTGTTGGATATGACTGAACTATTGATGGATCAGGACGATGACATCATCCAATCAAGGCGTGCAATAGTGTTGAAGTATGAGAGTATTGTGAGGAGCAGATATCTGGCGGCTTCAGTCTACAGCTCCATCTACAGGATGTTGGGCCCATGCTCAGGAAGTCTTCAGATATGAGGTGGCTGCTGAGGAGATCTGCAGTGTGTCCACCATCTTTTCTTCAGCTGCCCGGCCTACTCTGCTTTACTAGATCGATATCTCACCAACTTGGAACCACCATTTTGTTCAGTCTCTGATTCCTGCTTTATTCAATCCCTAGAACAGTTTAAAACAATTGTTTTTTTATTTATTTTAAAAGCGTGCTCATTTATTTGAAAGAACTTAAAATTCCACTTTTTATTCTACTTTAAGCTTAATCGAAGAATTTTCAGTTTCTTCTTTTCTGTTCAGCTTCTCTTACTTATTATATTTTTCTATTGTTGTTACTTTATGCAAGAGGGAACCTGCAACGATTTTATAATCGATGGCAAATAAAGTTGTTATTATTTGTTGTTGAAATTAGCAATTCGCCATCCTAAACGTCTAGTCGATTAATAAGGTTAAAAGGCCCTGTTTCAACAAGTGGAGCCACAGTAGGAGGAACAATCAAATTTGGACATCTGCCAAAATTAACTTTTTGGATTCAATCAACTCACATAAATGACATCCTCTGAATTGTAGGAAAGTAAGTAACGTCAAAACAATCCGTAAGTAACGTCAACGATCCAAGGGCCATTTGGATAGTAGCGAGAGGGGCACCCAATGTTACAATAACCCTGGGAGCACAATTGAAGGTGTCAGGAAAAGGGGGAGCGGTGTTATTTGTAAAAATGTAGTAGGTAAAGAACGAAGCTGTGGAGTATACTGCACATGCTCCGTGACCTAAAGAACCCAAGTGGGCATAAGGCAATTTTTGTTCCGTTTCTCTGGCTCTTAAACAGGGTCGTGCAATGAGTATTGGCCGCCCGTGCGCAAATATCGATACCGCCGCCTCCCCCTCCAATATTTAAATACCCAAATCTTTTTATGTTTTCCCCCTTTACATTTTGAATAAGTTAATGATTTTTATTTTCCAAATAAATACTTGAGCAAGGAAATTAATAATATTTGTAACGACAACAATATTGTACATATTAATGAGAGGTACACTCCTATCTCAAGATCCACTGAACGGATTTTTATGAAACATGGGGTGTGAGTTCTGTTTCACATAGGTTGTAATAATTTTATAATATACATATATATATATTGTGATGTACACTACGGAAAATTTTTTTAATGAATATTTTAATGAAAAGAGGTAATTTTTTAAAAATTTAGAAGTTAAATTAAATAAAAAGGTGGACAATTTCATGAACCAATTAGAGAAAATTCAAATAGAAAATGAAAGAGTTGAAAATAGGATAAATAAAGCAGGAGAAAACTTAGAAAAGCACTTTATTCAAAAAATTAACAAGTTGGATGAAGGGAATTCTGAAGTAGAAAAGGAGGTTCTTATTATTGACAGTCAGTCACAAGTTGATGAGGTAGAAGGAACAGAGAATAACAGTGGGGAGGAACAGACCCAAATTTTAGAGAAAGAGGTGGAGGAAGAGAGTCAAAATGTAGAAAAATTAGTATTAAGTGAAATTCAAGAAAATAGGATGAATGTTGATGTGGATGGACAGAGTGAAAGGAACATTTGGATGTTATTAGACAAAACAAACGAACAGACTGAGAACAACAAACAAAAGACAAATTTTAATTTTAAAGAAAATATAGTTAAAACTTACAGACAAACTGGAAATAGAAAGGAGGTTAATAAAATACATAAGAACAATTTTAAAAAAGGAGTAAGAGAATTTAAACAGGTATTAAGGAGAAAATTAACACTGAATGAATATTTAGAGAAGGGGGAGGGGATTTTTAAAGACATAATTCGCCGGGGCATCCGGAAAAAGATAAAATTAAATTTGGGCTTTGCAATATAATTGCATTAGCCACTTTTTATAGTGAACCTATTTTTTTTTTTTTGCAACTCGGATGAGTTTGAGGAAATGACTGACAGACTAACATGACAGAATTAGGATTAATTTAAAATATGACGAAGTGACCATGGACTAATATAATAGTATGGATGATAAATTTATTTTTTGAATGAGAGAATTTTGGTATATAGAAGAGTATGGATGAATTTTGGTATAGTTCTGCGTTTAAATTAATTAGGATTTACATTTTTTTTTAAGATTAGATTAGATGTTAGGATCAGTATAAAATTAATCTAAGATTATATTTAGGGATTAGTCATCCAAATTTAACATATACAAATTATTTATTTGAGACTTACATGTTAATAATGATATTATTGAAAATTAAAACATATACATACAACTGATTTTTTTTTTAACGAACATAATATGGAAGAAGATAGATTTTTTTTTTATTATATTTTTTTTTAGAAAATTGTTGAAAGATTAAAATCAGCAGGCTGAGAGATGCCTAGATCTCTTTGGAGACATGACGAACTTCCTGAGGCCGAGTCAAGGGGACAGATTTTCTGTTTCGGAACTGTTCAGCTAGGATACCGGACGTGACTAAATCATAATAATATTATAAATTAGAAAGACGAACGAAAATGTATAGAAGCCTTGAAAGGATAATATATTATATAAATTGTATGTATGCATAGGTTAGTAAATTTTTGTTATTATAAATTCTATTATTTAGACAATTTCATTTATTATTCTGAGTAACATGTTTTTCTACGTAAATTTGTTTAATAGAGAGAGTAGATGAGAAGAGTTGTAGGAGCACATTATATAACTTTAGGAATAGGAACAAACAAAGGGTATATTAATTAGAGAAGTTAATAGAGAAGTTTTGAATTCAATTGCTGATGACATTCTTTTAGACGTCGGGATTATATAGATTTGTTTTGGGAGAAATTATATTTTTAATCCTAGTAAGAGCTAGTGATTAATTGGAGATTTATATTTTTTTGATCTGCGAGATATGATTTTTTTTTGTGTCGACTAGAAAGAACTAGCGATATATATAGGAGATTTATGATGTAGTGTTGGTTGCCTACCTGAGATAGGAGGAACCGTATTTTTGCTACATCGACGAAAGTATTATTCTTAGGGTGTAATTAGTTAAAGAAGGAAGTTGAAGTAAAAATATATGTGAGATACATTTTTTTTAGTTAGGAAGTATGAAGGACGTCTCAAAGAATTTAATACCTCAAAGGACAAGTACTATATATATTAAATAAATTAAATTTGTATTCCTTATTACCCGGCGTGAGGCCTAATTTTGATTGTTAAGTAATATTTTGGAAGTGTGATGAAGTAAATAAAAAAGGATTTATTTAATTTTTATTTCAAGTAAATTTTTTTATATACAATCTTTTTATATAATTATTTTGAATACATACAAATGTTAAATTGATGGTAAAGGCGGAAAGTAAAATTAATTGGCAATTTCTTAAATCTATATGCAACTTGATTATTTCCAAACTTGATTTCATGACTATGACTGATCCTGTAAATATGTAAAAATTTAGTATTATATTTTTTATGTTCAATTAGTTCAAATTTTTATAAATTTAAGTTAACATTTTCTTTAGGTTAAGGATTAATTGTAAATTTTTAGATTAAGATTTGTTTTTGTTTATTAGAAATTAAGTACGTATATATATATATAAGTTTAATAATTGTAAATAGTTATAAAAATATAAAAAATGGGCATATATGTATAAAAAGAGCGTCGAATTGGGCATATAAAAAATAAAAATAAATCAGTGAGTGTAAGTGAGAGAGAGACTTCGATACATCGTTGAGCAATGAGTTGAAGACACCAAGGAGCCAGCCAACATGTGCGTTTGAGGAGGAAGCTAATCTACCTGTGTATTGGAGGAAGACGTTAATCCATCTGTGTATTGAAGGAAGAAGCTTATCATGTGGATTCGAGGAAGAAGCTAAATCAACCTGTGTATTGGAAGAAATTAAATCTGAAAGAACTTATATAAAAAAAAAAAAAAATTTTGTGAACAAACATTTTTTTTTTAAAAAAGAAGGAAAAGGCAAATGTGATGTACACTACGGAACATTTTTTTAATGAATATTTTAATGAAAAGAGGTAATTTTTTTTATTATAATATAATATATATCAAGGTGTTTGAGAAACAAAACAAGAAAACATATAAAAAACAGCTGTAAAATAGTGTAAAATGTAATGGAGTCGTGAGCTAGCTCTAAAACGGTGCACTGTGGTTTGATATGTTTTAAATAAAAATGAAGTTGAACAATTAGATGAAAGTTGACTGGGGTGGAATTAAAGTGTGAAGAGTTGACGGGGTCTGGTTTTTGTGGTAGAGGCGTCGAGAAGGTACAATTAATAATATATATATTTTTCAATATGCCCAAATAAAAAAAAGAAATAGTTTTTTAAGTATTAATTTAATGTTTTTGTGCCATTGTAAATTTTTGTTTTGTTTGTTCAAATGTTAAGTTTTTTTAAAATTTAAATATGTAAATATAGATAATAACCCAATTATTTGTCCTCTTCAAATTCTATCCTATTCATCTTCCCTGTAATCCAGTAGTATCATTTAAAAAAACCTTTGGATTAGAAATTAATATTATTTAAAATTATTAAAAATTGGTATCTCTTTGTGAATCCAAGTATAAAGTTTGTTTAATTGAATTTTTTTTGTTGTATACGTGTACTTTCTTAAAAATTGCACGTCTTAAATTATTGATAATATTTTTTTTAGGGCAATTTTCGGCAAACTACTGTAGAAATCAAAATTTAAATAAACAAAAGAGATCAAATTTCTACAGGAAATGTGGTAGCAAACAAGCTTTTATCACAATATATATATATATATATATATATATATATATATATATATATATATATATATATATATATATATATATATATATATTATTTTAATAATTTACATGATGATAATAATTATTAATAATAAAAAAAATAATGATTAATAATAAATAAAAGAGAATAATTTATTAATTGAAAATATATTAAGGCTTAAAGTTAATAAAAATAATTGAATGAAGTTAATTGAATTTAAAATTTATCTAAATTAAGTTATGGTAAGTGTATATAAAAAATTTATAATTAATAATTGAAAATTAAAATCATAAAAACATATTTTGAGTGAAGCTCCAAGAAAATTTAGTATAAATAAGTCAGGAAAAAATATGAAGCTACTCTACTTGCATTAATGAATCCAAAATGGTTCCCTATTTTAATATTATTGAAATAAAGTTATATGTCCTGCGCATTGGTACTTACCCATAGGCATGAATCCATAGATTACTGTAAGTTTTGAATTCTTAAATTTATTTGAGAGAGATTGTGGGAAGAAACAAAAAAGAAACTAAAACATTATAAATTTACATAAAAACATAAAATTTATTTGTAAATAATAGTGGCCATTTTTAAAACAATTTCGTATTCACGTGACGTCACTTGTAATCTATCCTATTGACAATTCTTTAAAGAAAAACACTTTAACTATTCATTCTTTCCCATTGTCACGTTCACATCATACTTTCACTTGTTTACACTCTTCCACCATCTTGTTAACTTTGAAAACTATTTTGACACATAAATCCGTGGAGAACTACCACCAGAACCTGGCACCAACAATGCCGTGTAAAAACTCGCTAAAAACTGACTTTTCCTTATGATGACCCTTTCTTAAATTCATCTTTCCGGTCGTCTCTTGTTTCTCAGCCTTTGACATAGAACAAAATGTTACTTTTTTGATGTTTTCTTTCTTCCTTTTCTTTCATTTTATCTTCTAGTATTCTACTTAAATTTTTTATGTCCTTAGTTATTTATTACAACGCTGATTTTTCTAAATTGGACTAAAATATATACTTGCAGATGCGATAATAGGTTGAACGAGTGAACATGGCACTGACTTATACTCCTTATTTTTACTTTGCTGTATTTTTTTAAATTGGCAGTTTTCTTCATATTTTTCTTTCTCAAAATTCTTTAAATAATTATTTGTCTTTTCTTGAAAATTTTTAATAACTTCTACCATATGGTTTTTCTGCTGCAACATTTTTCTTATTTCTTTTATTTCTCTGCTTTTTCTTTATTAATTCGCTTTTTCTTGATTTTGTTTTATGCTTTGATGTTTGTTTTATCTTTTCACTGAATTTGGTTACATTTAATCCATGACTTGTTCAGATTTTCTATATGAAAAGTGCTTACATTCTGTCGACTCTCACTTTCTCCATTTGTATTGCAAAATTACTTCATTTAATGAACAAATTTGGTGTTTCTTTTATCTTCATCTTCAAGCTTATGAAATTTTCTATCTTCTCGATGTTTTCTTCATTTCTTATTGTGCTATTTTAGGTTTGTTATTAATGTTCAAATTGTTCTTACTGATAACACTAAATATAGGTTATTAGTTACATTTCATTCCTTCTATTGTGTTTTACTTTCTAAATTTTGTTTTCGCCTTGTTTACTTTCTATTTGTTGTTTCTTTTCTTATATTTTGATATTTAAATGTCTTCCTGATTTACTTTGGCTTCTTCTTTTTAAATTAATTCATCAAAAAAAAACGTTGCGTAGCCATTTGTTACTATAGAGATTATTGTTTATATTACAAGGTATAGATGGTTTCATATGAAATGTTATCAAAAACGAGTAATAATTTTAAGTGTAAGTAGTTAAACAAGCAACGATTGTTGAAAAACTCATTTTTTTCTCGAAAGGGAAAACGATTTTTAGTTGTTGCGCTATGTCTAAACAGATGGCAAACAGGTATTGGGTTATCAAAATGGTACAGGTGCAGTATTAACTAAATAATGGAAGCTAGTAAATGAAAATTCAGAAATTCGCTTAAACTCCAATTTTCAACAAAAACATGTTTGAAATGTACTTCAAAAAGTCATTCCTCATGTTTTTGTCGCTCCCATTAGCCTTCGACCATATCGACCTTAGACAGTGGTCTGCCACTAGGCAGTATGGTTTTCAAGAAGTAATGCTTTATTTTAATTTATTTTTATTTCACTGACATCTGTTGTCAAGTCCTCAATGTATCAGTAATGGGTATTAATTATATACTGGTATCTACCTATATATAATTAATACTATACAATAATAGTTATTATTATCTGATAATTCATATTGATTCTCAATATTTGTATCTTAAAATGAACTGGCGGAATCATTATTATTTACATCTCTGTAGATTTATTAGAACCCTTGGAACCTGAAGTTATTGAAAGGCTTTCTTTGATTTACTTAGATTTTTTAGTAAATTTGTTGGTATTATGTAATTAGATACCCAGTACATATTTAATAGCCGAAATACATTATGTACCGATGTACTTATTGTTGAAAGCTAATAAAAGCAAAAAACGTGTTTAACATTTATATTGTTTGGCAACCAACTAGATAAAACTTAAATATTTTGTTCAGTTAGATTTTTTTTTTATTTTCAGTGATTAAATGACAAAAACAAAGTGTGTAAATAGTTATTGTATATAGTTCTTGTTTCGTTTTTTCTAGACATAAGTTTCGTTTCGTTAAGTGCGTTTTCATTTCGTTATGTTTTCCTTATCTTTAAAGTGTTAAAAGTAACCTTTACAAATACTATTTTTATTTAATTATTGTGATTTTGTGCGGACTTAATGGTGGCGGTTAGTGAGGAAGGCCCAGTTGGGGCCCTTGCTAGTGCTAGCACCAGCACCACAGCAGCCATGGAAGTAGCCCCGTCCAACTTGGGAGCGACCTGGGAGTCAGTAGTGGGCCGGAAGAGAAGCGGGACCACGTCCAGGGACCCACGCAAGGTGGCCAAACAGTCAGGTGAGCACCTCACCCCTACCACGGTAACAAATAGCTTTAGTGTTCTGACCGACATGGAGGCGTCAGAGTCAGACCCAACAATTAATGTTAAAAAAGCTGACAAGCCACCACCAATCTTTCTAAAGGGAGTCGAAAATTATGACAGCCTAATAGAAATTTTATTAAAAGAAGGAGGTTTGGAGTCATTCTCCCTACGGACTACCACACAGGGCATAACAATATATGCCAAAACCCCGACGGCATACAGGGCTTTCGTCCACCTATTAGAAGGAAATAATGCCAATTTCCATACCTACCAAAACCCAAACGACAAAGTGCCTCGAGTGGTCATCCGAGGTCTTCATCCATCCACGAGTGTGAACACTATCCACAGAGCCCTGCAAGAGAAAGGGTTCGTCGCCACCCGAATCACTAATGTGTGTTCGAGATACAAAGTGCCACTACCATTATTCTTTGTTGATGTAGAGCCTGGCAGCTACAATGAAAAAATTTACGACATTGAAAGTTTATTCTATACAAAAATTAAAATAGAAGAGCCAAGAAAGAAGCACACTGTGGCACAGTGCACTCGCTGCCAGGCCTTCGGGCATACAAAGAGTTACTGTAGGCACACACATCGTTGTGTTCGGTGTGGCGGCGAACACATTTCGGGAAGCTGCAACAAGCCTCGGACTGTTCCAGCCACCTGCGCGAACTGCCAGGAATCCCACCCGGCCAACTACAAGGGATGCCGGGTGTACAAAGAACTGCAGTTCAGACGACAGGGCAGTAGACCACAACCACCGAGAAACCCAGCAGCAGCGCCTCCATCCCACCAGGACCAGGCGATCTACCCTTCTCTGGTGCGGCCCGCCCCTCCACCACCTCCTCTGAGGCAGACCTTTGCAGCCACCGCCAGGAACCTCCCCACCGAGACACCTCCCCTTCAGAGACCACCGCAAATCTCGGCAGGCCTGAGAGAGGACAACACCCAGTGGTCAGCAAATGGCCTCCCACCTCAAATGGTACACTTCATATCAGGTATTAACCAGATAGTCCAACCTCTTTTTAATCTTCTTAGCCAGCTATCCCAACTTACCCAAACCTTTTGTTCCCAATATGTCCGCTAATACTCTCACACTGGGTTCCTTGACAGTCCTTCTATGGAACGCCAATGGCATAACACAACATAAAAATGAGCTTGAAATTATTTTGAATCAAAAAAGAATTGACGTAGCCCTCATTTCGGAAACCCACCTGACAACAAAATCTAAATTTTTCATTCAAAATTACAGTGTATAGAGCCGACCACCCCGACAACAGGAGCCACGGCGGTGCGGCTGTCATAATTAAACAATCTCTTAAACACTATGCACTACCATCACATACCACACCACACATACAGCGGCAGCTGTATCCTTACACACCAGACACAGAAAAATCTCACTCGTGGCCGTATATTGTCCCCCGAGGCACGCCATAAGGCCGGAAACATTCGTCCAGTTCTTTACGGATCTGGGCGCATGTTTCCTCGCTGGAGGTGACTTCAACGCCAAGCATCAGCGATGGGGTTCGCGCCTTTGCACTCCCAGGGGCAGAAGTCTGTATTCTTCTGTTAATCAGCTCTCATTAGACACTATTTCGACAAACTCACCGACTTACTGGCCAACCTCAAGACGCAAATTGCCGGGTTTACTAGACTTCTTCATACAGAAGGGACTGCGAGGTGTGCCATACGATGTTAAATCTTGTTCTCATCTCTCCTCAGATCACTCACCAGTACATCTCACGCTTTGGGCGGAGATTGAGATCGAACCAAAGAGACCAAGTCTAACACCAGGAGTTATGGACTGGAACCTTTTCCAACAGCAATTGGAGACAACATTGTCCGTGCCATATTCCCTGAAGACGGGAGAGAAAATAGAGGAGGCTGTGGAATTTCTTACCGTATCCATACAGCAGGCTGCCTGGCAAGCAGTCCTACCAACAAACACTGGTCCTCATCCGACTCTCCCCTCCTACCCTGCATAGATCCGTGAGCTGATCGGAGAAAAGAGGAGAGCGAGAAAAATATGGCAGACCTCGAGATTACCTACAGACAGACGGACATACAACAGACTAAGCAATGACCTGAAGACGCAAATCCGACTGATTAACAGGGAATACTACGACTCCTCCCTTTCCAATCTGAATGCGGAGGATGGCAGCCTATGGAGGAGAACCCGTAGACTTCTCCGAAACCAATCTCAGTCGATGCCAATGCGACAGAACGACGGATCCTGGGCCGTGACGGACGACGAGAAAGCCGATTTATTTGCTGCTCATCTCTCATCTACTTTCAAACCTCATCACGATCTCTCAGACATCATGAATCACGTATCCACCATTTCTTAGACACACCCCTTCCTATATCACTCCCACCAAAAGCGTTCACACCCTCCGAAGTTCAGTACGAAATTAAAAATCTCCCCAGAAGGAAGTCCCCGGGCTACGACCTGATAACAGCGGAGATTCTCCAGCGGCTGCCCCGGAAAGCTGTTGTATTTCTGACAACTCTGTACAATTCCATTCTTCGTACAACATACTTTCCCATTCAGTGGAAGTACTCTGTTATCACCATGATTCCAAAACCAAACAAACCTGAGCATGACCCTTCTTCCTTTCGACCTATCAGTCTTCTCTCTTTTCTTTCCAAGATCTTTGAAAAACTTCTTTATGAACGCCTCATTTCTATCCTTTCACTTCATCTTCCCGATCACCAGTTTGGGTTTCGTTCTTTTCACTCCACCACCCACCAACTGCACAGAGTTGTCGAATACACAGCGTCTGCATTAGAGCGAAAACTCTAGGCAGCCGGGGCATTCCTGGATATATCTCAGGCTTTTGATCGGGTCTGGCACGCGGGACTTCTATATAAACTTAAACCCCTCCTACCCCATACATATTATCTCATTCTTCAGTCATACTTAATTATTTCGCCGTCCGTCAGGGCTCAGCTATTTCCTCCTGCCACCTCATACTGGCCAGCGTGCCTCAGGGCTCAATATTAGCCCCCTTATTATACTCTATGTACACCTTCGACTTACCCACCGACCCTCTCACATTAACAGCCACATACGCAGATGACACCGCCATTCTAGCCTCTCACACAGATCCTCACACCACTTCACTCATACTACAGCAACACCTCAACAAAATTGAAGTTTGGAGTAATTCTTGGAAAATTAAATTTAACACCACAAAATGTCAACACATAACATTCGCTCTCCGCCGTGGTGACTGCCCCCCCAGTATTCCTTGAAAACCAGCCATTACCTCATACCTCTTCCATAAAATATTTAGGATTAACCCTCGATAGAAGGAGGACTTTTTTTATTTAATTTCATTCTGTAATTTAAATGTTCCTTAAATAATTCCTTCTATAATAGGACTCATGACAAGAGTGTTTGTTACATCTCAATCAGATTGAGGGGTGGCCGATTACAAAAATCTGAAAGGTATCTATAAATCTGATACAGGTTCATATTAACAATAAACATTAAAGTGGGCCAATGCAATATGCATATAAGTATCGACTAAGATTCAAGATTGAGAATCCAAATGTTAAAAAGTTGTTTTTAAAATGTGAAATATTAAATTAAAACCTTTAAAAGAGGACCTCAAGAAGGACCGGTAAGGGAACTTTGGATTTTTGACGAGCGCCGTAAAATAGAATGTTCCGTAGAGCGGCTGTGTGCCATATTGGGGTCTGGAAGGTTCTGCCGCACTCACTGGTGGTTGGTTTCAGATAGTCATATCACCTGTCATATCAGTGTCAAATTACCTGTCAATACCAGCCTGTAGGCTCATCTTCCCAAATTAACTTTTGCTATTTTCAGTGACTATGCTTTATATTTTGGTTAAAGTTTTATTTTCTTTGTATACGTTTATAGGTACTCTGACTCTGACTTTAAAACTACATGGACATATCGCCCACTACCAGAGCACTCTTCCGTCGTTCTGGTGGACATGAGTCCGATTCTAATGCGGGAGTCCTAAATGTTGCCTACCATGTTATGTATCTAGGATAAGGACCATTGCTTCACGTCCCATCCGAAGGACGGCGTTTTCAAGGCTGTTTATCTCCCAGATAAAAAATTTAAGGGCCTCGGCCGGGTTTCGAACTGACTCCTATGAAGCTATCTGTCGGAATTTTATGAAATTTAACATGTGTATTCCCAATAAGTTCAAGAGTTCCTAGTTGCAGTTTGGTGTTTCTAACATTTTCCATTAAAAAGATAGAATATTAATTGATACAATTAGGAAGGGTTTTAAATGGAAGGTAATGGCATAAAACTTGTTTTAGCGCAAAATTGTGAACGGAAGGCGGGTTGTGGGAGTAGGCCTAAATACGAAGATAGTGAGTTTAGGCACCAGGACAGGGCTTATGGGAAGCTGGTTCAGTCGGCGAAGAGAGCGAGTTGATTGCAAAATACCTTTTTTTCCATGACATTCCTCGTAACAATGTTTATATATCTACAAGATGGGAGATTTGAGGATAACTTTATAAAATGTAAATGTAATTTCAATGTAAACAAGAAAACAGGCATTAAATCAGATTCTAAATATAAGAAGAAATCTGCTCTGTTTCTGGGCAGCTTCAAACATTTTTTAATAAATAATTTGGAGGTTCTTTCAATATTACTGTGCATCTGATATCCCCAGATTTGAGCCCCATACATACATATCATTACTTAATATGTTTCGGTGAAACACGATGAGTGGTATTCAGAAAATATATCATATATTCTTCCAAGATTATTTTAGCAGAAACTTTACTATGTATTCAGAAAATATATCATATATTCTTCCAAGATTATTTTAGCAGAAACTTTACAGAAAATAGTTTTATCACCTCTTGTGGTCGCCAATTCGAGAATTCGTGCCACAAGGTCGACCTAGATTGTAAATTCCTTCCCGGATTATATAAGCACGATGCAATCAGAGAAAATATTTCTCATTTTTATTTATGGTAGCTTATTATGAAATATGGTTGAACCCAAAGTCGCAACATTGTCGTATTGAATAGTCGTGAAAATATAAGAGAATTCGTGCCACAAGGTCCACCTAGATCGTAAATTCCTTTCAGTTTATATAATTAACTATTGAAAATGAAATAATTTTGTTCTACGCACGGTTATTGAGGTCAAACCATAAATTTTCTGGACTTGGAGATCAAAATTAATAACAAGAAATTCGAATTTAGCATTCACAGAAAACCGACTACAACAGACACGGTAACACACCCATCCTCTAACTGTCCTTCCAGTTTCAAATATGCGGCCTTTTATTCGTTGTTCCACAGAGCCTACTCAATCCCAATGACACAACAATCAAACGATAAAGAACTTAAGATCATTAAGGAAATAGCCAAAAACAATAGCTACCCACAAAAAACAATAAATAAAATTGATAAGAAGGTCAAAAATAATAATTTTAGGAACAAACTGACCAAATTAGAAACACAAAATAAAGCTTATAATAGATGGGTCAGCTTAACTTATCACGGAAAATTTTCAGAAAAAATAGATAAAGAGTTGAAAAAAGAAGGTTTCAATATCGGGTTTAAAACTATCAATCCCATTAGCCAGTGCCTAGAGAGAGGTAGGGACAGAACAGATATTGAGAATAAAAGCGGTGTTTATAGTCTAGAGTGTACGACGTGCAGTCAATTATACATTGGACAGATAGGACGTCGTTTTAAGAAAATAATTAAAGAACCGAGGAAACCGTTCTACATTCGCGACCCACATAATTGACAATAGCCACACTTGCGATCCATCTACAGGTACCAAATATCTCCACTATTGCTCAAAAAGCAGGCTACTTGATAGCTTAGAACAATTAGAAATAAATAAAGCTACCAAAAAGGACATTTGTATGAATGACCAAATTTATTTCAACTATTCCCCTTTGTTAACACACTGAACCAGTTCTGTTTCCACATATATGTTTGTGTTATCTGTTATTAATATTTGGTTCGACATATATGTTTCAAGTTATCTAAATCTTAATATTATTATTAATTTTATTTATATTTTTTATTTATTTGTATTTTTATTTATTTATTTGTTATTTTTCCATGTATTAGTCTAATGATATTGTTTCATATAAATTTAGAACTAAAGGCCCATTTACATTTGTCACTTTGGAGGATCATCTTGGATGAATCATCCAAAGTGACAAGTGTAAACTGCCATTCATCTTCAATTCCTCCAGAGTGAACATCGAAAGTGAACGATGAAAGAAGTTGACCCCCTACTAACTTTTGATGGAACAGTCGTTCCTCCAACCGATCAGTGGGGTCCGCCGTTGCAAAAAATATTAGCTGTGATGCCCAGCGTTCCTAACTACGTACTAGCTGTGGGGTCCGCCGTTGCAAAGCACATACTAGCTGTGATGCCCAGTGGTTCTAACTACGTACTAGCTGTGGGGTCCGCTGTTGCAAGGCACTTACTAGCTGTGATGCCCAGCGTTCCTAACTTCGTACTAGCTGTGTGGTCCGCTGTTGCAAGGCACATTCTAGATGTTTCGCCCAGCGTTTATAACTACGTACTAGTTGTGGTGTCCGCTGTTGCAAGGCACTTACTACCTGTAGTGCCCAGCGTTCCTGACTTCGTACTAGCTGTGATGCCCAGCGTTCCTAACTACGTACCAGGTGTGAGGTCCGCCGTTGCAAGGCATATACTACCTGTGGTGCCCAGCGTTCCTAACTACGTACTAGCTGTGGTGCCCAGCGTTGCAAGGCACATACTAGCTGTAGTCACAAGCATTCTTAAGTACGCACTGGCTAGGTTGTCCAGCGATGCTAAGTATTCACTAGCTGTGGTTTTCGCCGTTGAAAGGCGCATACTAGCTGTGGTGACCAGGGGTCCTAAAAACTTACTAGCGTTACTATAGCTGAAGGACTATAAGCCTTATTCCGTATGAATAATTGAAAATTATAACATCATGAATGTACTGTCGAAAAATTGAATAGACTTATAGGAGATATTGGGAGAAAATTCAAAGTTCCCCGGGCAACGCCAGGTATTACTGCTAGTAATATAATATGTAAAACAAAGAGAAAATATTAAATTTAAATAATAATAAAGATAAACATAAAAATAAAATAATAATAAAGATAAAATAAAATGAACATGAAAGCCCTTCAACTCGAAACCATTCTCTGCCATCCCCATCCCTCCAACTTAATGGAGGCAGGGGAGGCCGCGGGAGTTCGAGTGATCCCCCCTGCCTTCTCGCCCCGCCAATCACTGTCCAGCAGTGGAGGCAGGCCAAGAAGGAGGAGAGTTGAAGGTAAGAGGATTACATGAGGGGAGAAGCTGGTCATCAGAGAAGCTGCTACAGTAGCAGGTCTCTCGGCCAGCGCCGCCTCGGTCTTCGGGGGGCATTATCTGGATGGGAATGGGATGACAAGAGTCGAGCAACAGGATTGACGTGGGAAGAAAGGTTAGAGTGGAATTTGGAGAAGCGGGACTTGATGAGGTCAATAACATAAGGGATTTTAAGGTCATTATGGAGGGTAAGGTTGGGCACATAGAAGGGTGCATCGACAATTGTTCTTAGGACTTTGGATTGGAAGGACTGGACACGCTTGATGTTAGATGGCTTAAAAATGTTAAAATAAAATAAAAAAATCTTAAGTCTAATAAAGTCATTACATATGGTTGATTCCCATAACAAAATCCCTGAAGCCCATATCAGCGACTATTTTAGCGCGGAAAAATCAGAAAATATTTTCTCTTTCTACTTCTGGTAGGCTACCTTTGAATGTAGGGGAACCCGGTGAAACTAAATTGCCGTTTTGAAGTGTTTCCAGTAAATATACCAGACTTCACGCCATAAGGTCGACCTAGATCTTATATCCCTTCTACGATTTTTTTAGCGTGGAAATATCTTAAAATATTTTACATTCCTACTTCTGGTATTCTATTGAGAAATATGATGGATCCCAAAAAGATAATTTAACAATTCGTTCTGGGGAAGTACATTGCCGGTGATTCAACGACGATTTTTTTTTATTTACGCCATCGGGAGTGGGTAAATAACACATCATTTCTACCAGTGGCCTTGTATCCGCCGGTTAAAGCAGAATTACCCCCCCTAGCGCAGAGGCTCATAGGTTAGTTTCGTTGAGGATAAAGAAATATTCACGTTAAATTGGGAAAGACGTCCTAGTGATGCACGAAGGACCTCTTGCGGTCTTGCGCACAGACTTTAATGACATCATTATTTTTACAGACTCACACTGTTACTCAACCTGTCAACGAATTTTTACCTCTCTGATGAACATCCTGGATCTACTGCCTCAAAATTATCAAAAAATGTCTATTTGTTTCTATATTCATCTAACTTAAAGTTAGTAACCGAGCAATAACATTACTATCTAGGCAGCATTGGGTAACCAGCTAGTTGTACAAAGGTAAAACAATTTAAAAAAAGTATAATTTGCCACTATTTATCTTTTATTTGAGAGAAAATGGGTATACAAACATAAGTATAATTCATATCCTTTAATAATATTTCAGAAAATCACAATTAATGTTGCCAGGCTAGTATAGTAGCTTTCATTTCTCCAACCTTTAAAAAAAAAGAATAAACACAATTACAAAAATAAAAGTCATAAGTATGCATGTGCTATTGCATATATTTACAGGTATTGTGAAAACTGTAGTAAACAGTATAAGTGATATTTCTCCTATTAAGTGGTTCGTTTGTGTTTGAACCCAACTCTGGGAGTTCTAAATGTTGTTCATCCGAAGGAAGGCATGCTCAGGGTTTTATTACCTACCAGATAAACAAATACCTAAGTCTGGAACCCGATTATTTTGGGTTCAGGAGGCAAGCATGCTATCGCCGCCAACAGTTGTGTTTGTAAACTGTGGCTGTGCTTTTAGGGTTATCCTTCATGTTTTATTAAACTTTAAGTATTTTAGTTTGTGTGTTTATATTTATTTTTATTTCTGAGTTTTGCCGCTTCTCGATAGAACACCTCAGAAGGCTGCAAATCGACCAACTCCCAATTCCATGGAATCCTAAAGACCAGGGTGTGCGCTATCTTGGAGTGCATCTTGACACAAGACTAACATGGCGCCTACATATCAACATAAAACTCCAACAAGCACACACACGACTCAGGCTCATCTACCCACTCATAAACAGAAATACACCACTCAGACACACTTGCACATCCTTACTTTACAAAACACTAGTACTTCCACTCTTAACCTACGCTTGCCCCGTATGGTTCTGCACTAGCCACACTAACATAACACGATTACAAACATTCCAAAACAAAGTCCTCCGGATAGCGGTGAACGCACCCTGGTTTATCAGGAACACCCAAATCCATCGGGAACTGGGAGTTGCTCCTTTTGCAGCCCACATTGAGAAACTCACCCGAAGCTTCCATCAAGGTCTGCCAGCCTGCTCTGGTGCGGTTCACTACAGTCTCGGCCAGCCTGTAGCTCGCAGGCTGCAACCAAGACTGTACCAAGACTTTTTATTTTAATTATAATTTTCATGTTTATTTGCCCATTTTGTGTAAAGTACATATTTAGTACTGGTCCAAATAAAATGTTTTTCTTTCTTTCTCTTCTTTTAGTTTGTGTGTTTATATTTATTTTTATTTCTGAGAAAGTTCCGAAAACAGGTTTATTTTTCTATTTAACTATATACACGACCTGAGAACAAATCCATGTTTTCAAAAGTATGTTTCAACGAGTATGTTTCAAAATTAAAAGCCCGAGTATTATTTATATATATACCTATATATATATATATTTTTTTCATACTGAAACATTTGATTGTTGTCACTTCCAATGTAAATGCATGAAGTCTGTAAACTGTTTTGAACAGACAGTGATAGAACAATTGATACCTTACATTTTCTGTAGAGATATTGTGAAACAATTAATAACAAATAAATAAATACGTATATATCTTAAAATATCTATTTCAAAAAATATATATAAAATGTGGGAGTACTTTCGGTATTTCTACCCATATATTATATGTAGGTATATATTCTGTGAAAGAGACAATATTTTTAAAACGTACGTTTTTCCTTTTTTATTTTTTTTTATAGAACAATTATTTTTCTATCTCCAAATAACGATAATATACTGAGTTCAGATCATTAGGAAGGGAGGGAATATTATTGTTGCCAGCGTTTCTTTATTTTCAAAAAAGTCAAAATTGATGGAAAATTGAAATTACTCCATTATGTAATCGATAAAAAATACGATGCGGAGTTTTCAACGGAATTTCAAGTGTTTCGACCTTCAAGTTCCAAATATGAAAAAAAAAGTCTGTGTGTGTCTGTGGACAAGATAACCTCCAATAGAATGAATGTATCGACACGAAATTTTATATGTGAATCGAGAACTCTCTAACGACAACACTTATTAATTTTCAGCCAAATCGACTTAAGGGAAGGGGGATCAGAAGAGAGGCTTAACACAAAAAGTCATAATATAACTGCCGATGTAATGAATATATCGACACAAAATTTAGTGTGTGGATTTAGGAGGCCCAATGTAAGTCAACTATTGAATATTAGCGCGAGGGAGAGCGAAAAGTTAATTGATTAATTTGTTCCGAGGAAGCATATTGCCAATGATCCATAGACAATTTTTTTTTTCACTTAATTTTACTTTTTTTAATGTGAAAACACATAGTGATGCAATTACAGGTTCACGCCCCCACCCCGCAACTTCCAATCTCGGACAGACAGTATTTACCATAGTCTCTTAATTGACAAAAACAGATATGTCAGCATGGAAGTTTGAAATGAGTCAATATGTACTCAATAATATTTGTGAAAGAAAATTGAAATGAAGTAATCATTGCTCCAATTCTGACATTATTTAAAATATAAAAAACTGATTTCATGTCATATCGATATATACGAGTATGATTAACGAAACAATCCTTTTCTAGTTTAGCTGAGAAAGATTAGCTAATAATGCTGGAATGAACTCTGGAATCGTAATCTCCAGTACAAATTTAAAATTAATGTTTTGAAGGGAATCATATGTCGACATGTTCTTCCGCTGATTATCATTGATAATCGGTTTAATGCGAAATCTTCAAAGTGCCTATCCTCCTCGTTTAGGCAAAGTCTACTTCTTCCCGACACTGACGAAACAGCGCTTAGCACATCTTCGCGGTTGTGCATAGATACTTTGCATTTCATGTTGCCCCATAAATAAAAATCTAAAGGTGTTTTCACGTCTCTTGACCTTTGACTAAATTGTTACGTTTAAGACAAACAAAGGGGAGAACAACAGAAAAAAGAAATAAAATATAATGACCTTTAATCTGGTGATTGGTAACAAAAAATAAAGATATATATAAATAAGGTCTAATTACGCTAGTCCAGGGTCTTTAGGGCAATAACTTCCACCACAATTTTCACTAAAAACGGCTATCCAAATGTGCACTCACTAAACAATGTATTTTCACCAAGGGACGCTACGCCATATTGTTTGTTTTCTCTCCGGTTTCTTCATCTCTCGAAAAAGGTCGATTTTCGGTGGTGAGTACGAATAGCGTGCTTGGATTGATTGGATGGGTAACCGTAATGAGGAGGTTCACCCAGGCCTATGTATCTTGTTTGCAAGACATCGGTATTGGAGAAGTGCTTATACCGCTACATCACTCCCCCCCAATAACGACGTCGAGGAAACGCACGTTGCGGCGGACCAATCGTCCAGAGCGGGTCTTATACTCCGGAGTACCGTCAGGTTGGTCGATGTCCTCTTCTCGTTGATGCGCGCTGTCGTCTTTTGAACGTACATCGGTTGTAGGTGTCGAAATGGTGGGGTCCATCAATAGGAAGGCAGGTTTCACGCGGTCGAGTGAAACTGTTATTTGACGATCGCCTAACTGGATGCGACAGGTCTTGTCCTTGCGCTGTAATACTCGGTGCGGTCCAGAGTAGGGTGGAGACAGAGGTTTCTTAACCGTATCGTCGCGCAGGAAAACATGAGTGCATGTATCCAGACCCTTAGGGGTAAAGGCCTGTATCTGGCTACTTCGGAAGTCGGCTGGTCTGAGCTTGCTGAAGGTAGCCCGTAGCTCGCGCAGGGTATCTTCGATGTCCGGCTTCCTGTTGGTTGGTTCCAGAAACTCCCCCGGTAGACGAATCGATTGCCCGTAAACCGCCTCCGCCACACTGGAATTGTGGTCGTCCCTGATGGTGGACCTTAAACCCATCAAGACCGTGGGCAGTAGGTCGGTCCAATTGGCGGAATCCATGTGAGCGGTGATGGCGTTCTTCAGGGACCTATGCCACCTCTCGATGCAGCCGTTTGCCTGCGGATGATAAGCCGTTGTTCTGGTCCTGTCGATTCCTAACATTCTAGTTAGTTTAGTGAACAGGTCGGATTCGAACTGACGGCCTTGGTCGGTGGTAACTCGCGTAGGCACTCCAAAACGAACGACCCAGTTCTGGTAGAACGCCGCCGCGACCGCCTCCGCCGTGATATGTTCTAGGGGAATCGCTTCGGGCCATCTTGTGAAACGGTCCGTCATGGTCAGGCAGAAGCGCTTGCCTTTGGACGGAGGCAGAGGTCCAATGAGGTCCAGATGGACATGTTCGAACCTCGCCACTGACGGGAACGTTCCTGGTGGTGTGACGGTGTGTCGAATTATTTTGGCTCTTTGGCAGGCCACGCAGCACCTTGACCAGATAGCGATATCCTTCTGCATCCCTGGCCAAAAATACTTCCGGGTGACTAGCTTCCGAGTTGCGCGAATCCCAGGATGGCTGAGTTCATGGAGATTCTTGAAAGCGGGCCTACGGAACTTTGGTGGCAAATATGGTCGAGCTTGCTTAGCCGAAGTTTCGCATAGCAAAGGCTTAGCGATTCCTGGCAAATGGAAATACTTCAGTTTCAGGTTCTCTTGCTCCACAACGCGGGAACATCAGGATCTACGTCTTGAGCCTCCGCCAGGTGGTCGGAATTGTCCGGAAGGACTATCTCCTCAACTCGAGATAGAGCGTCTGCAACTACATTGTCCTTTCCTTCCACGTACTGTATGTCCGTGCTGAATTGACTGATAAAATTCAGTTTACGGATCCGCATCGGTGAGGCGGAATCAGGCTTCTGTTTAAAGGCATGAATTAGAGGCTTGTGACGGGTAAGTATGATGAACTCACGACCTTCAATAATAGGGCGAAAGTGCCGTACTGCCTCGTAAATTGCTACTAGTTCTCTATCGTAAGTAGCATAGATACGCTGGGAGTTCGAAAAAGCTTTCGAAAAGAATCCTAGAGGTATCCAATGATCGGCTTCTCTTTTCTGCAGGACTGCTCCCATGCAGGTGTTGGATGCGTCGCATGCGAGGGATATGTCGACATTATACTTGGGGTGTCCGAGTTGGACAGAGTCTTGGATGCTGGTCTTGCACTTCCCAAAAGCGGCAGTAGCTTCCTCGGTCCACTGGATAGGAGTTTTATCATTCTTTTTGGAATTGTGGAGGTACTGGTTCAACGGCCTCTGAAGTTCGGCTGCCATCGGGATACAACGCCTGTAGAAATTTAACATTCCAAGAAAGCTGCGAAGCTGTTTCACATTTTCCGGTTTAGGAAAGTCGGCAATCGCGGCGATCTTGGTAGTCTGTGGTGCTACTCCTTGGGGTGTGACATGGTATCCCAGGAACTCAATCTGGTCTTGACCAAAAATGCATTTGCTCGCATTTATGATAATACCATTTTTGTCGAGCCTACGGAATACTTCTCTGAGATGCTCTTCGTGTTCTTCTGGGCAAGCGGATGCGATCAGTATATCGTCCAGGTAAACGAAACAATAATGTAAGTCGCGAAAAATAGAATCCATAAAACGCTGGAAGGTCTGCGCAGCATTACGAAGACCAAAGCACATCTTGGTGAACTCATACAACCCAAAAGGCGTGATGATGGCCGTTTTGGGTATGTCGTCCTCGGCTACCGGTATCTGATAGTAAGCTCTAACCAGATCTATCCTACTGAAAATCCGCTTACTGTGCAGGTTAATGTTGAAGTCAACCAGGTTGGGAACTCCATATCGATCTGGCAGTGTCTGCGCATTCAACTGCCGTTAATCGCCACAGGGGCGAAGTTGTCCGTCCTTTTTGTCCACAACGTGCAGAGGACTCGACCACGGGCTTTTGGAAGGTCGACAAATGCCTTCTTCCACCATGCGGCGAAATTCTTCTTTGACGGCCTGGTATTTCTCGGGCCTTGGCGTATACTGGGCGACCAGTAGTCTCTATGTGGTGTAGGACAGGAGGGCTCGTTGGACACTTCACAGGAGAGGGTCGAGTGATACCTGGGAATTCCTTCAGTATATGCTCGAACGGTTGTCCCCTGGGAACTGCTGAGATGGTGTTGGAGGGCCATGTTGAGACGCGTCCTCTCGTAGTCAGCCCTGTTTTCTTGTCAACAAGTTGACGCCCATTAAGGTCTACCATCAGTTGATGGTGAAACATGAAATCCGCTCCAATGATCGCCTTTGGGATGTCGGCGATAATGAATTTCCACGTAAACGGACGACGAAGTCCCAAATTTAATTTGAGCACTTCCTCTCTATATGTCGATATGCGGCTACCATTTGCAGCATATAATGAAAAATCGTTGGCTACATGTTTGACCTTTCCGTTGGGAGGTACCACGGAGACAGCTGCACCAGTGTCTATAAGATAAGGGAGTCCAGTCCGCTGATCGGAAATGAAAAGGCGGCGTTGGGTGTAATCGGTGTCGGCTGACGCCACTTCCGGCACCGGTGTCAGTTTCCCGATTTCGAAGTCCCGTGGGGCTTCCAGGCGCAAGGTGGTTCGCATTTCCGAGCTTTCTCCTTGAATTTCCGATGGAAAAAGCAGAGCCAGTTGGTCGTTATGTCGCCTTTCCTGCGAATTGCCTCTACCTCGATATTGGTGGTGGTTACTGCGATCTCTACTACCGTTACGGTATCGTACCTGCGTTTGAAGCTCTGCTACCGCGTTGGTGAGTCGCTGGATTTCCTCGCGGAGTTGTGCGGCTTCGGACTGTCCGGATACTTGAGGCTTCTCTCCGGTGGCTGCCATGGCGTAGACCTCGGTGGGTTGGTCGACCTCTTGGATCCGGTCGGCTACCTCCGCGAGCTAATCCACTTCTGAGTGGCCGGTGGACAGAAGGATAGCTTGGGTGGTGCCAGGTAAGGACCTTAACCACAGAGACTTAACCATCTCTATGGCTACGGTGTCTCCTGCCAACTGCTTCATCTGGCGCAACAGCTGGGACGGCTTCTGGTCCCCGAACTGCTTACCCTCAAGCAGTTGCTGGATGCGACGGTTCTCAGACTCGGCGTATGTATTAATAAGTCGAGTCTTGAGGTCTTCGTAAGGCGTCTTCCCGGGTCTTTTAACTATTTCCGAGGCCTGCTGCAAGACCTCGAACTCAAGAGCAGCTACTATGGTATGGAATTTAGTTAAACTGCTGCTGATCTGGTTGCGTGTGAAAACCGACTCCACCTGGCAGAACCATAGTTCTGGATCTGGTTTCCAAAATAGAGGAATTTTGCTCGTAGGAGCAAGGGCTGCCAAAACTTGATCCCCCTCTTCGGATTGCATGATTACTGATGGTCGAGAAAACGTAAATATCAAAAATATATATATAAAAAATAATAAATAACAAAATATTTAATATATATTGTATGATATGTATCTTCAAATCACGTCGGGGTCACCACCGTCTCTTGACCTTTGACTAAATTGTTACGTTTAAGACAAACAAAGGGGAGAACAACAGAAAAAAGAAATAAAATATAATGACCTTTAATCTGGTGATTGGTAACAAAAAATAAAGATATATATAAATAAGGTCTAATTACGCTAGTCCAGGGTCTTTAGGGCAATAACTTCCACCACAATTTTCACTAAAAACGGCTATCCAAACGTGCACTCACTAAACAATGTATTTTCACCAAGGGACGCTACGCCATATTGTTTGTTTTCTCTCCGGTTTCTTCATCTCTCGAAAAAGGTTGATTTTCGGTAGTGAGTACGAATAGCGTGCTTGGATTGACTGGATGGGTAACCGTAATGAGGAGGTTCACCCAGGCCTATGTATCTTGTTTGCAAGACGTCGCTATTGGAGAAGTGCTTATACCGCTACAGTGTTAAACCTGGACTTCTTGGTTGCCACCTGACTGAATCAAAACGACCCATCCACCTACCTGCATAATTTACATTCATCCAGTCTCTTATTACAACTTTTGAATTATGCGCAGGGCAACCGTCCATTTGAAACCAGGATCCAAGCCTTGTTGCAAATGGAATGTCTTCTAATGCGGCCATCAGACTCAACGAGCGTCATAAAAAGGTGTCTCATTAAACCGATTATCAATGATAATCAGCGGAAGAACATGTCGACACATGATTCCCATCCAAACATGGATTTTAAATTGGTACCGGAGATAACGATTCCTAAGTTCATTCCAGCATTATTATCTGATCTTTTTCAACTAAACTAGAAAATGATTTTTTCGTTAATTAAATCATATTTTTCTATTATTATTTTTTTTATCATTCCCAATTTCATCATTTTAACCATAGTAATAAACTCTGATATAGGTATGAGAAAAAAATAGAGCCAATATTAGCTAATCTTAGGGTATTTTTCTCACAGTTATCAATTTTGTATTTCATTGGTTTTTACATTTATTTCGCATTTTCTTTGACAAAACGAAAAAGAAACTCCATAATATTTATATTTATTGGAAAGCTGATGAAATATAGATATTTTTTCCGTAATCGGACCATACGCTACACTTGAAGAAATTGTAAGAAAACACCATTCAAAAGTTCTTTCTAACAGTCGAAGCGCTGTAGAGTTGAGCTTAAAGTCGCTGTAAAAAACTATTATGAATTAAATTTCTAAGTAAAATTTCTGCCCCTTATAGTAAATTTAATGCTGTTTCTAATGGTGTAGTTGAATGTTATACATTACAAATACGTTTTGAGATATTATCGTTGTTATGAGAAAAAGTAGGAAAATTAAAAATTTTACGAAATCAAGAATAACTTTTGAAGGTGAACGAATCGGACCATGGTTTTGTTCCAAATGAAGTAAAGAACCTTATCCCGAAGTATCGCCAGAGGTTGCTGACACACCCTGTACATATATATATTTCAGATAACATGAATCAAATTCAAAATGTATCAAATGATAGATAGCTTCCCCTATGGAGTCTCGCCACTAAAAATGTATTTTCATCTCCAAATTAATTGCACCGCACTATTTGAAGCTTTGACTTGAACACTCTTCAAGTATGACCTGACAAGTATCTATTATTGTATTTTTAATTCCATATCCATCTATTTAGTTATGTTTGAGCCTCTTACCACTACTTTCATCACAGTCCAGATGTGTGTCTTCAGAGAAGGGACTGTCGCTTTATAAGCTTCCCGTTGCTGAACTCTCTTGAAGTATTCTTCCACTTTCGGATTTTTTCCATTTCCCCAAAATCTAAAAAATTAATCAAAGACATCATAATATATTGTAAGATTTTTGATATTGATGATTTGACATGTCTTCATAAAGATTTTCAAACAATTACATTGTTTATTTTGTATTTTTTTTACTTCTCCAGTTGTAGTAGGTATAGGGGAAGTCATGTAATCGGTCAGAAATCAAAGTTGTGTTTTCACTGGAATTCGGCCAAAGGAAAAAGTGGGGCCTCTCACAATAACCGGAATAACTGACGAAATAGGGAGTGGATCAACTCGAAATTTAGCATGTGTATTTAAATGTCCCTGAGTAAGATACCTATTAATTTTGAACCAAAACGTTAAATTGGTTGCAGAGGGAGAGCAAACACTTAATTATTTCGGACTGAGGAAGTACATTGGTGATTCACCGATGTTTTGTCATATATCTTATCCTCGTACAACATTTCGAATAATTAAAGAATTATTCTTTCTAGAAAGAATAATTCTTCTCTAGAGCAGAGACTGAAGACGAGAAGCGAAAAAAACATTCAAAACGTCAGTTGAACAAAGAGATTAAACTTCATGATAGAATATTAGTTAGTTACTTTTGACTCATGCCCAGGCTTTAACTACGAGGTCACATCACATAGATGTATTCACCTAGGGTATGGATCTTAATGTCCCATCGGAAGGGCGACGAGCTGAAGGTTTTTTCACCTCACAGAAAAAGAACCTAAGAGTCTCGGCCGGGTTTGGAACTCGCGATCTTCAGTTTAAATGTGACAACCGTCTCCTACACTTCTAAGTGAAACCAATTAAGTAGCAAACAATTTTTTTATTTCAGACGTTTTTAAGAGAAAAATTATTTTTAAAAAATAGTTCTGTAATGAATATAATTTTTAAAAAACGTTGACCTCAGCAGCAGATAAGTGCGTTTTAAGAACACCCATTTTGAAGGTAATTTTGCATGATGTATAACTTGATGAACGTGGTTTGAAACAAGCAACAAATTGGCCTACCGTCTCCGCAAAATATATTTATAATATTTTTATTGACGTTTGTCCATTATTGAGGCATTATAAAAACTTTTTGGACAAAATAAGCGCCGGTAGCTCAGTGGTATGCGTGCTTGCTTACTTGGCTCAAAAACGCGGATTGCCCGGGCAAGAGTCACAATAACTAATTACAATGGTTATAAATGTTTGTTTTTTTGTCACAAAAGGCAAAAAAAAGCGCTACCTGTGAGAAAGTCCAATAACATCGAGTCGGTCTAGAAGGTAGGTGAGGGACACATCTGCCAACGAAAACTGTTTATTTACCAGCCAAGAATCATCTGAAACAACATTTTAGACTCAGTAAATGCAAGAACTAATGAAAATACATACTTCCGATATCCGGCACTGTTTTACTCAATAACAACGATGCCGTCTTACCCTGACGTGTCCCTAGTACATTTTATTACACATTTTTTAACGAGAATGTTCCCTCTCAACAAAGTATGGATAGGTGTTATTCAGCTGAACAATAATTGAAGGTTGTTATCAATGCGAGGAAGCTGTATGCAGTTACTTGTAGATGTTTAATTGTGTATTTATTCCTTTATTCTTACAAATGACGCCCAGAATAATAAATTCCTCTCTAAAATTTAAACTGAAGAATATTAGTATTGAGCTGCCCTCTTCAAGACCTTTCAAACATTTATGTCATACAATATATTATAAAGTAAATGTGTTATATTGCAGTGACAATTTTTACATTATTATATCTTATAAGGAAGTGTTGTAATCGTGCGAAAATCCGAGATCGAGGTTTCAAAGGATTCTCACGTTTCAAATCCCTTGAAGACGTTTTGACTATTTTCGCGATGATCTCTGTCTGTGCGTATGTATATATGTATGTGATTGGAAAGTTGCGAGTCACAGGTCGGGTTTTCGAGATATATGCCGAAAACCGTCTTGAATGTAGTTACACATATTTTTAAACGTTTCTTTCATTTACTTACCATAAATCTTTCTTATAAAATTTGCAATCGATAACAAGTCCTCAGATTTGAGATAGGACCTCAAAGAATGTCAAATAAATTTCTGTTGTGCCTATGATTAATGTATAAAATTTAAAGCCGGAAACCATGAAGAGAACCCCGGGGCACCGAACCAGCGGCGAGGCCGGACCATAGGACAAGAAACCGCACCCCCGGGCCGCTCTCTGCAGGCACACATGATCATAACGTTGGCATTAGAGCAGCAAGGCGTGGGAATAAAGGTGTTTATGTGAGCCACGCCGTCCACAACCTCCAAGCCAGGGATTGTTTTAGTCCAGAGAGCCGGGAGGCGCCCTCCCAAGCCCCCATATTTAAATTCTATTGCGTAGCAACGAATAATGAAATATTTTTTATTATTATCAGTTTTTATGAAAAACTATAAAAATAAGAAAGTAATAAGAAAAAAAATAAAATATATGTGATATGGCCAGGACTTACCTATACCAACCACGCTTACAGATCACTCTCTCCACCTCCCCCTTGAGGGGGAGAGAGATCTGTAAGCGTGGTTGGTATATGTAATGGTCCCATCATATATATTTTGGTATATCGAGCTTTTATTCTTTGGAATTTACTTTAGTTGTGTCGAGAAAGATCCACAGCATCAAAAATTGAAATAACTAAAAATGACCTGCAAGTTGGGAGAGTCTTGTATTGATCTCTCCAAGAACATCATCGACTTGGTCCAGAAGTTCGTTGAAACTCGCAATGTTTTTTGCATCCTCCAGGATCATCGCCCTCTTACCAGATTTTTCCAACAGAGGACCAGCGTATTGCGGATACTTATTAGCTACCTCTATTAGTTTATTAGCTCGTTCTTCAATATGTGCTAAAAAATAAGAAAATACTATTTATTATACGATATCGGTCAGAATAAATGGAGTGAAAAAAAATTTACTGGCCATGTACTTCCCCAGCACGAATTACTCAATAAAGTTTTCGCTCTCCCTCCAAAACCAATCATTTGTTTAGAAGCTAAAACTCAATATTTGACTCACATAGTGGTTTCTGAATCCTCATACTTAATTTTGTGTCGATAGATTCATTACATTGGCAGTTATTAGAGTTTTCGTGTTAAGCCTTCCCCCTAAACCCCACTTTATCCGATTTGGCCAAAAACCAATAGGTATCGTCCTTGGAGGGTTTTGGATATACATATAAAATTTTGTGTCGATATTTTCATTCTATCGAGAGTTATCGTGTTCACAGAGAGACATTTTTTTGTTTTAATTTTTGCAATTAGGATTCGGAAAACATGAACTTTCGTTGAAGGCTCAGAATTTATTTTTTTCCGATTACATAATTCCCCTATCCTTCGTATAGTTGGGGAAATAAAAGACTGAAATATACAGTTAACAAAACAACAAGGAGATCCCACAGAGGGACCTGCACTATTCGAAAACAGTTCAAATTAGATCTACATAAGCCTAAACGTTTCACGAAACTACTCTGTGGACCAGGACCAATTAATACAGGAATCAAATGTTGTGTGAGCAATGCAGCTCTAAGTAGAACAATAAAATCTATATTTTTATTGTTACAGATTATGTCCTAAGCTATCTGATAGCAATAATTCCTTGGTTCGGAAATTCTCTGACAGAAATTTCATTCATTTACAAATAAAATTGTAATTTGAAAGAAAATTAATTTTGTTGGCCTCTTTAGATCTGCTATATTTTATTTATTTTTCATGACGTTTCGGCTTCTATGAGCCATTTTCATACACAGCCATTTACAGAAACGATCATCAATAGTTAATCATAATTGTTGTGATAAGTCATTTTCACAACATAATTTGACCAGACCGCATTCTTCTTTAGCCGAACATACATGTCTTGAAAGTTCGGCTTATCTCTTCACCACACCTCTATCTCTACCTGGCATTATCCTACATTACTAGATCAGTGGTTGCCAACCTTTTGTGGCCCATCTCCCCTTTCTGGAGGTTCACTAACACCTATCGCCCCCTTTTCATTTTCATTGTATGCCTAATTTTAATTTGAAGTAAAGTGTAAATAATAAAGCAGTTTTATTATTTTAAACAATTTTATTACCGTATATAAAAACTACCATAGCAGATTTATCCGGTCACTCTTAAATAAAATAGAAAAACAATTAAAATGTACATGGCTGAGAATAGCCTGTGACTCGTGCTACCCGGCAACTTCTACTGTACAGTACTATTTTTCCACCTTTGAATACTCATCGCCCCCAAATCACCCCCCACTTATTTATTGCCCCCCCTGATAAGACAAATCGCCCACTTGGGGGCGATCGCCCCCAGGTTGGGAACCACTGGTCTAGATCGTTGTGTTTGCGGCTAGATCCCTCCCCTCCCTTCTCCTTCTGAAAATATATTACATACTGCCATTACTGACGGGTATTAGAAAGTCACTCTCAGAATTAGCTGTACGATGAAACAAAGAAAACTGCTGATTCCAACACATTACTTTCATAGACCCATGAATGGGAACCATAGAACATGTGTTTGGAATCGAGAACCTTCTGACGACTACACCTATTGAGTTTCAGTCAAATCGACCTAAGGGAAGAGATTAGGGGAGAGGCTTAACTCAATATATCGAAACAACATTTACTATGAGGTTTTAAGAGCCCAACTATTGAATATTAGTGCAAACGGTCGACTGGTTTTGGAGGGGGAGCGAAAGGTAATTGATTAATTCGTTCTGGGGAAGTACATCGCTTATGATTCACTGAGGACTTTTTTTATTTAATTTCATTCTGTAATTTAAATAGTGTTCCTTAAATAATTCCTTCTATAATAGGACTCATGACAAGAGTGTTTGTTACATCTCAATCAGATTGAGGGGTGGCCGATTACAAAAATCTGAAAAGTATCTATAAATTTGATACAGGTTCATATTAACAATAAACATTAAAGTGGGCCAATGCAATATGCATATAAGTATCGACTAGGATTCAAGATTGAGAATCCAAATCTTAAACAGTTGTTTTTAAAATGTGAAATATTAAATTAAAACCTTTAAAAAACGACCTGAAGAAGGACCAGTAAGGGAACTTTGGATTTTTGACGAGCGCCGGAAAATAGAATGTTCCGTAGAGCAGCTTCTTGCCGAAAATAGCGTCAAGGGCGACCTGGAAGCCGTGCATGATTGTGCGGTCATCCTCATCTGGTGGGACCAGACTTCGCACATTCGCTGCAACAAAAAACATGTCTTATTGCAAATAAATAATATATATTTTAGCATTCCTTAGACATGGGCGCATCTGGACTAAATTCAGGTTAAAGTGAGTGTATAATGTTGAGTCACGTGACGTAGTATGGTCGACTCCATTGTTTGTTGTTTGATTTTCTGTACTCATCTTTGTCTTGTATAGTGTGACTTTTTTGACCAGTGATAATGTTGATTGTCCTCCAATGATTATCTAAAGTTGTCTGAATATTTTTGAAGTAAACTTCTTTACGCGCACTGGGCAACTTGCGGGCCAAGTTGGTAAATTAGTGGTAAATGAGTTATTTTATGAGAATTAAATCATATTTATGGATCAAAAGACAGAAAAATTAAAAATCTCGCGAAAGAAGTTTTACTTCTGGCGTGTGTTCCAAGCACAAACTATTTCTTTAGTGGCAAATGAATAAAAATAATTTGTGTAAAAGACTCGAGATGTGCTCTGATTGGTGAAGGCCTGTGCAGAAATTAGAGTGTGATGATAAAATGGATGTGTCGTCTGCGAATGTGGCGAACTGTTGTGGTCGCTCTAACCCATGTCTATGTGCTAAGCAATGGTAGGCATCTCAGCAAGTACGTGCTTCGCAATAATAGACATCTAATATGTGCCAGTCTCAGCTAGTATATGCTAGCCAACGGTAGGCTGGAATGTGCTTAAACGATAGGCAGCTTAGCTAGTATATGCTAGGCAATGACCGGTACCTCAGAATGTAATAGGTAACTTTAGGCACCTCAGCTAGTATATGCTAGCCAACGGTAGGCTGGAATCTGCTTAAACGATAGGCACCGTAGCTAGTATATGCTTGCCAATGGCCGGCTTCTCAGTATGTTCTAGGTAACAATAGGCACCTCAGCTAGTATGTGCTGTTGTCTCTGCAGGTGATACTCACGGAACACTAGGGGCTTGTAGGTGTCCTCGAGATAGTCTATGATTTCAGTTGTGCCCTTGATGAAGTCTCCATTCGCCTCTTTCAGGACTGGCAGCTCCCCCAGTGGGTTGATTTTCAAGAACCAACTCTCGTAGTTCTCTCCTTGGAGGAAGTTAATAGAACGCTCTTTGAACTTGAGTCCCTTCTCGTGCATAGCCAACACTACCTTCGATAACACATAGAGAGACAATATACATGTATATATATACGATATTTAGTTAGTTATTGTGAGTCATGCCCGAGCTTTCAACTTCGAGGTCATTTCGCTTACTACCTGAGCTCTCTTTTGTCGCTCTGGTCGATATGATTCCGACTCTATGGGAGTTTGTCTACAAATTTTGTCTACCCTAAATTTCTATTTAGTTGGGAAAAGGGTCTTTAACGAATACCTGACATCGTACAGGGTCGGGACCATCGCTTAAAGTCCCATTTTAAGGATGTTGTGGTCAAGGTCTTTTCACCTCCCAGGTACAAATGTAATAGTATGGAGGATCTAAATCCTTTTATGACGTAGATATTAAAATAACAGCGTTTTTTATGGGTCATATTTGACCTAGTAGCTGAAGGTTAAGTCCCAAAAACGTTTGTAGGCAATAGATGCTATTAAAATTCATCCTTAACCATTACCCTTATACACTAAATACAAATTAAAAAGTAATCAGTTAAATTAAAAACAATGCTATTGCATATGACTAAATTTTAAAAAACTTTAAAAAAAATACAAAGTAACTGAATTGAATAAAAAATAATTTAATAAACATTCAAAAATAGAGTTTTTTGTGAAAACGGATATTTTTGTGTTTCCCTCCCTAAGTTTTCCCTATTTTCTTTACCAAAACGTTTTGATTTGTGCCACACTCAAGTATAAAGTTTTTACTGAAATTTATTATGTAGTCCAGTAGGAGCTCAACATTTATGTCTTCATGGATTTGGAGGATGGAGGTGTCCCTCGATTAGCTACCTACCAATCTAAGGCATTTGTTTTGGGCCACTTGAAGAGTTCTCAAGTTGGTATTGCTTGCAAGACCGGCCCATACTGGGCATGCATACGTTATCACTGGCCGCAACAGAAGATTGTATATGAGGAGTCAATAGAGATGGAAAGCGCTTGAGCGATGGAGAATCTTTGATGTGGCGTTCCTCAACCCAATGAGTTGAGAAAACCGAGTTTCGAAAGGATCCTGCGCTTCAGTAAAGAGGTACGAGAGTAGGTAGTTAAATACTAGCGAGGGGCTGTTATATGGGCCTTCAGGCTTTAGATAACATGGGTACAAAACCCGCCAATCAATCTGGGGCGCTATAACTCAAATCTAGTAAGTAACATTTTTGGTAAAGATCCATTTTGTCAAGGACTAACCGTTTTCGCCGAGTAAACTTCTGAACAAATGGGTTATGAGACGAAAAAAAAAACCCAAAAAAAACCATACCTTTTGAGTGGCATATTCGTTCATATAGAGTAACAGGTCTCCCGCTTTTGCCTGGGAGGGGGTGGCAACGCCAAGAAGAGTTAGAAAGCCGACAAGGGCACATCCTAGGTACAGGTTACCCATGTTCTCTCTCTAATGTCGGTCAGGATCGAAGGCATTATATATCCAATATACCACATATTTATTTGGTTCTGTACAAACATAGTGGAAAATCAATATTTGAGAAAAGTAAAATCGAATGGTATAGTTTGTCTTTCAAAGCAAACATAATGAATGAATGTTTATACAATCAATATTTACAACAAATACAATGTCCATTGGCAAAACAATACTCATCGATGACCTTTAAAAATCTTTAGCTTTACACTGATAACACTAAAGGAATAAATTAAGAGGATCGTTTCTAAAAAAACGTTTTATTCTCCTCAATACTTTCATCGAGAAGGCCAGCTACTGGTCTACATAGTATCACGACTACGTTTTGCTCAGAAGCATATCTATTAATCAACTGACGATTGGTGGATGATTATTCAAAATTTGGCTTGAGGTCACTTAATGGGCGCCAAAAAAGTAAGAAGGAGGGGTTCCTTCTACGTTTTCATCAAGAGTAAGCTCTAGGAATGGCTCAATGATGGCGTATGAAGTTATCAATGGCGACGGATAGTCGAACAATCTTCTCCTATTTCCCGAGCGCCCAGACGCGCCTTGACCCCCCATGGATACAACCAGACCATTGGTTGTCACAGGTGCTATCGGCGCCAAGCTCTTCTTCTTGAAGAGGAAGAACAGCCCTGCCTACCTATCGAGACTGCGGAACACGTAGTTCTTGAATGCCCGCTATACGACGGCCCCAGGGCGGCGATGATTCGCCGGACAGGATCGTATCCGGGACTGGACCTGCCGGGACTGATGACGGAGGCTGGCTACCTGGCTTTTGACCGGTTCGTCTCGTCCTGGCGTAGAACCCAGAAAGCCTTCTAACCAGGCGCCTGAGACCCACCGACCGCCGTTAGGCAGAAATGAACCCCTGACAGATCCCGAGTTCACTCGGCACGAAGCGCCGAAAACTAAGGACGACCGTGGGCCGTAGCCATCGAGCCGATCCAGGGCCGTCCACAGCAACATGTATATTGTAATTAATATTGTAAATTAATAAACCGGAGATCGTTACCCATTTCCCCGCCGACCTATAGGGTGATGTGAACGACCCCCATCAGGAGGTCAGCAGCAACCAAAAAAAAAAAAAAAAACCTACGTAATGAAGATATCAATGGCGGATCTCTTACTGCTGAGTACGCACACCCTAGAACATGGATGGATAGGCAATCTACGGCGTGAGGGCCTTCGTGAAGCTCAATATGAAGATATCAATGGCGGATCTCTTATTGCTGAGTATGCACACCCTAGAACATGGATAGATAGGCAATCTACGGCGTGAGGGCCGTCGTGAAGCTCAATATGAAGATATAAATAGCGGATCTCTTATTGCTGAGTACGCACACCTTAGAACATGGATGGATAGACAATCTACGGCGTGAGGGCCGTCGTGAAGCTCAATATGAAGATATCAATGGCGGATCTCTTATTGCTGAGTACGCACACCCTAGAACATGGATGGATAGGCAATCTACGGCTTGAGGGCCGTCGTGAAGCTCAATATGAAGATATAAATAGCGGATCTGTTATTGCTGAGTATGCACACCCTAGAACATGGATGGATAGACAATCTACGGCGTGAGGGCCGTCGTGAAGCTCAATATGAAGATATCAATGACGGATCTCTTATTGCTGAGTACGCACACCCTAGAATATGGATGGATAGACAATCTACGGCTTGAGGGCCGTCGTGAAGCGCAATATGAAGATATAAATAGCGGATCTGTTATTGCTGAGTATGCACACCCTAGAACAAGGATGGATAGACAATCTACGGCGTGAGGGCCGTCGTGAAGCTCAATATGAAGATATCAATGGCGGATCTCTTATTGCTGAGTACGCACACCCTAGAACATGGATGGATAGACAATCTACGGCTTGAGGGCCGTCGTGAAGCTCAATATGAAGATATAAATAGCGGATCTGTTATTGCTGAGTATGCACACCCTAGAACATGGATGGATAGGCAATCTACGGCTTGAGGGCCGTCGTGAAGCTCAATATGAAGATATAAATAGCGGATCTCTTATTGCTGAGTACGCACACCTTAGAACATGGAGGGATAGACAATCTACGGCGTGAGGGCCGTCGTGAAGCTCAATATGAAGATATAAATAGCCGATCTGTTATTGCTGAGTATGCACACCCTAGAACATGGATGGATAGACAATCTACGGCGTGAGGGCCGTCGTGAAGCTCAATATGAAGATATAAATAGCGGATCTGTTATTGCTGAATATGTACACCCTAGAACATGGATGGATAGGCAATCTACGGCGTGAGGGCCGTCGTGAAGCTCAATATGAAGATATAAATAGCGGATCTCTTATTGCTGAGTACGCACACCCTAGAACATGGATGGATAGGCAATCTACGACGTGAGGGCCGTCGTGAAGCTCAATATGAAGATATCAATGGCGGATCTGTTATTGCTGAGTATGCACACCCTAGAACATGGATGGATAGGCAATCTACGTCGTGAGGGCCATCGCGAAGCTCAATATGAAGATATCAATGGCGGATCTGTTATTGCTGAGTATGCACACCCTAGAACATGGATGAATAGGCAATCTACGGCGTGAGGGCCGTCGTGAAGCTCAATATGAAGATATAAATAGCGGATCTGTTATTGCTGAGTATGCACACCCTAGAACATGGATGGATAGGCAATCTACGGCGTGAGGGCCGTCGTGAAGCTCAATATGAAGATATAAATAGCGGATCTGTTATTGCTGAGTATGCACACCCTAGAACATGGATGGATAGGCAATCTACGGCGTGAGGGCCGTCGTGAAGCTCAATATGAAGATATCAATGGCGGATCTCTTATTGCTGAGTATGCACTTCCTAGAACATGGATGGATAGACATTCTACGGCGTGAGGGCCGTCGTGAAGCTCAATATGAAGATATAAATAGCGGATCTCTTATTGCTGAGTACGCACACCTTAGAACATGGAGGGATAGACAATCTACGGCGTGAGGGCCGTCGTGAAGCTCAATATGAAGATATAAATAGCCGATCTGTTATTGCTGAGTATGCACACCCTAGAACATGGATGGATAGACAATCTACGGCGTGAGGGCCGTCGTGAAGCTCAATATGAAGATATCAATGGCGGATCTCTTATTGCTGAGTACGCACACCCTAGAACATGGATGGATAGACAATCTACGGCTTGAGGGCCGTCGTGAAGCTCAATATGAAGATATAAATAGCGGATCTCTTATTGCTGAGTACGCACACCCTAGAACATGGATGGATAGACAATCTACGGCTTGAGGGCTGTCGTGAAGCTCAATATGAAGATATAAATAGCGGATCTCTTATTGCTGAGTACGCACACCCTAGAACATGGATGGATAGACAATCTACGGCGTGAGGGCCGTCGTGAAGCTCAATATGAAGATATCAATGGCGGATCTCTTATTGCTGAGTATGCACACCCTAGAACATGGATGGATAGACAATCTACGGCGTGAGGGCCGTCGTGAAGCTCAATATGAAGATATAAATAGCGGATCTGTTATTGCTGAGTATGCACACCCTAGAACATGGATGGATAGACAATCTACGGCGTGAGGGCCGTCGTGAAGCTCAATATGAAGATATAAATAGCGGATCTGTTCTTGCTGAGTATGCACACCCTAGAACATGGATGGATAGACAATCTACGGCATGAGGGCCGTCGTGAAGCTCAATATGAAGATATCAATGGCGGATCTATTATTGCTGAGTATGCACACCCTAGAACATGGATGGATAGACAATCTACGGCGTGAGGGCCGTCGTGAAGCTCAATATGAAGATATCAATGGCGGATCTGTTATTGCTGAGTATGCACTTCCTAGAACATGGATGGATAGACAATCTACGGCGTGAGGGCCGTCGTGAAGCTCAATATGGAGATATAAATAGCGGATCTGTTATTGCTGAGTATGCACACCCTAGAACATGGATGGATAGGCAATCTACGCCGTGAGGGCCGTCGTGAAGCTCAATATGAAGATATCAATGGCGGATCTCTTATTGCTGAGTATGCACTTCCTAGAACATGGATGGATAGACAATCTACGGCGTGAGGGCCGTCGTGAAGCTCAATATGAAGATATAAATAGCGGATCTGTTATTGCTGAGTATGCACACCCTAGAACATGGATGGATAGGCAATCTACGCCGTGAGGGCCGTCGTGAAGCTCAATATGAAGATATCAATGGCGGATCTCTTATTGCTGAGTATGCACTTCCTAGAACTTGGATGGATAGACAATCTACGGCGTGAGGGCCGTCGTGAAGCTCAATATGAAGATATAAATAGCCGATCTGTTATTGCTGAGTATGCACACCCTAGAACATGGATGGATAGACAATCTACGGCGTGAGGGCCGTCGTGAAGCTCAATATGAAGATATCAATGGCGGATCTCTTATTGCTGAGTACGCACACCCTAGAACATGGATGGATAGACAATCTACGGCTTGAGGGCCGTCGTGAAGCTCAATATGAAGATATAAATAGCGGATCTCTTATTGCTGAGTACGCACACCCTAGAACATGGATGGATAGACAATCTACGGCTTGAGGGCTGTCGTGAAGCTCAATATGAAGATATAAATAGCGGATGTCTTATTGCTGAGTACGCAGACCCTAGAACATGGATGGATAGACAATCTACGGCGTGAGGTCCGTCGTGAAGCTCAATATGAAGATATCAATGGCGGATCTCTTATTGCTGAGTATGCACACCCTAGAACATGGATGGATAGACAATCTACGGCGTGAGGGCCGTCGTGAAGCTCAATATGAAGATATAAATAGCGGATCTGTTATTGCTGAGTATGCACACCCTAGAACATGGATGGATAGACAATCTACGGCGTGAGGGCCGTCGTGAAGCTCAATATGAAGATATCAATGGTGGATCTGTTATTGCTGAGTATGCACACCCTAGAACATAGATGGATAGACAATCTACGGCGTGAGGGCCGTCGTGAAGCTCAATATGAAGATATCAATGGCGGATCTCTTATTGCTGAGTATGCACACCCTAGAACATAGATGGATAGACAATCTACGGCGTGAGGGCCGTCGTGAAGCCCAATATGAAGATATCAATGGCGGATCTCTTATTGCTGAGTATGCACACCCTAGAACATGGATGTATAGACAATCTACGGCGTGAGGGCGTTCGTGAAGCTCAATATGAAGATATAAAAAGCGGATCTGTTATTGCTGAGTATGCACACCCTAGAACATGGATGGATAGGCAATCTACGGCTTGAGGGCCGTCGTGAAGCTCAATATGAAGATATCAATGGCGGATCTCTTATTGCTGAGTACGCACACCCTAGAACATGGATGGATAGGCAATCTACGGCGTTAGGGCCGTCGTGAAGCTCAATATGAAGATATCAATGGCGGATCTGTTCTTGCTGAGTACGCACACCCTAGAACATGAATGGATAGACAATCTACGGCGTGAGGGCTGTCGTGAAGCTCAATATGGAGATATAAATAGCGGATCTCTTATTGCTGAGTACGCACACCCTAGAACATGGATGGATAGACAATCTACGGCTTGAGGGCCGTCGTGAAGCTCAATATGAAGATATAAATAGCGGATCTCTTATTGCTGAGTACGCACACCCTAGAACATGGATGGATAGACAATCTACGGCTTGAGGGCTGTCGTGAAGCTCAATATGAAGATATAAATAGCGGATCTCTTATTGCTGAGTACGCACACCCTAGAACATGGATGGATAGACAATCTACGGCTTGAGGGCCGTCGTGAAGCTCAATATGAAGATATAAATAGCGGATCTCTTATTGCTGAGTACGCACACCCTAGAACATGGATGGATAGACAATCTACGGCGTGAGGGCCGTCGTGAAGCTCAATATGAAGATATAAATAGCGGATCTGTTATTGCTGAGTATGCACACCCTAGGACATGGATGGATAGGCAATCTACGACGTGAGGGCCGTCGTGAAGCTCAATATGAAGATATCAATGGCGGATCTGTTATTGCTGAGTATGCACACCCTAGAACATGGATGGATAGGCAATCTACGGCGTGAGGGCCATCGCGAAGCTCAATATGAAGATATCAATGGCGGATCTGTTATTGCTGAGTATGCACACCCTAGAACATGGATGAATAGGCAATCTACGGCGTGAGGGCCGTCGTGAAGCTCAATATGAAGATATAAATAGCGGATCTGTTATTGCTGAGTATGCACACCCTAGAACATGGATGGATAGGCAATCTACGGCGTGAGGGCCGTCGTGAAGCTCAATATGAAGATATAAATAGCGGATCTGTTATTGCTGAGTATGCACACCCTAGAACATGGATGGATAGGCAATCTACGGCGTGAGGGCCGTCGTGAAGCTCAATATGAAGATATCAATGGCGGATCTGTTATTGCTGAGTATGCACACCCTAGAAAATGGATGGCTAGACAATCTACGGCGTGAGGGCCGTCGTGAAGCTCAATATGAAGATATCAATGGCGGATCTCTTATTGCTGAGTATGCACACCCTAGAACATGGATGGATAGACAATCTACGGCGTGAGGGCCGTCGTGAAGCTCAATATGGAGATATAAATAGCAGACCTGTTATTGCTGAGTATGCACACCCTAGAACATGGATGGATAGGCAATCTACGCCGTGAGGGCCGTCGTGAAGCTCAATATGAAGATATCAATGGCGGATCTCTTATTGTTGAGTATGCACTTCCTAGAACATGGATGGATAGACAATCTACGGCGTGAGGGCCGTCGTGAAGCTCAATATGAAGATATAAATAGCGGATCTCTTATTGCTGAGTACGCACACCTTAGAACATGGAGGGATAGACAATCTACGGCGTGAGGGCCGTCGTGAAGCTCAATATGAAGATATAAATAGCCGATCTGTTATTGCTGAGTATGCACACCCTAGAACATGGATGGATAGACAATCTACGGCGTGAGGGCCGTCGTGAAGCTCAATATGAAGATATCAATGGCGGATCTCTTATTGCTGAGTACGCACACCCTAGAACATGGATGGATAGACAATCTACGGCTTGAGGGCCGTCGTGAAGCTCAATATGAAGATATAAATAGCGGATCTCTTATTGCTGAGTACGCACACCCTAGAACATGGATGGATAGACAATCTACGGCTTGAGGGCTGTCGTGAAGCTCAATATGAAGATATAAATAGCGGATCTCTTATTGCTGAGTACGCACACCCTAGAACATGGATGGATAGACAATCTACGGCGTGAGGGCCGTCGTGAAGCTCAATATGAAGATATCAATGGCGGATCTCTTATTGCTGAATATGCACACCCTAGAACATGGATGGATAGACAATCTACGGCGTGAGGGCCGTCGTGAAGCTCAATATGAAGATATAAATAGCGGATCTGTTATCGCTGAGTATGCACACCCTAGAACATGGATGGATAGACAATCTACGGCGTGAGGCCGTCGTGAAGCTCAATATGAAGATATAAATAGCGGATCTGTTATTGCTGAGTATGCACACCCTAGAACATGGATGGATAGACAATCTACGGCATGAGGGCCGTCGTGAAGCTCAATATGAAGATATCAATGGCGGATCTCTTATTGCTGAGTATGCACACCCTAGAACATGGATGGATAGACAATCTACGGCGTGAGGGCCGTCGTGAAGCTCAATATGAAGATATCAATGGCGGATCTGTTATTGCTGAGTATGCACACCCTAGAACATGGATGGATAGACAATCTACGGCGTGAGGGCCGTCGTGAAGCTCAATATGAAGATTACAATGGCGGATCTCTTATTGCTGAGTATGCACACCCTAGAACATGGATGGAAAGACAACCTACGGCGTGAGGGCCGTCGTGAAGCTCAATATGGAGATATAAATAGCGGATCTGTTATTGCTGAGTATGCACACCCTAGAACATGGATGGATAGGCAATCTACGCCGTGAGGGCCGTCGTGAAGCTCAATATGAAGATATAAATAGCGGATCTCTTATTGCTGAGTACGCACACCCTAGAACATGGATGGATAGACAATCTACGGCTTGAGGGCTGTCGTGAAGCTCAATATGAAGATATAAATAGCGGATCTCTTATTGCTGAGTACGCACACCCTAGAACATGGATGGATAAACAATCTACGGCGTGAGGGCCGTCGTGAAGCTCAATATGAAGATATCAATGGCGGATCTCTTATTGCTGAGTATGCACACCCTAGAACATGGATGGATAGACAATCTACGGCGTGAGGGCCGTCGTGAAGCTCAATATGAAGATATAAATAGCGGATCTGTTATTGCTGAGTATGCACACCCTAGAACATGGATGGATAGACAATCTACGGCATGAGGGCCGTCGTGAAGCTCAATATGAAGATATCAATGGCGGATCTCTTATTGCTGAGTATGCACACCCTAGAACATGGATGGATAGACAATCTACGGCGTGAGGGCCGTCGTGAAGCTCAATATGAAGATATCAATGGCGGATCTGTTATTGCTGAGTATGCACACCCTAGAACATGGATGGATAGACAATCTACGGCGTGAGGGCCGTCGTGAAGCTCAATATGAAGATTACAATGGCGGATCTCTTATTGCTGAGTATGCACACCCTAGAACATGGATGGAAAAACAACCTACGGCGTGAGGGCCGTCGTGAAGCTCAATATGGAGATATAAATAGCGGATCTGTTATTGCTGAGTATGCACACCCTAGAACATGGATGGATAGGCAATCTACGCCGTGAGGGCCGTCGTGAAGCTCAATATGAAGATATAAATAGCGGATCTCTTATTGCTGAGTACGCACACCCTAGAACATGGATGGATAGACAATCTACGGCTTGAGGGCTGTCGTGAAGCTCAATATGAAGATATAAATAGCGGATCTCTTATTGCTGAGTACGCACACCCTAGAACATGGATGGATAGACAATCTACGGCGTGAGGGCCGTCGTGAAGCTCAATATGAAGATATAAATAGCCGATCTGTTATTGCTGAGTATGCACACCCTAGAACATGGATGGATAGACAATCTACGGCGTGAGGGCCGTCGTGAAGCTCAATATGAAGATATCAATGGCGGATCTCTTATTGCTGAGTACGCACACCCTAGAACATGGATGGATAGACAATCTACGGCTTGAGGGCCGTCGTGAAGCTCAATATGAAGATATAAATAGCGGATCTCTTATTGCTGAGTACGCACACCCTAGAACATGGATGGATAGACAATCTACGGCTTGAGGGCTGTCGTGAAGCTCAATATGAAGATATAAATAGCGGATCTCTTATTGCTGAGTACGCACACCCTAGAACATGGATGGATAGACAATCTACGGCGTGAGGGCCGTCGTGAAGCTCAATATGAAGATTACAATGGCGGATCTCTTATTGCTGAGTATGCACACCCTAGAACATGGATGGAAAGACAACCTACGGCGTGAGGGCCGTCGTGAAGCTCAATATGGAGATATAAATAGCGGATCTGTTATTGCTGAGTATGCACACCCTAGAACATGGATGGATAGGCAATCTACGCCGTGAGGGCCGTCGTGAAGCTCAATATGAAGATATAAATAGCGGATCTCTTATTGCTGAGTACGCACACCCTAGAACATGGATGGATAGACAATCTACGGCTTGAGGGCTGTCGTGAAGCTCAATATGAAGATATAAATAGCGGATCTCTTATTGCTGAGTACGCACACCCTAGAACATGGATGGATAGACAATCTACGGCGTGAGGGCCGTCGTGAAGCTCAATATGAAGATATCAATGGCGGATCTCTTATTGCTGAGTATGCACACCCTAGAACATGGATGGATAGACAATCTACGGCGTGAGGGCCGTCGTGAAGCTCAATATGAAGATATAAATAGCGGATCTGTTATTGCTGAGTATGCACACCCTAGAACATGGATGGATAGACAATCTACGGCGTGAGGGCCGTCGTGAAGCTCAATATGAAGATATAAATAGCGGATCTGTTATTGCTGAGTATGCACACCCTAGAACATGGATGGATAGACAATCTACGGCATGAGGGCCGTCGTGAAGCTCAATATGAAGATATCAATGGCGGATCTATTATTGCTGAGTATGCACACCCTAGAACATGGATGGATAGACATTCTACGGCGTGAGGGCCGTCGTGAAGCTCAATATGAAGATATCAATGGCGGATCTGTTATTGCTGAGTATGCACACCCTAGAACATGGATGGATAGACAATCTACGGCGTGAGGGCCGTCGTGAAGCTCAATATGAAGATATAAATAGCGGATCTCTTATTGCTAAGTACGCACACCCTAGAACATGGATGGATAGGCAATCTACGCCGTGAGGGCCGTCGTGAAGCTCAATATGAAGATATCAATGGCGGATCTCTTATTGCTGAGTATGCACTTCCTAGAACATGGATGGATAGACAATCTACGGCGTGAGGGCCGTCGTGAAGCTCAATATGAAGATATAAATAGCGGATCTGTTATTGCTGAGTATGCACACCCTAGAACATGGATGGATAGGCAATCTACGCCGTGAGGGCCGTCGTGAAGCTCAATATGAAGATATCAATGGCGGATCTCTTATTGCTGAGTATGCACTTCCTAGAACATGGATGGATAGACAATCTACGCCGTGAGGGCCGTCGTGAAGCTCAATATGAAGATATCAATGGCGGATCTCTTATTGCTGAGTATGCACTTCCTAGAACATGGATGGATAGACAATCTACGGCGTGAGGGCCGTCGTGAAGCTCAATATGAAGATATAAATAGCCGATCTGTTATTGCTGAGTATGCACACCCTAGAACATGGATGGATAGAAAATATACGGCGTGAGGGCCGTCGTGAAGCTCAATATGAAGATATCAATGGCGGATCTCTTATTGCTGAGTACGCACACCCTAGAACATGGATGGATAGACAATCTACGGCTTGAGGGCCGTCGTGAAGCTCAATATGAAGATATAAATAGCGGATCTCTTATTGCTGAGTACGCACACCCTAGAACATGGATGGATAGACAATCTACGGCTTGAGGGCTGTCGTGAAGCTCAATATGAAGATATAAATAGCGGATGTCTTATTGCTGAGTACGCAGACCCTAGAACATGGATGGATAGACAATCTACGGCGTGAGGTCCGTCGTGAAGCTCAATATGAAGATATCAATGGCGGATCTCTTATTGCTGAGTATGCACACCCTAGAACATGGATGGATAGACAATCTACGGCGTGAGGGCCGTCGTGAAGCTCAATATGAAGATATAAATAGCGGATCTGTTATTGCTGAGTATGCACACCCTAGAACATGGATGGATAGACAATCTACGGCGTGAGGGCCGTCGTGAAGCTCAATATGAAGATATCAATGGTGGATCTGTTATTGCTGAGTATGCACAACCTAGAACATAGATGGATAGACAATCTACGGCGTGAGGGCCGTCGTGAAGCTCAATATGAAGATATCAATGGCGGATCTCTTATTGCTGAGTATGCACACCCTAGAACATAGATGGATAGACAATCTACGGCGTGAGGGCCGTCGTGAAGCCCAATATGAAGATATCAATGGCGGATCTCTTATTGCTGAGTATGCACACCCTAGAACATGGATGTATAGACAATCTACGGCGTGAGGGCGTTCGTGAAGCTCAATATGAAGATATAAATAGCGGATCTGTTATTGCTGAGTATGCACACCCTAGAACATGGATGGATAGGCAATCTACGGCTTGAGGGCCGTCGTGAAGCTCAATATGAAGATATCAATGGCGGATCACTTATTGCTGAGTACGCACACCCTAGAACATGGATGGATAGGCAATCTACGGCGTTAGGGCCGTCGTGAAGCTCAATATGAAGATATCAATGGCGGATCTGTTCTTGCTGAGTACGCACACCCTAGAACATGGATGGATAGACAATCTACGGCTTGAGGGCCGTCGTGAAGCTCAATATGAAGATATAAATAGCGGATCTCTTATTGCTGAGTACGCACACCCTAGAACATGGATGGATAGTCAATCTACGGCTTGAGGGCTGTCGTGAAGCTCAATATGAAGATATAAATAGCGGATCTCTTATTGCTGAGTACGCACACCCTAGAACATGGATGGATAGACAATCTACGGCTTGAGGGCCGTCGTGAAGCTCAATATGAAGATATAAATAGCGGATCTCTTATTGCTGAGTACGCACACCCTAGAACATGGATGGATAGACAATCTACGGCGTGAGGGCCGTCGTGAAGCTCAATATGAAGATATAAATAGCGGATCTGTTATTGCTGAGTATGCACACCCTAGGACATGGATGGATAGGCAATCTACGACGTGAGGGCCGTCGTGAAGCTCAATATGAAGATATCAATGGCGGATCTGTTATTGCTGAGTATGCACACCCTAGAACATGGATGGATAGGCAATCTACGGCGTGAGGGCCATCGCGAAGCTCAATATGAAGATATCAATGGCGGATCTGTTATTGCTGAGTATGCACACCCTAGAACATGGATGAATAGGCAATCTACGGCGTGAGGGCCGTCGTGAAGCTCAATATGAAGATATAAATAGCGGATCTGTTATTGCTGAGTATGCACACCCTAGAACATGGATGGATAGGCAATCTACGGCGTGAGGGCCGTCGTGAAGCTCAATATGAAGATATAAATAGCGGATCTGTTATTGCTGGGTATGCACACCCTAGAACATGGATGGATAGGCAATCTACGGCGTGAGGGCCGTCGTGAAGCTCAATATGAAGATATCAATGGCGGATCTGTTATTGCTGAGTATGCACACCCTAGAAAATGGATGGCTAGACAATCTACGGCGTGAGGGCCGTCGTGAAGCTCAATATGAAGATATCAATGGCGGATCTCTTATTGCTGAGTATGCACACCCTAGAACATGGATGGATAGACAATCTACGGCGTGAGGGCCGTCGTGAAGCTCAATATGGAGATATAAATAGCGGATCTGTTATTGCTGAGTATGCACACCCTAGAACATGGATGGATAGGCAATCTACGCCGTGAGGGCCGTCGTGAAGCTCAATATGAAGATATCAATGGCGGATCTCTTATTGCTGAGTATGCACTTCCTAGAACATGGATGGATAGACAATCTACGGCGTGAGGGCCGTCGTGAAGCTCAATATGAAGATATAAATAGCGGATCTCTTATTGCTGAGTACGCACACCTTAGAACATGGAGGGATAGACAATCTACGGCGTGAGGGCCGTCGTGAAGCTCAATATGAAGATATAAATAGCCGATCTGTTATTGCTGAGTATGCACACCCTAGAACATGGATGGATAGACAATCTACGGCGTGAGGGCCGTCGTGAAGCTCAATATGAAGATATCAATGGCGGATCTCTTATTGCTGAGTACGCACACCCTAGAACATGGATGGATAGACAATCTACGGCTTGAGGGCCGTCGTGAAGCTCAATATGAAGAAATAAATAGCGGATCTCTTATTGCTGAGTACGCACACCCTAGAACATGGATGGATAGACAATCTACGGCGTGAGGGCCGTCGTGAAGCTCAATATGAAGATATCAATGGCGGATCTCTTATTGCTGAGTATGCACACCCTAGAACATGGATGGATAGACAATCTACGGCGTGAGGGCCGTCGTGAAGCTCAATATGAAGATATAAATAGCGGATCTGTTATCGCTGAGTATGCACACCCTAGAACATGGATGGATAGACAATCTACGGCGTGAGGGCCGTCGTGAAGCTCAATATGAAGATATAAATAGCGGATCTGTTATTGCTGAGTATGCACACCCTAGAACATGGATGGATAGACAATCTACGGCATGAGGGCCGTCGTGAAGCTCAATATGAAGATATCAATGGCGGATCTCTTATTGCTGAGTATGCACACCCTAGAACATGGATGGATAGACAATCTACGGCGTGAGGGCCGTCGTGAAGCTCAATATGAAGATATCAATGGCGGATCTGTTATTGCTGAGTATGCACACCCTAGAACATGGATGGATAGACAATCTACGGCGTGAGGGCCGTCGTGAAGCTCAATATGAAGATTACAATGGCGGATCTCTTATTGCTGAGTATGCACACCCTAGAACATGGATGGATAGACAACCTACGGCGTGAGGGCCGTCGTGAAGCTCAATATGGAGATATAAATAGCGGATCTGTTATTGCTGAGTATGCACACCCTAGAACATGGATGGATAGGCAATCTACGCCGTGAGGGCCGTCGTGAAGCTCAATATGAAGATATCAATGGCGGATCTCTTATTGCTGAGTATGCACTTCCTAGAACATGGATGGATAGACAATCTACGGCGTGAGGGCCGTCGTGAAGCTCAATATGAAGATATAAATAGCGGATCTCTTATTACGCCCATAATAGAAGCAAAATAAATACGCCCCTTTATAATTAAACAGAAAAAAATAAATTAAAATTGACAGATAATAAACCGTGAGAAGAAATAATTAGGTTAGGTTTTATGACTCATGCCCGGGCTTTAACTACGAGGTCATATCGCCTACTACCAGAGCGCTCTTTCGTCACTCTGGTGGACATGAGCTCGACTCTACTGTGGGAGTCCTAAATTTTGCCTACCCTAAATTTTTATTCATCTAGGGTAGGGGTCTTTAACGGCGTGCTTAAGTTTATTTTACCTCCCAGATAAAATAAACTAAGGGCCCTCTCGAAAGGGAAAACTATTTTTAGTTGTTGCGCTATGTCTAAACAGGTATTGGGATATCAAAATGGGTGCAGTATTAACTAAATAATGGAAGGTAGTAAATGAAAATTCAGAAATTCGCTTTAACTCCAATTTTCAAGAAAAACATGTTTTTGTTATTTGAAACTTACGTATATCGCTTAAACAGTGCAAAATAATATCTTTGAAATTTCAAAACTGGGATTACGACAGCATAGTATCAAACCACTTGGGGTTTTTGCTTGAAACTAAGACAGGTTCATCTTGCTCTAGGGAGACACGGTTGCAGGTAACACTGGTGTAACATGCAACCTAACAGAAGGTTATGTTAGCAGATTAATGCATGGTCGGAGTTAGTCAAATGTTCAAATTGATCATTTAGGATTTCAACAATTCTACAGAAACCCATGGACCGAAGTTCAATTCTCCAATGCAGTGTCTGGTCAAGTAAGATTTTCATTTCATTCTTTTTTTTTTGTAATTTAATTTCATGTTTATTATTTACAAATTATGAAATTGAACATATTTTAATTTAATTTATATTTTAGATGAAACTAAAATAAATATTAAAGAGGAACCTTTGGATCGTGATGCCACGAGTGAGTTTTTTTTATATACAATTACATATATTGTTGCTAACCAGCTATCAGTGTTTTCAGGGATAGATATCTTTTTAGAATTTTTTTTTGTTCCGTTGCCGTTCGCAATCAATTTCAGTACTCTTTATTATATCACAAATACATTCAAAAATCAATTGATTTAGTTGTTAGTTGACAATTAATAAAGTGAAAACATGAAATTCTGAAGAAAAAGTAGTAGTTCCATATTTATTTCGTAGTTCCATATTTATTTCGTAGTTCCATATTTATTTCGTAGTTCCATACTGAAGGGGAATTAGACATGATGTGAGGTACATTCTCTTTCCTAGAGACTAGAGGACACATTAGAACATCCTCTCTCCCTTCTCCAACCTCCAGTTGTCAGACCATCTAAGAAGATGAACCGCCTTTTTTTTTTAGATCAATGATTATAGAAAATATAATGTATTTTACTTTTACAATGTTTATGATCTAGTTGTCTTTCCTATTTTGTTAATCCCTTCTTGATTTAATTTGTTATTGATTATATATTTTTTTAATCCTTTCGAATAACAACAACAACAACAACATTTATTTGGGCCAGCAAAATTATGCTTTACACAAATATATAATACAAGGAAGGGTTTAAAATAGAAAGTCCTGGTACAGTCTTTGTTCGAGTCGCCTCCCAGGAGTAGGCGCTCCTAGACTGTAGTGTACAGCCCCGGAACAATGCACAAGGGCTTCGTGGTGGTTCTTCACTAGCTTCTCGATGTGAGCTGCAAAAAGAGGAACTCCCAGTTCTTCGTGGATTTTGTGATTCCTGACAAACCAGGGTGCGTTTGTTGCTATTCGGAGTACTTTATTTTGAAATGTTTGTAGTCGTTTCATGTTAGTGTTGCTGGTACCGATCCAGACTGGACAGGCGTATGTTAGAAGTGGAAGTAGGAGTGTCTTGTATAGCAGAATAGTACATGTGTGTTTAAGTGGCGTGTTTCTGTTTATGAGAGGATAGAGGGTGTTGAGTCGTGAATATGCTAGCTGTAGTTTTCTGTTAATGTGTAGTTTCCAGGTGAGTCGTGTATCCAAAAGTACTCCAAGATAGCGCACACCCTGGTCCTTAGGATTCCAGAGAATTGGGAGGTCATCAATTTGCAGCTGACGTTGTTCTTCTATGGAGAATCTCCGGAGAGCGAAGATTTTAGCTTCGGTCTTCCCTATGTTAAGTTTGAGTCTCCATTTTGAAAACCATAGGGAAACGTCTGTCAGGGCTTCCTGGAGCTGTTCAATGGCAACGGAGAGGATGCTATGCTGACAGGCAATCATTGTATCATCAGCATAGGTGGCTAATGTCGCCGTGGGAGTTTCGGGGATGTCTTGGGTGTACAAACTGAAAAGAAGGGGGCTCAGAATAGCACCTTGAGGGACCCCAGCTGTTATTATTTTCTGAATGCTCAATGCATTGCCCACTTTAACCTGGAACGTCCTGCCATGGAGAAAAGAGGATATAAGACCAACGATGTAATTGGGTACCAAGCTTTTCTTCAATTTGTATAACAGCCCCTGATGCCAAACGGTGTCAAAGGCTGCGGCTACATCCAAGAATACGGCGGTGGTGTACTTCTTCGCCTCGAAGCCGTGGACAATCGTCTCGGTCACCCACTGGAGCTGCTGAACCGCAGAGTGTTTGGCTTTGAACCCAAACTGGTGGGTCGGTATGATGCCTCCTAGATATGTAAGAAGTCTTTTATATACTATCTTTTCAAAAAGTTTGGATATAGAATTTAAAAGGCTTATTGGCCTATAGCTGTCGGGGTCTTGTTTCGGCTTGCCATGCTTATGAAAGACAACCACGATAGCATTCTTCCACGCGTCAGGAAAGTATCCTCTCCTTAAGCAGCCATTGAACAGCCCTGTAATATAAGCGATGCTTCTTGGAGGCAGGTTCTTCAAGATGATGTTAGGGATGAGGTCTTCCCCAGGAGCCTTCTTGTTGGGGAGTCTTTGAATGTTTAGTATGATTTCGGACGGGTTTGTGTACTGTACGTGTGGTTCTGCAGTGTGGAGTGGGATGGAAAGAAATTCGTGGACTGTCTGGTGTGTTTCGTGATCTTGTGTGTCATGAGTTCTGAATTTCTGTTCAAGGTGCTGAGCCACTAGCTCACTCTTGTCCTTGTCCGTTGTTACAGTATTCTGTCCGTCTGTCAGGGGCGGCAGGCCGGGGTCTTGTCTGAGGAGGCGTCGTGTTTCCTTCCAAAGGTTGCTGTCTCCAGGCGTAAAGTCGCAGGTGTATTGTCGGTATCTTTTGATTCTGTCATTGTCCAATTCCCATCGTATTTGTCTCGTCAGTCGGTTCAGCTCTCGTTTCTCTTGTGGATCGCGTGTTCGTTGCCAGTGTTTGCGGAGTGTATTTTTGTCGTGTATCATGTCAAGTATGCGTGTAGGGATCTTGTTTTGTCGGATGTTGCGTTGGTCCTTGTAGTGATGATATGTTGAGTTGTGTATCGCGGTATATATAGTTTGTGTGAACATTCGTAATGAGTCGTCTATGTCTTCAGTGTTGTCGTAATGCAAAGGAATGTCTATGTTTTTGTCCATCTCACATCTAAATGTGTCCCAATCTATTTTGCCCTGTATCAGTCTTGGCAGATGTTCTGCCTGTTTCGGATTCACTCCGAAGGTACACACGACTGGAAGATGGTCAGAGTCGAGTTCTGTCAGTGGTTTGTGATAAAGGGGTAGTGTAAAATTTTGTACTAGTCCAATGTCCAGGATGTCTGGGAGGTATCTCTGTTGTGTAGGGTAAAATGTCGGTTCGTCCGGAGCTGATATCTGTACGCCTAGGTTGTTAATTATGTTTAAGAGTCTTGTCCCGTTGCTGTTTGTCCGTCTACATCCCCAAATTGTATTTTTACTATTTAAGTCCCCTAGTAATATGGTCGGCCCCCCAGTGAATATGTGTTCAAAGTCCGTCTGGTGTATTCTGATGCCTGGTCGGTGATATGCAGCAATTATGTTAAGTGTTCTGTTGTTGTTGAGTGTGAGTGTGGCCCCAACGGCTTCCAGCTGTTGGAGTGTGGGTAAGAGAAGCTGAGAGTGTGCGAGGTTCTTTTTTATACAAACAGCGACGCCTCCAAATCTGGTTTGTCTGTCCTGTCTGTATATGGAATACCCTTTCAATTTGAATGTCAGTATTATGGAGGTGAGTTTCTGTGATACAAATGATGTCGATGTTGTAGCGAGTTAAAAAGTCCGAGAGTATCGTTCGTCTGTTTTTTATACCGTCAGCGTTCCAGTTAAGGATGGATAAATTATGAAAAATATTAAAATTAGGGTGCACCATTGTTAAATGAGAATACTTGGGTGAGAAGGTTAGATAAGAATGACTTTATGATAGGTATAAATGGTTTGAGAAAGGTGAGTATAGTGTTGGTGAGGTCAGTCATATCGTTAGCTGGTTGGGTGTCTTGGCTGCTGGGTAAGTTAGGTTGAGGTCGGGGTCTACTTTGGTCGAACCAGCTGTTCGGTCGGTCCGGGGTCTGTCTTGGGGGTTGTCCTTTGGGTGGTACGCTGAGGGTTACTGGGTTTTGATGTTTGGGTTGTCTCTGTCTGGTAGTCCTGTCTATGAAGGTCTTGTATGATGCACAACCTCTGTAGCTGGCTGGATGGTTGCCCTGGCAGTTGGCGCACTTGGGAGATTCTATCTTCTTCTGTCTGGAGGGGCATGCTGTAAAGTGGTGGTCTCCTCCGCATTTCACACATTTGGGGTCCAGTCGGCAAAAGTTTTTTGTATGGCCAAAAGACTGACAGTTCGTGCACTGCACGGCTCTGGTGGAACGTCGGCGTGGCTCTACTTTGACAACTGTATAATAGAGCCGCGTCAGTTGAAATATGGCCTCTCCGGATGGGTTGTTTTCCAGCTCAACTGCACAGAGAGGTGTGGGGCGTCTGTCATGATTCAGGATGCGGGTCACTTTTAAAACTGGATATGTCGGGGTCAGTTCGTCGGTTATTTCTGTCTCTGTCAGTGAGTAAGGAACTCCCCGTATAATTACGGAGAGTTTCCTGTCCTCGGGGTTGACGAAGGTGTAGTACTTCACCTTGTTATCGTCGTAGAATTTTGTCACCCTCCGGTAGTCATCAGTCGTTGTGAGGCTGACTTTTATTTTTTGGTTGCACTGCTTGGTTTCAAACGGCGAAGTAATCAATGTTTTTAGCTCGTTAAACACCAATTGATAATTGTCAGCCTCACAAAGAAAGATGGGAGGGATCTTGGTCTGTCGGTTAGGGGTGGTCTGTCCGTCCGGTTTTGTCGGTTGTGATGTCTCCTGTCCGTCCTGGAGAGTGAGTAGTGGCTCGAATCTGTTATGTGTTGGTGTGGGTGTGATGTGTAGCGTGTATCTGTTCCTCTTTAGTTGAGGCTCCTGGATGCTAGCTCTGCTATCAGAGACCGCTTGACTACCATCTACTGTCATCGATGTCTCGGAATGTAGCTGCCGTTTGGCAGGTAAAAATGAAGAAGGCATCTCACCTGTGTCTGCTGGGTGTCCACTGTCCATTTTCCTGATATCACTTTGGCTACTGGTTAGGTTAGAATGTGATAAATCAAAGTTATTACACTTTTCTGGCTTCGAAACGTTAAGTTTCATCCCCATTCGAAGAGAGGGTGAACCACTTTGTGTCTTTGTCACTTTTTTTTTATTATTAAACTTGAAAAAAATATGAAAAATTCAATATTGAAAGCTAACAAAATTTTACTCGTATTTAACGTTTAATAGCCAAAACAATGTTCAATCCTTTCGAATATAATTCTTTGTTTTTCGAGTCTTAGTCTAGAAAATTGTTTACATAAAGATCAGCAAATTTATTGATACTGATGATGGGAGATCTTCCCAAAATCTCTATATTTTCTAGGTTGTAAAAACTAAAAAAAAAAATTGGGACAAGAGTATACCTGTGAAAAGTTTATTATTATAACATACATTTTAAAAAGTAATTCACTACCAAATAAACGCAGAAAATAAATAATTACATATTTTAACTTTTTAACTCGTCACTGTACACTAAGTCCATGTAACAGATGCCTCTCCAACATGTTGTATATAGATTTTCTAAAAGTACAGAACTTTCTATGAATATGATCGGACAGAATGATATCATTACCGTTAGACCCAAAATAAGTAGCAGTACGTTATTTACATAAATGTTAACATAAACTAATTTTGTAGACGTTTTAATATTTTTTTTGGGGGCCGTGCGGGCTAGAGCGTAGGGCTTTGGTCGCATGGTCTCACCATGGTTTGCGGGTTCGAATCCCGTCCGGGAGTGAGTTTTATTTCGTAGATAGAACTCCCTCCCGGGGCCATGGATGTCTTAAATAATTATATATAACACATTGACATGGCTAATATGCACCGTACATAAAAATATTTTTTTTTTACTTTATTTCCGTCGCATGAATGTTTTATTAATATTACTCTGATTTGTTGCCTATCGAATGGGCAAAATGTTAAAATAGGGCTGATCCTCTTCTGAGATAGGATAGAATTATAACGACAAAACAATTATATCCACTCAGGCTCTCATTTATGGAATATACATATATATATCATTTATTTTTCGTATATTCATGAGATCACTGATCCATGGATCTAGTAGTATTATATATGGCATTGGTATACTATCCTTATAGGCCTTAAAAAAAGAAATGCTTGCCAAATTAAAGGACCTTAAGAAACGCCCGATTAATTGTAGTTTTTAATATTTTGAGCATCGGTCGAAAACCATTCAGAAACTCGATAAAACAAGTTTAATATAACTATTAAGATTAATTTGGAGGTTGCATATCTATTATTTTACAACCTTCTATAGAAGTATTTTGTTAGATAATAAATAATGTATGTATTATTTTTAGGCGAAACAAAAAAAGTTAAGATGAAAGAGGAACCTTTTTCTTTCGATTATAATGGCATATGTAAGTATGTTTTGTTTCATCATATTTTGTAATTGTTCATGTTATATTCAGGGTGTCCCAGATAAACGGACCATAATCAGAATAACATTTAATGATATGAAAATGTCTTCAAAATTGTATTACTTAAATGTTTATAAGTACTACACAATTTACGAAAAAATGTCACAAACTTTTATGTATATAATATATTAAAAATGCTATCTATTACTATAAAATAGATAAAAATCTATTTTCTACACATAGCTCTACTCTTCGATTTACGAAAGAAAACATTCATAATAATAGGAAAGATAGCCTTTCAAAAGGCAAATAAGGCTCTTCCTGATGAGATTTTTCGAAAATTTCGATATCGCGAAGCCTTTTTTAGTTGTATTCAATTGGGATAGTTTTATTTAAGTAACCTATCATATTATGTTTTCGTTTTATTCTTCTATTATTTTAAGCATGAAACGACATTGAGATTCATGTTATATGCATCAATACCTTTCATTTAAAACTTTTTATCTGTAGGTTTAGAAGAAAAATAGACTACAATTTCTGTGGTCAGATAGTCATTATAAAAATTTGTCTCCTGTACCTTTCGAATAGGTAAGATAAGCCTCCACATCAATTTGTCAGAAATTACTTTTGAAAATCCGTGATTGGTAAGATGTGAGATCTGTTTTGACTCGGTGGGATTCGAACCCCTGCTCCTGATAAGATTAGAAGTCCGTTAAATAAGCTCATTTGACTTGGTGGGATTCGAACCCCCTACTTGTGATGGCAATATGATCTACCGCTTAGCCAGCCACTAAACACGTAAAACTTTTCATCACAGATTTCGGCTAATCTTTTTGGAATAGTTACATCATATTAGCAGGTTTGCGTTTTATTACTTTACCGGAAGCTAGTTACATGCGAAATCTCGGCAAAGAATAAAAATATCCATAGTAATATAAATGTATCCATATATATATTTTTTTTTTTTCAGTTTATTTTATCTGGGAGGTAAAATAAACTTAAGCATGCCGTCCTTCGGTTGGGACGTTAAGCGATGGCCCCGAGCCTGTAAGATGTCACGTACTCGTTAAAGATCCCTGCCCTAGGTTATTAAAAATTTAGGTGAGGCAAAATTTAGGACTTCCACATTAGAGTCGGGCTCATGTCCACCAGAGTGACGAAAGAGCGCTCTGGTAGTAGGTGATATGACCTCGTAGTTAAAGCCCGGGCATGAATCATAATAACTAACTATATTTTTTTTATGTTTAACAGATTCAATTCCACGTGATCAAGAAGAAGTAGAACTTCTATTGGATTTCTGCTACAGATCGAGTAGGTATAATCTCAGTGTCAAAATATTCATTTACATCTCCCATAGATCCGCGCCTCACAATAACGACAGCGGGCGGAATAGGGCCCCCCCTCTACTCGGCCCGGATATTATGTTGAATCGAAGATTCGTCCTTTAAAGCCGATCGGACGCCCCTCGTCTGACGCGGCTCCAAGGCTTCCTAAACAAACAAGCAGATGGAAGTTCCGTCGCCCACGTATGTTACGGGCGAAGTGTCTTTCATCTAGTTGGGTTGGCCTTAGCTCACAATTATCTAAGGATTCCATAGGCGAACTTTGCATTGATATTATTTATTACACATTTCATAAATGTATAGTTCTGTAATACGTTTTCTGTCTGTAGTACGTACGATTTCATGGTTTCAAATCTTATTAATTAGATAAATATAAAAGTTAATATAATGGATGTGCACTACATGAATCCTCTACCATAGTACTCAGTATTATTCATAGGTTGTCTAGCATTTTTTTGACGCTCTCGTTCTTGCAAGAATCTAGAAAGCCAGTCCCCTTGAAAATCGGTCAACCAGGACCGGATAAACACTCAAAAAGCATATTTCCTAACGATTCACGTTCTTCTTCCGCGTTGTCAAACTTGAAGCTCTAACTGCTGTACTCATTTCCATCAGTTTTTTTATTACCTTAAATACTGCTCACAGATGTGTTTTTTTTTACTTTTGTCTTGCACCGGTAACGCGAAAGCTTTTAAGGCTCATCGAAATGTGCTGTTAAAAATTTATAAAATGTTCAGTTCAACCAACAATTTGTATTATGAAATTTAAAATAGAAGAAGGTATAGCGTGGAAAACAACGCAAATACATCTCGCAACAACAATGCAGTTGTAATATTTCGCCAAATGGTGTTTAAAGGAACACCTTCAAATAAAAACACAGATGACAGAGAGTCATCAGTCGTTTACCTATGGAACCCTGATTAGTAGCATCTCTATTTCAACACGAACCCAATGACAGAGAGTCATCAGTCGTCTACCTATGGAACCCTGATTAGTAGCATCTCTATTTCATCACGAAGCCAATGAACCCTCGACAGGGTCAGGATGATATAAATTCCAGGAAATGACAGAAACAATGTTCAACATACATCTTTCCTAAATATTTCTTTTATGTGATTTTGGCTCTTTCCTTCTGAGCGCATCTGCTCCGAATAGATCGTTATAAACCGAATTTGCCATGATGCGTCATTAGTTGATAGTTTTCGTTTCTGTTCATGACATGGGGGAGAACAAATTGCACTTGTGTCAATAATTATATATGAAATACTATCATATTTATTATTGCATATTGACGTTTAAATGAATAAATAATTTTAACAAAGAAAAAATGTTTATGAAAAGGTATTATAATACCTTTTCATAAACATTTTTTCTATTATAATAAAGTTTATTTTTGCTATTTGGTTCAGTAATATAAATATTGAGTTTATGTATGACCTAAAGAGTATCGTCTCATTTTTTTCCTTTGTAAAAAGACAATTGAAGTAGTTCTTTTGTCCTCTTTAATTTATGCAAAAAATGACGGACAACCAAAATTGTCTTGAGGTAAGAGAGAAGAAATAAGAAAAATTGTCTTCCCATAGCTTTATTTTACAATCAGAATTGGTTTTCGATTCTATTATGTCATCATCAGTGGAACATCACAAATTTAGTGCGTTGTTCATCCCAACACTAACATGATAGCTTAAAGGCCGGATATGTTCGGATCAATGTAGAACGAAAAATCATAGTAAGGATGAAGTATAACACTTCCAGGGATGAGATACGAGCATTGTATATCATCCCATTCTAACATTATAGTTTTGATGTGAACAATGGTAGGGGAACAATGTACTAAATAATAAAAATAATAATGGTGAGCTCTTGAGGATTAATAACAAAGTTCAGGGATGGTCAGTTTATTAGAAGAGCAAGAAAGGACTGGCATCCTCCAGCGAGGACCCCACTCTCATCTAGCTAAATCAGATGTTTTCAATATGCTATTTTTCTAATTTCACAACAGCACTATGTACCACTGATGATGACGCAGTAATGTTGAAAACATATTCTGGATATAAAATAAAGTCGTGGAAAGTCAACTGATTTTTATTTCTTTGACAAAAATTTGGTTTTTACAAAAAAATGTACCTTATAACATTTTTCTCTCGTTGAGATAGGACTTAGACGAACAGACCTACAGTGCGACAATGTCGATGTGTGTTTCAGAATAAGTATAATATTCCTTATAAAATGTATGTGTTCCCCTCCCCATAAAAAATTAATTGGACCGTAATAATTTAATTAATATTATTATTATTTTATTTTTATTTTTTTTCAGGCGGTGCTTTAGAAGCGGTGGAAGTTTTTGTTTGTAATTATTGCTCAAAAATATCTTCAAGTTTGAATAAATTAAGAGGACATATAAAACGCAAACATCTGGAAAGGCCCCTAAGAATAGCCAGGAAACGAAAGAGGAAGGTTGAGGAGTTTAGGCTTTCTTCAGAACAGTCATTAATGTGTCCTTATTGTGATTTTTCAAGTAAATATAGAGGGAATTTAAAGACTCATATAATCGCAAAGCACACCGGTGAAAAACCATTCGCCTGCGAATATTGTACTTTTAGAACATGTGAAGGAGGAAATTTAAAAAGACATGTCAGGTATAAACATACAAAGGAAAGACTTCATGCATGTCCATTTTGTGAATTGACGACAACTGCTTCGAACAATCTAAAAAGACACATTATGAGAAAACACAAAGTGTACACTTTAACTGATTTTCTGAATAGCACTGGAAGAACTAAATCTTCAAGAAATATTTTGTCAGAAAGAAAATACTCTTGTTGCTATTGTTCTTTTGTTTCGACGTCGAAAAGGAGTATAACTCGCCATATTGGAGAGAAACATCTGAAGGAGAAGCGGTACCAGTGTGAGAAATGTCGGTTCACCACAGCCCGGTCTCATTCACTTAGAGACCACTGCCTTACCAAACATTCCAAAGAGAAACCTTTCTGTTGTTATTTTTGTGGTTATGCTACTGGTTATAAGAAGTGCCTAAAATATCATTTACAGCAGCAACATTCCTCAGGTTTTTGTCGCTCCCATTAGCCTTCGACCACATCCACCTTACCTTAGACAGTGGTCTGCCACTAGGCAGTATGGTTTTCAAGAAGTAATGCTTTATTTTAATTTATTTTTATTTCACTGACATCTGTTGTCAAGTCCTCAATTTATCAGTAATGGGTATTAATTATATATATACTGGTATCTACCTATATATAATTATACTGTACAATTATTATCTAATAATTCATATTGATTCTCAATATTTGTATCATGAAATGAACTGGCGGAAAATAATCATTATTATTTACATCTGTAGATTTATTAGAACCCTTGGAACCTGAAGTTATTGAAAGGCTTTCTTTGATTTACTTAGATTTTTTAGTAAATTTGTTGGTAGTATGTAATTAGATACCCAGTACATATTTAATAGCCGAAATACATTATGTACCGATGTACTTATTGTTGAAAGCTAATAAAAGCAAAAAACGTGTTTAACATTTATATTGTCCACAAAAACCTATATATATATATAGGTATATATATATATAAAGTTAGTGTAGCGATTTCGGCTTAGACATCAGTACGAAGTTCAACAGTATAAATGTACCAACCTAACAAACTTTATTGTTGAGTTTTGTTGCTCATGGCGTAAGCCAAAATCAGTTCACTAACTTCATGTATATATTTTTTGTCGAATTCGATAATATAAATGTTAAACAAGTTCTTTGTTTTTATTTCCTTGTGTTTATATGTGTCCCCAAAACCCCATAAGAACAAAACCTATCGATTTTCAGCCAAATTTTACAAAGGGAACCCAAAAACCCCGATAACCGCCGATGTAGTGAATGTATCGACATGAAATTTCATATTTAAATTGAAATTCCATGAGGACATAACCTGTCAAATTTCAGCGATATCAAGGGTTTCAAGTGTGGGGGCTCAATTCTAACCCAATCAACCCTAAAAACTGCCGATGTAATGAATATATTGGCACAACATTTACTATGAGGATTTAAGAGCCCAACTATTGAATATTAGCGCAAACGGTTTACTGGTTTTGGAGGGGAGCGGAAAGTTGATTAATTCGTTCTGGGGAAGTACATTGCCGGTGATTCATCGACGACTTTTTTTTTTTTTCAGAAAAACATTTTTCAGTTTCCATTAACTGAAAATGGAAGACAATCCAGCGCACAAGCGATTTTTTTAGCCAAAGTGAGTGTACCATATTGGAGTCTGGAAGATTCTGCCACACTCACTGGTGGTTGGTTTCAGGTAGTCATATCACCTGTCATATCAGTGTCAAGTAACCTGTCAATACCAGCCTGAAGGCTCATCTTCCCAAATAAACTCTTGCTATTTTCAGTGACTACGCTTTATATTTTGGTTAAAGTTTTATTTTCTTTGTATACGTTTATAGCTACTCTGACTCTGACTTCAAAACTACATGAACATATCGCCTACTACCAGAGCGCTCTTCCATCGTTCTGGTGGACATGAGTCCGATTCTAATGCGGGAGTCCTAAATATGGCCTACCATGTTATTTATCTAGGATAAGGACCATTGCTTCACGTCCCATCCGAAGGACGGCGTGTTCAAGGCTGTTTATCTCCCAGATAAAAAATCTAAGGGCCTCGGCCGGGTTTCGAACTGACTCCTATGAAGCTATCTGTCGGAATTTTATGAAATTTAACATGTGTATTCCCAATAAGTTCAAGAGTGCCTAGTTTCAGTATGGTGTTACATAATAGTAGATCTTTGTGCCAAAATCTCTTCAACCTTCTTGGTGGATTTGTGGGGAAGGTATGTTTAGATTTAAGTTTCCAGATTGGTGTGTAAGTAAATTTTGGTGCAGAAACGTTGTTATAAATGTCTGTTGGTTGTGTCTTTTGAGTATGATGTTCATCGGTGTAAAATTTTACTGGTGGGAGTTGTATCGTAAGTTAATATATCGACACGTAATTTCTATGGAAATTCAGAAGTTCCTAAGTAAGACTTCAGCCAAATCGTCTAAAAATTAGAGGTAAATTGAAGGGAGATTCCAAGACTCTAATAACTCAGTAGAATAAAAGTATCGACACGAAATTTTTAATTTCAGAAGAGTATTCATCAAATCATTGCATTGTATTCATATCAATAGAACTCACTTTCTCAAAAGGTGGTCGTTGCTCTATTCTGCACTTATTATACTTCAATTATAGTAAGCTATCTCCAAAAGAAAGACAAAGCAGGCTAATAAGAAAACAATTGAATTGAATAGTATTTTTTTATTACAGCAGATATACAAAAATATCATATATTCTAGTATTAAGTCCTTTAAATACAAATGTCAGGAATCTCAAATCTGAACAGCCTCGATCAGGTATTCTTCGACGTTTCTTTTCTTTTTTCATTTTTTAATTTCAATATTTTCCAATTTTTCAATTATTCCTGTAAACAATATAAAATAATTATTAAAAATATTTGGTGATCTGTTTCAATTTAAAGGAACAACGAACTCATTCAACACATATATTGTGTAATTTGACAAAAAATATACATGTAGTGTACCGATTTCGGTTCACACCATCGTCAGCACGAAGTTCAACCTACTGAAGAAGCAGATAGGTAAAATAAGTCATATGAGCGACTGAGTTATACATACTGGCGCCATCCACATAAAATAAACTATGATTTAAAAGATAACTCCACTTTTCCTCTTCGCCGCATGAGAGCAGTGTTTACAATCAAAGAAATGCAACTCATATAATCACGGTAACTCACAGCACAAATGATATATCGACAGGAAATTCTGTATGTGGATTCAGGTCATTCAGAGTAAGACATCTATTGATTTCAGCCAAATCGGACAGAGGGAGAGGAAAAACTTTATTTATTACGAATAATTACAGGTGGGGAAAAAGATTGTCGGTGAATCAGGAAGGACATTTTATTTAATGGCCAGCACTCCAATGTTGACCCTCTGACTCTGTACATCCCTTACCGTCCACTATCTTGGAGAGACTGACTATAGCCTGCTCCGGGGGCTGCTCTCCCTGGTCAATGGCCCTAGTGAGGCGGGGGTCGAGAGGCAGCCGACCTAGCAGTTCCACTCCCAGCTCACGGCACATCTCCGCAGCCCCACCCGTATTTTGGGGGAACACTCCAGATTCCACCTGCACCAGACGAACGTAAGAGGAATTATAATAGCACCCAGAAAGTCAGGATTTTTGTAAACTTAGTATGGCATAATTAAGAAAGAATAAACGTTTATTATATGAAAATAATAAACGCCCTTTAATATTATGATTACAAATTTCATATAATTTATTAACTGTAAACTTCCACTCCAAATTTTTTCTTGAAATTTTTTTTATATACTTATTTTAGGTACACTGATTAGTCTCTGAACATTAGTAGTGTGAGTTTAGTCAAAAAATATTCCTATTCCTTTAATAGTTATAGATTCTACTATGGCTAAAACAATCTGGGTTGCGACGTGGATGATTAGTAAGTATAAGTTAAGTAAAATTAGTTACAATCCTCTTAGGGTAAATTCGAAGGAATTCAGATTGAAGAACCTCGTTGGAAGGATGCGAGGAGGCTAGAAGGAGAAACGAAGTACAGAAGTATTGAGGAAACGCTACAACTTGGAGGTAAGTTCGGTCCAAGGAGTCCAAAAGAAGCAATCCTTGTGTTAAGTGACCTCAATCATTAAATTCAAAAAGCAAAGTAAAGAAAATACAGTTTAATTGTCACTTAGACCACGATTGACGGATAAATAACATTTTTTACCCACTTTTTCATTTACGTGCACCTGCTGTTCAAGAACATAAATGAATAATTATATTTTTTGAACTGTATAGAGCTGACGATATGAAACCAGTACGGGCAACTCACCGAGCAGTGTGGACATATGAAAGTGGCCATGTTCTCGACAACACCTAGAATGGGGAGCCCAATCTTGCGACAAAAGTCCACCTCCTTACGAACATCGAGAAGGGCCAGCTCCGGAGGGGTGGTGATCAGGATAGCATGGGAAGAGCCCGTCGGAAGCAAATAGGAGGTGGAGGAGAGATGTTCATCGCAGGTGCCTGGGGGGGCGTCCAGCAGGAGCCAGTCCAGCCCGTCGGGGCCCCAGTCTGTCTCGGAGAGGAACTCACGGATCATGTCTGAAATTGGACAAACAAAACACTCCATTAATGAGAGGGGGTACAGAGAGAGTTGATGGTCTTCCAGCTCAGTTTAGACAGTAGGAACACTAAACACTGACGATATGACCTCAGTCGCATAACGCATATTTAAATATAACCCCACTAACTTAACCAAAAAGCGCTCCCAGCCTGCCAACAAATCGTTTATGATTTATATATTCAATTAAATTATAAATATATAAAAATTCGCATTTTTATACGTATAAATAAGGAACAATATGAAAAAATATATTTTTTCTGAATGATTGAAGGATGATAAAGAATATAATCGAAATATATAAATTATTCCATTTTCTAATGAATAAATTATATAAATATGGGTCATCCAAAAATCCAAATCTGAAATAGGACAAGTTGTGGAGGGATCCCAGCTCTGGAAACATTTTTTTTTCAAAGGATTCTATTTAGTTATTTACTTATACACTCTTCAATTGAATATCAATGAAATATTGTATATTAAATTTGAACCATTCGTTTTTTTTTTTTTTTAATAATCTAATAGGCGATACCATTTTTCTTTATGACAGTTCTATATTTTATTAAATGATCCCAGTAACATAAAGGAGGTGGTGACATACTGTTTTTCTTGGGTCCTCTCCATATGACTGCTTCGTCCGGAGATGATAGAAGAAATCCAATAGACATGACAGCGAGATTTTCCTCAACGTACTGCCAACAGGTTGTACATTTTTTTTCAGTTTTAAATTAAGTAAAAAAATCATTTAATTCATTTAGTGAGCTACCTTTAGTAACTGTAAGTTAGATGATATTAGATTAAGACGACATTTTCACCATGCCACCAAGCCTATATCTTATGTTGAGTCATATTTTGAAATACCCTGAAAGTTTCGTGAATATATGATCAAGGATTACAGAGAGTTTCTTGCACTCATAATCCCTTCTTCCGCTCAAAATTATGAAATGTCACCTGGTCTATATTTGAACTAGACTTAGAAGGATACTACGTGTGAAATGTAATAGAAATCTGATCAAGGATTAAAGAGGTAGCAGTATTTTTTTGTTTTTGGCTCCCCAAAACGCCCCCCCCCCCCCCCCCCCGTTCAAAATGTTAAGATGCCGGATAAACAATATTCTAAATTGGACGCATGCCCGTGTGGCTGACCACACTAGGAGCGGAGAGGAGCTACCTCCTAAGCAATCCTTGCCTTGAGGTTGTCCAAGAGACCTCCGGCATTTATACCGAGAGGTGTGGCCATCACTTGCCGTTTCAGTTGGAGCCCTATGTTCAGCCAAATTCGAATTGGTTCTGTTTATGGACGGCCCTATTACTATATTTATTAGCCTAAATAATCCTACCAAAAGTCTTGTAAAATAAAAGTTGTACAAAATTCTGAAAGGTATTTTGTATGAAATTCCTTTTTTCGAAGGCCGCTCGGTTTGTGAGATTCTTGCCGAAAACCAAAAAACTTCAAAGCATGTTTAAATTGTAACGACTGAACCCGAATGGCCCTGCAATTTCGTGAATATTTGTTTATCCGTTTTACTGTGTAGTTCAAACAAACATACGTACATATAGAAATTCAAGTGACGGTCTCTAAAGCCTTTATTATGACATGAAACGGATTTCTGGTCAAACAAAAAATTCATTCTGACAATACATGGACTAAACTTTAATTATATATATGATTATCAAACTAATAACTATCATATTATAGTTTAAGGTATTGACTAGAACTTACCACTGGACACCAGCCAGACCCACTCTGGTGAACCTAAATCAACAACAAACACACATCAATAAGTACCTAATAATGACTCTTTATAATAATTGTTTATTGTTAGTTAGTTAGTTTTGACTCATGCCCGGGCTTTAACTACGAGGTCATATCGCCTACTACCAGAGCGCTCTTTCGTCACTCTGGTGGACATGAACCCAACTCTACTGTGGGAGTCCTAAATTTTACCGTAAATTTTTATTCACCTAGGGAAGGGTGGCTCTTTAACGAGTACCTGACATCATACAGGCTCGGGACGTCCCATCCGAAGAACGGCGTGCTTAAGTTTATTTTATCTCCCAGATAAAATAAACGAAGAGCTTCGGCCGAATTTCGAACCCACGACCTTGAGCTCAGAAGGCAAGCACGCATTCCACTGAGCTACTGGCGCCTCTTATTTATTGTTATTTTTGCATGGATAATAATATATCATCAACATTTTGAAAATATTATTTGAAATAGTTAAAAAAATAAATTATTTTATACAGTAAGTGAATACTTTCTTGCCAATTTAACAATGGAAATCCTATAGGTAAGATATTGAGAGATTTTTTTAAATTTCAGTACATCAAAATTAATTATAGTTAGTTATTATGACTCATGCCCGGGCTTTAACTACGAGGTCATATCGCCTACTACCAGAGCGCTCTTTCGTCACTCTGGTGGACATGAGTCAACTGTGGGAGTCCTAAATTTTGCCTACCCTAAATTTTTATTCACCAAGGGCAAGGGGTCTTTGACGAGTATCAGACATCGTATGAAGCCCCAAATTAAATGAATTCTTGAATTCTAGCCCAAATAGTGTTGGAGGGAGAGCGAAAATTTTATTGATTAATTCTTGCTGGAGAAGTACATTGCCGGTGATTCCCTCTTCATTCATTTTTCTTATCAAAATTGTTTTTAAGGAGGGGGGCGCTAGCAGATTTCTTGCTCCAGGGCGTCAATATTATAGAGTCGACACTGGTTGTCTATTATTAAAAAAAAAAAGAAAAATAAAAAAAAAAAGATGGGTGGAGCTGGGGACTGACGGCTCCGGCTCTCCCATAAAATCCAACCGACAAGCACCATTTTTATTTCCGTTTAAAATGAGACAGAAAAGGCCCCCTACAGCTTATAATTAATTACATTTAGTACCTCGGATTTTAAGTAACTTATAGAGATTCTTTGAAAGCTTAAATTAAATTCTGGTGATATTTAATTCAATTATTTAAAACTTTCACCTGTTCTTTGAGAAGACCCATGATCCGAGGCATGGAGGGACCACAGATGTCTATATCGACAATGCCAACCTGAAAAATAAATATTGTTAATAGTTTTATATAAAAATTATTGTTAAGTTCTGATATTAATGGAGAAAATTTAATTATCACATTTGAATCAGTAGTTTGAATATGCTGAAATCTTGGGAAGAGCTACAAGTCTAGCAACGTCTAACGACCACTCAAACAATCTTGTCTCTTTAAAATGAGATTGCCAAATATCACGAAGGATCCAAACACGCAGTAGTGCGTGCTCACCTTCTTTATGCTATATTCGCACTTTAACTGTGGCTTAAATCTTTTCTAAAAATAATCTATACTACGGATATTAACCATTTTGATCTTAAGAGTAAATAGATGAATAAATCCTTGTAAAATCTAACTTTTGACGTATATTTCACGTGGCAGAAAACCTATAAGAATTTTTGCTATAATATAACACTAGCTATAGTACCTGGCATTGCCCGGGGGAGTCACATAACAATAGGCAAGTCCAAGACGTATCTCAGATCCTGGAGCCACTAACCATGATGGCTATGCCACTATGGAGTCACCCAGGCACTAGATTCGCCACGTCTCTCCAACCAGAAATAAATTTGCTAAAAGATATGGTTTCGGAGCTGGCCTCTTCTCACCCATCACATAAATGACAATATTTGACACTGCGTACAATTAATTATTCTAGAAATAAGTTGAAATTTTCAATAATTCTAAGGTCGTAGAAGTGGAGTGACAGTTAACCGCCCCCTCGGTATGTATCATTATTTTTTATTATTTATTTACTCATTTATCTTGAGGTTGAGGAAAAATATCCTTGATTGAGACCAGTAAAAGTATATATTCAAAGTATTGAATATTAGTTACCAAGTCACTTGGTGTTTGGTCAAAATTTGGATATTGGCTACTATGTAAAACTATAATGATTATAAATATTTTTATTTTATTATAAAAGTTTTGGTAATGCCTTAATGGCGAAAGTTAACAAAAAATGTATATTTTGAGGAGACCGAAAGCCAATCTGCGTTTGTGAAAAGAGTAACCTCATACCGCCCCATCAGTCATCTCCCTGCCCTGTCAAAAGTTTTCGAAAAGCTCCTCCTTAAAAGAATCATACCTATCATAAATTCCCAGAATATCCTTCCTGATCATCAATTTGGCTTCCGCTCGCAACATTCCACCACCCAACAATGCTTTCGGGTAGTGGACGCCATTTCCTCATCGCTTGAACGAAAAGAGTTCTGCCCGGGTGCCTTTCTGGACGTGGCTGAAGCTTTCGACCGGGTTTGGCATGATGGGCTGCTCTTCAAGCTCAAGCGAATCTTTCCAAGTACTTATTTCCTAATCCTAAAATCTTACTTGAGTGACTGCAGCTTCATGGTACGTCAGGGATCAGTCCTATCTGGTCTGACACCCATACTGGCTGGGGTTCCTCAAGGGCTATCCTCGGACCTATCCTGTGTACACTATTCACTGCTGATATCCCAACCCACCCTAGAACCATTCTCACTACCTACGCTGATGACACAGCCGTCCTTGCTCCAGATCCTGATCCCAATAACGCGTTCCTAAGCCTGCAAGAGCATCTAGATGAGATCTCCAATTGGTGTGAGCTATGGAGAATTAAGATCAACGATGGTAAATGTGCTCCAAGTTACCTTCACTCTTCGAAGGCAAAACTGTCCACCTGTATCTATGAACAATGCTCTCATTCCAACCTCCAACAACGTGCGGTACCTTAGACAGCAGACTAATGTGGAATCCCCACACAAGACTCAAACGACAAGAACTCAACAGACGATATGGTCTTTTAAGACGACTACTCGGATCAAAATCGAAACTATCTGTTGAGAACAAACTTACAATTTACAAAACAATCATACGACCAATATGGACATACGGACTAGAACTATGGGGCTCAGCCAAGAGTTCCAACATTAACAGAAAACTAACTTTTCAGTCAAAAGTCCTACGACAAATTGTCAATGCTCTCTTTTATGTCACCAACAAAGTACTACACAAAGACCTCAACATGCCTTAAGTCCACGACCTAATCCAACTCCGCTTCAAGAAATTCCATTCCAAGTTGAATACCCATCCCAATCCTCTTGCTTAGCGCAAGTCTTCTCACACCCATACCGACAACCCTCTACGCCGCCTAAGACGACGCTGGCCTCGCGATCTTCTTTGAATAGATAACGAGACTGTCTAAGGGGGTGTCAGCACTGGCTGGCTTCTCCCATCAATTGTACATATTTATTTCCTATTCACTTCTACCTATTGTAAATTTTGTGCAGATTTTAGAATACAAAAAATAAATAAAAAATAATTATTATTATTTACTGCAACAAAAGCATGGATTTTTTCAGAAATTATAAAGAAAAATTTCCAAAATCCATAGTTAGGCGACCTCGTTTTATTATAGACAGAATAAAAGACGCCTAACCACAGATTTCGCAATTTACTTTATAATTTCTGAAAAATCCAAGTTTACGCTTGTGTTGCTGTAAATTGTTCGGACGGTCTCTATTCTTCAGATTCGGTTTCGTTACCTTTAGATATCGCATGCTATATTTACGTTATTTAAAAAATATAAAAATGAAAAGACTCTTCTGCAAGGGTTAGAACGTTGCTCTGATAAATTTACAAGTATGCTAAGGTAACGAGTACAAATGTTTTGGTGGGCTCTTTTAATGACAAGGATACAAAATATTTAAAAAATGGCGCATTTTACTTTTTAAGGAGTTTGGTTCAATGAAACCCTTCAAGACAAAGTAACCTCATTTCACGGCATTACGGTAGAACATTATCAAATTGATAAAAAACAATGTACATATTTTTCTAGAAATTATAAGTATTGCTTTGGAACTTTTACTAAAAAAAATCAAAAAATCCCACATTACAACAATTATCTAGTGGCGGAAGTGGCTTAGGTTGATATGCAGTTATTACATATCTGTAAAATGAATTAAAGATATTTAGTGGTGGGGAAGAGTTTTTGAAACGAACTTTCCCAGTTTTGGAATTTCAAGACTATTATTGCTACTATTCATGTTTTTTTTCTTTAATTTCTTATCAATACTAGAAATATTGCGCTTATAAAAAATTGTTTATCATAATTTTGGGTCTAAATCTAGAGAAATACAACAAATAGAAGAAAGTGGGTCAAATAGGAGTGAAGAGAAGAGGGAGAAAAGACAGATCAATAATACATCTCAGTATCAGTAGGAGACAGTCACTAGGATCTCTGAGGATTAGCTCAGACTTACGTTCTTTGCGGGATCCCGGGCAGCTAGAGCCCGACCCAGCAGCGAAGTGAATGTGCTCTTTCCAACACCTCCCTTCCCTGATAAAATAAACAGCTTGTGTTTCACATCGGATAAATTTGCCTTCACCTTTTCAGCTCCTAGATAAAAAAAATAAAATAGTCACCGTGAGCTGGGTAATTTATAATACATAGAAGTAGTGATATTAGTCATGGTAGAATTGCACTTAAATTAGTTATCCATAAGAGTCTTACCTATATCAGGACCCTTAGTCACTCCTGATGCACAAATATTCTGATTAGGACAACCTGCACAAGCAGAAACTTTACCTGCTGATTCACTTTGCGTCCCCGGACAATCTGTCACATTAAGAAATAATAATAATAATAGATCCTTCAAACTGAACTACTATAATAGAAAAAAGAAATAAGACTTACGTTCTGGGACATCCTTGAGACTATCCTCAACCGTTTCACTCATTTTTTGAAAACTTGAAATAAAGAAATAAGAAAAATGAAAAGATAACAGAAAACTACATGACAATTATATCCCTATCTACTTCAATCCACTTCAAAATTCTGTGGTAACCTCCTCGCAAGGTCACACTCGAACCTTGAAACATTATCGAGTTTTACAGCTTGTAAAATATAAAATCGATTTACTTTTTTAATGTTTGTCATCTAATCATCTGATTTTTATCCCCTGTATTATATTAGAATTATTCATTTAATAAATTGGAACCTTGAAAATTGAGATTAATTTGTTCGAATAGAAATTCAAGTTTTATTAAATAACAATTTCAATCAAAAATAGTTTTATAGACTAATTTACAGTTTCAAAAGTTTATCAAAAACTACAAGATGGGTGCTAAAACTGTTATGTACACGGTAAGACATTCAATGGGAAATAAAAAAAGTGTTTGTAGCCATAATGATCAGTCGCATATTTCATTAAATCTCATTTCCTCTATATCGTTTGTACTGGTTGATGTGCTTTCAAGTAATTATACAATTCAATATACTTGACTAGATTACATTTATTTGTACAGCAACTGCAGCCTTGGAGCAGCGCGGGGGCCCCCCCGTGTATGGAAGATATTTCCGGAGTCGGAGTTCCTCCAAGAGTACAGAAATCCTACATGACTCCCAGACCTCATCCATGGCGACCTACTCTAGGTTACGAAAATGTAGAAGTCACACCTTTGTAAGTTTATTTTTATAAAATTGATATCGTTGAGAAAATCGGAAATTCTGTTCTCTGCGAAAGGGCAAGAAACCGACCCTGGCATTGTCGGGTGTCATTACAGTGTTACCATGCTTTAAATTAAATTGTTTTATTCTCCGAATTGAAGAATTAGCTGTTTCAATTTGATTATTATCGTGTGAGAACTGTCTTTTTAAAGATAGGGCGGAGGCCCATTGCCCTCAAGTCCTGTCAGCTACCCATACCCCTACTCATGGTTTTCCATAAAGTGTCCAAGATTCTACATATTACTGTATCTCTCCTTCATATATAATTTTCTTAATAGAAGTTTTGTAGCAGTGGAGCCATCGTGTTTGTCCGTCATTTACATCAGGCATGTTCCCTCGAAGTGTTGCGCAGTTTCTTCCTCATCCCCGCACCTACGTCTAAGTTTAGTTGGTGAGTCCTCGACGTTGGCGGATCTACTGTAAACCCAGGCTGAGTACCTCTTTTTACTGCCGATAGCCTCTCTAGTCTGTCTGCTGTCTGTGCTGTTCATCTCTCTCAAGAGATGTTGACCTCTCATCTACATACTGAACTCTCCCTTACACATACTGTATGACAGCCTTAGAAGGGGTTCAGATCCCATCCTGCTTTGACTATCACCCTTTTTTGCCAATTCATGAGCCGCTTCGTTTCCATCTATTCCAGCATCTTTCTGAATCAATTTGATGATTTACTTATTTTGCAAATGTTGATTGACAAGAAATATCGCCCCAAGAGGATCCTTATTTTCTGGTTCCTGTATTATTCCGTCAATGACTATTCCAGAACCAGCCTTATGGATCCTGGATTCATCTAGATTGAGTCCATGAGCAGCTCCACAGTGGAACCCATTGTTTCTTCCTTCCCTTCTATGTGACATTTTACAGGCTTCTGAAATATCCGGAAGGTAGTTATACCATTTTTGAGCATGTTAAGTGTTGCAATAGACTCATTTTCCCTTTTTTGCCTGTATGTATGACTTTTATTTGTCCATACACTTGATCACAACTCTGTAGATGGCCTTATAGTTCTCTCCCCTGGTGTATCTAGGGGCAGTGCAGATTCTAGTTTATATATTTATTTGTACTCAACTGACAAAAACAACATTAGTTAACGAACATTGTATGCTTAGGCCTGCCCTTCCAGTAACCAACCAGCTGATGGACCCAGTCTGTACCCCTGGAGGCATGGTCACCGAGGCACTCAAATTTCCAAATTTGGTCACCGGATTTGATAAAAATCCAACCCATGCCGCCAGAGCCGCCCTCTATACAAGGTAACTTATCAAATACAGCTTAGTATTATTTTTTAAATACTATTCTCCTATGGGGTAGCCTACACTATATTTCTCTAAATTCTACAAATAAATAAAAAAAACAGTTAGGTTTATAAGCCATTGTGTAATATACATTATTTCTGTTTAAATTACCGTACAAAAACTTATAGAATTTTTTAAGTAATTACCCCCTCCCCCCACGATCCTGTCAGAGAGCCTTATACACGATGCATATTAGCCATGTCTCTATAACGGTGTTATAATTAGTTATTTACAACATTAATATTTGAAATAGGACCAGCGTTCCAAGTTTACGTACGAATAGTGTAATGTATTCTTCAAGAAGCCCCCATTTTATAGACTTGTGAAAATTAAACAAGCCATCAGTCCCATTATTCAAAACATTTCTGAAGCAAATTATAAAAATATCTGGAGGAATAACAATTCGTGCAAAGTATTTGTTCCTTTTGAAAACTCTTTTCTAACAAAAGGAATCTTTATGAAACTTAATAGAAAACTAGACTAAAGTTACAACAAACGGAAATGGCTGTAGGATGCTTATTTTATCGAATACTCAGTGTATAAACAGGAAAAATGTATGGCTTGTTGAAAAATTGTTTGATATATTATTATTATATTGTTTATTATTATTATATACTTACTATCTATTCAAAGATAAGTTCAATGCGAAGTTATTGCCCCCCTCCCAAAAAAAGGTCGTCGGTAACAATCTCCATGATTATGAGCAAAAAGGTTTATTCCTACCCTTTTTCAAAACATTTCTCATCTAAATATTTTTACGACCTGAAGAAAAGTAAAACTTCCGAAGATTCTCTGAACGGGTGAGAAAATTAGCCAATATATTAAAACGTCATATAATCAATAAGCGAGACCGCTACCTGTTGGCAATTTCGAAATCAAAGCTACAATAAAACCTGCCTGGATGTACCATCTAGAATTGTGTAAAGTTTCTTCTTGATTCGGACAAGGCTGTTGAAACGTATAAAACACACACAATTTCTATGATTTTTCACCACTCATTTCTCTGAGTTATCAAGCATTTTGTTTTCTAAACTGTATCTTTCCACCCAATTGACTAATAACGACATGATATCATGATTACTTATTTAGGTACACGCCGTATGAATGGGTTCAAAATGCGATGAGCCACTACAATGAGTCGGACACCAACAGGAACTTTTCCGAAAGACTACGATCGGATGCCGTCAGACTTATGAGGTAAAATTATAAGATTTTTTAAAAAATGAATGTAAGGCGTTCGCAGTTACCTTGTGTTATTCGACTAAGTTAAAAAATAATATTTACATGGAGTGAAAAATAATTGAATAGAAAATGAATATGAAATCTAAAAACAGTTCGCTTTTAGGGTTCTTTAGGCAGATTGTTCATCTTATATGCCATATTTTACATAAGAGAGACTTCTCTCAAAAGATAACGAGATAAAGAACGATATGAGGATATAAAATGTAAGTTTTTCTTTCACAAATGGAATCGACATCACTCTTAGTTTCAATATTGTAAACTTCCTATTACCGTGGTCTATAAATATTTAAGCTCTGTAATGATTAATAGAGTCGACAGTATCTTTTCAATGTAGAAGGAATTCAAGGTTCTGTCGTGTAAATGAAAACTCAATATTCGGCCAACGTTTCGGAAAATTTTTTATTCCTTGTTCAGGGTCTTATAATGACTTGAGTGATGAGGGAAGTCGAAGTTACGTCGACGAGTAGAGAAGACTGAACATTTGGCTCTGTACTCCTCCAATGCTATATCGATGTAGTCTAAAAGTAGGTCCTTGAAAAGAGGAGTGATTGAGAGGTTGGCATTTTACCAACAGTTTGAAAAACATGAGCCCCTTTCTCAATTGTTCTTCGGTTGACTGTAATCATAATTTTAATGTGATTATTGCACCTTAGACTGAATACAAGTTTACTTAACAGACTATAATTTTCTTCATTTAAAAAATATATATATTTATATAAATATGAAATTTGCTGGACTTAATTTGCCAGATTGACAGATGAACAGACAGCGGCTTCCCAAAGGGACTCGGGCCGGCGCCTGGGCGAGAGGATCACTGATACAACATTTTGGCGAAACGAAGTTTCGACGGAGTTGGAAAAGATGATTATGGAGTCAAACCTGCTGCAAGACACCAGAAGGGCAATAGAGAAGGCGTTACAGGACTGCGAGGTGCCGCTCCACATCGCCCAGGAGTGTCTCTACCACAGGGAGCATCGGCAAGGTATTCACATAGAAAATATATTAAATAAATACATTTCAAAGAGTTAAGTCAGAAGAAGTATAATACTATTTTTGAACTACCTGAGACATTACACAAATATCTGGACGTTTCCCCTGACGAAGAGTAGGCACTTGCGCCTGTTCCTCAACTCTTTAGATAAATAATGTTAAATGAGTGTCTTTTTATGCCAGTTTAGATAACATTAAAACGTGAGTACAATTCGTGCCTCCGTAAATATCTTAAATATGTATATGCATTTTGCTGTATCTATTTTGCCCCCCCCCCCCCCCTCCCCCCCCCAAAAAAAAGTTATATTAATAAATGATTAAACAGACTTTTCACACTATGAACCACTTTGTTTGCCCTTTATGACTGCAGCCCTGAAGTTAAAGATAATTTTCATGTATTTTGAGTATAGATGGTCGTAGCATTTTGACGCAGCTTTTTATTGCAGGTATTGACTTGGTCCACGATCAGCCGGAGCAGTATCTTCTGAGGGAAGTAGAAAACTTGAAAGTTACACAGAGTAAGGTTCTGGACATGAAAAAGAGAGTTATAGATCAGGTAAGCTTTGAATGGACTAGTTTCTGCTTAGAGTGGTATTAATTCTATTTACATATTCAACCAAGTAATATTGTCTCAACAATGTACAACATTTGCACTTTTGCTTCCTCGCATATCCGATGGATATAGAAGCTTTGAGATAGTTTCTTTGAGTCAACAATTTTTTTTGTTTTAGATTTCAACACCTCAACTCGAAATGACTAACTTGGAATCCTCATACGAGACTGAAAAGACAAGAAATGAACAGACGATACAAACTTTTACTAAAACTACTAGACAAAAGATCCAAATCAACTTTGAAAGCAAAACGACTTATATACAACACAGTACTCAAACCTATGTGGACTTACGGACTTGAACTCTGGGGTTCTGCCAAGGCTTCCAATCTTCAGCGCATCCAATCCTTTCCTTCCAAAACCCTTCGAAAAATAACCAATGCTACTTATTACGTCTCCAACAAAACTCTTCACGCTGACCTTAACGTACCTTCTGTCACCGAAGTCGCTAAATCTACGTATAAAAAATTATTTTCTCTTCTTAGTTCCCACAATAATCCTCTAGTCCGTGCCCTCCATTCTGCCATACTTCTCCAACGACGGCTTAACCGTCAATGGCCTAGAGACCTCCTTACCAGCAGCAGTGACAGTGATTAGTTGCAAATGAGAGGAAATCATTGACTAGGGAGTGTCACCACTGGGTGATTTCTCCCCTCTTGACATTGCCATTATCTCTCTATTAGCACATTTGCTGCTTGTATTTATTTTTATACAGTTGTAAATATCTGTTTGTAAATAAAAAAAAAAATCAACAACTTTGTGTTTCAGGTCATAACAAATACATTCTGTTCCGTGTATTTCTGTCTGCCCCCCTAAAACCTTGTCACAAGCTTAATTCCAGAATTATTAATGGATTTTTATGTAACTTGGTATGCGTATTGGTTCGTTTTAGCATGTAGGTAGTCCTGTTTAAAATTGTGCGAAATCGGGTAATAATTAAGGGTAGTTAACCTGCTACGATATTTGAAAAATTCATTGTTTGTCGAAAGAGTAATACAAAATACAGAATCTGTATCTCATAATAGTAATAATCATCTATGTCCGAATACATTTTTTGCGTTCTGTGTTGATATAGTGGAAATACTAATAAATAAAATAAAATGATAGATAAAACACTTTTTTGAACACTTATATTGTCTAATTCCACAAACATATACTTAAATGTGTACCGGTTTCGGCTTACGCCATCGTCAGCACAATGTTCAACAATAATTCAGATTTTACCAGGCATACATATTTATATTAACCTAAGAGTACCTGAGGTGAAAGGGTCCCCTTCCTCTGGTAAAACCAGGGGGGTGGAAGTCTATATTCTAAAGCATATATTCTGTTAGAATATAGACTTCCACCCCCCTGGTTTTACCAGAGGAAGGGGACCCTTTCACCTCAGGTACTCTTAGGTTAATATAAATATGTATGCCTGGCAAATATCTGAATTATTGTTGAACATTGTGCTGACGATGGCGTAAGCCGAAACCGGCTATATTTCCTTCTTCAGGGTCTTTATTTTTTTATTAAAGTTAAAAATAGCGAAGATAAATAGATTTTCGGATAGCGAAAAGAGTGAGATGGGAACGGAGAGGCGCCTCACCTGATCAGCTCTCCTGTCTTCTGTTTATCTCCGTTATATGAAATGGCCGTAAGGCAAATATTTTTCATATATCTTATTTGAATGTTTAGCTTCGTTTGAACCGTGCTAGTCAACATGAACTGGAAACGGACGTCCGCTCCAAAGAGTCGGCCATCGCTATAGACAACGTTTGTCATCAGTTGAACAACTTCTCTCGGGGAATCAACTACTATGGAGGCATCGAAAAATACGACGCCACGTAAGTTGGCCGCACATTTTCAATATATTTAAGTGGTGAACATTATGGTTCTCTTTATATCAGAGTCTAAGTTGGTACCAATTTAAAAAATAAGAAAATAAAAAAACAGTATTGTATAGACGGCACCAATTTGTAGGCTTCACCTGGAAGAACTGTAATCTCTGAGCTAAAAACATTTGTAATTCAAAATCAAGAAAGAATGATCAGTAGAATGAGACTCAGAGCGAATGTCTTTGAGAAGAGCAGTAGAATCTCCTCTAACCAGACTGTCCAGATCAATGGCTTGATGTTCAAGCCACAGATCAGTGCCGCCTTTGCTAGATGTGAGCAGGAAACACAGAATCAGCAATATAATTGAGTTGATATAAAGAATTCAATTGGAATTTCAGTTTATTTATAAAGTAAAAAAACACTGTTTCTAATAATGCGAATATTTGTAGCAAAAACAAATTGTCTACCTCTGTCGGTTTCTTCTCAGGTTGAATAGGTATTATTCACAAAAAAAAAAAAAAGCTGCAAATATAAAAATTAGATTCGAGGAAAATATTAAAATAAATCGTTTCCTTTTTTTCATACTTATGTTAACAGAAATAATTTTTATAAATATACTCGTACTTACTTTCCCTGGCGCTACGGTCCTTGTAGAACCTGGGCCTCCACAACGATCTTACGCCATTCTTCTCTATCCTCGGCCTCCCGTCTCCATCTTCTCACACCCATCGTTCTGCGGTCGTCCTCCAGCCAACATAAGCGGGGTCTACCTCTTCTTCTTTGTCCTCCCGGGTGTCCCTCCAATATCCTCCTCGTCAATCTGTCTGGTTCCATCCTCTGTAAATGCCGCAGCCATCGCAGCCGGCCCTGCTTCACTAAGGGCACCAGGTCCGGGTTCTTGTACAGGTCCCTCAGCTCCCTATTGGTCCGTATCCTATCCATCCGGTCAAAACTGCAACCTCCAAGTACGAGTTCCTTCCTAAATTATAAAGTAAACAAATGAATGATAGACCTATTGAAGAGCTGTGATGGGATTCATCTGAAACCTCCGCTCCATTACAGCAGAGGATACATTTTATATGACGAGGATACAGGAATGATAGACCTATTGAAGAGCTATGATGGGATTCATCTGAAACCTCCGCTCCATTACAGCAGAGGATACATTTTATATGACGAGGATACAGGAATGATAGACCTATTGAAGAGCTATGATGGGATTCATCTGAAACCTCCGCTCCATTACAGCAGAGGATACATTTTATATGACGAGGATACAGGAATGATATACAAGGAATGTTTTAGCAGAAATAAACTAAAAAGTTGAAATGATTATTTGGTAGGTGAGAGAAAATTGAACAAGGAAATATTATACCTAAGTAGGACTTCCTACTTTTTCTGGAAATGTTATTCGATCACACGCTCCATTTATTATTAGCTATTGTACCAAATGCAATTTTAAAAAATAATGAATTAAAATCTTAAATCATTAAAAAAAAAACTGAATTCTTAAGCTATAATATAAACAATGAGCAATGTTGGGTGGAACATCAAAGCAATTTTTGCATGTTTTGTGGCGTACTGAAGGTGCCGGGAGCTCAGAGATAGCGTGTTGTCTTGTTGAGCACAAGATCGCGGGTTTGAAACCCGGCCAAGGCCCTTAGGTTTTGTAATATTGGAGGGGAAAAAAAATTAAGCACGACGTCCTTTTGATGAGACGTTAAACAATGGTCCCAAGCCTGTATGATGCCAGGTACTCGTTAAAGAACCCTACCCTAGGTGAATAAACCAGGGTAGGAACATTTAGAGCCCCCAGAGTGGAGTCGAGCTCATGCCTACCAGAGCGACGAAATAGCGCTCTGGTAGTAGGCGATATGACATGAGTTACAGTAACTATTTTCGTACTCCTACACCTTTATTGTGTATATTCTTTACGTTCCCAACTGTACGCATAAAAATAATGTTTCTCTCGATCACACCAGGAAAGTGCAAATGTTCATCGAAAATTATCGAGACATGACACCTTATTTTCATTTTTGGGTTCAGCATGTTGGAAAACAGAAAATTCCGTTGAAAACGCAACATCGAGTTTCTGGTCGAATACGTAACTCCCCTTATATCGCTGCGGAAGTTAAAAACCTAAATTTAATTAGCTTTCATATATTGCAATCAATTTTTTTTTTTTTATTGATCAATAGGGGACAGATCTTCCCTATTTTTTTTTACTCTATAAATGTAGTCTCCAAAGCTGCATTTTCCCAAGATGGTGGCGTTATCTCATTGACAAGTTTAAAAAATATATCCATCCTTTTATAGGACTTTTTTTTTACTCTGAAATTTGAATGTGAATGGACTATGTTATAGAGTGAGCACGCCTAATGGATGGGCGGAGCACTCAAACCGTGTAGTGACCCGGAGTCAGGCAGAGCGCGCTAGATCCGCGCAGATCCGAACCGACGCTGACAACCTCATCAACGCCACTGCCAACGATATCTGGAACCACTGGAACGATACTAACGCAGCCCTCTCTCGCCGCTCCACCGAGATACTCGAGGCCAAGAACAAACTCCAGATGCATTTACACCGGGTCAGACTTATAATTATTTATAAAAAAAAAAACATTAAAAAAAATTTCAATTGTATATATTTCATTTTTATTTAAACTGGGTTTATTTTTTATATAGCATGTTCCTCCTCCTGCCACAAGTGCCATCATGTTTAAACATGGTAGTTTACAGATTGTAAAACCCTTAACACTTGGCCATCGGTTCTTAAACTGTGATATGCAGTAATCGTTTCTATTTATTCTTTCTTTTACACTGAACAAAAATAATTACAGAATTAAACTTTGCAAATCCTGATCAAATTAATGTTAATGCTCTAATGTGAAAATTACAATGAAGCAACTTGAACTGTATTCCCGACCGTTATCTAACATCTCCAGCTAATGTTTCTAGATAATGTGTTTGTTTCGTATTAATGTTAACTTTTATGTTTAGGTCTTATTTGACGAAGTTTAATGTTATTACATATCGTAAATGCTGAACTAATTGTTATAGTTAATTAGTTATTGTGACTCATGCCCAGGCTTTAACTACGAGGTCATAACCACCTACTACCAAAGCGCTCTTTCGTCACTCTGGTGGAAATGAGCCCGACTCTACTATGGGAGTCCTAAACTTTGTCTACCCTAAATTTTTATTCACCTAGGGCAGAGGTCTTTAACGAGTACCTGACATCGCTTAACGTCCCATTCGAAGGATATTTGTGGTCGTGGCTGAAGATGATAGCATTATCGAAAATACTCCCATATATTTATATTTAGTGAAATAGACAAGGTTTTTTTAAAAAAAAACCTAAGTTTTTCTTTATTTTTTATATTAATTAAGCCGAATAAAAGTTTTGGAGCCGCTGCCCTTGTCTCTCCAAGTTGAGGTTTCGTCGAGCCATTAATCAGATCTTTTTGAAAAAAAAAAGGCCCTGGAAAATTTGTCAATTTAGTTAGCATCCATTTGTATAAACACTAGCTATATTAATCGGCGTCGGCCAGGGAACGAACTACTTTTCATACGATTTCTAGACCATTCTTCGACAGTACATTCATGTCGATAAAATTTTTAGTAATTTACATGAGCACGAGGCATGAAATGATTCAAATCCAGAAAACACGGCAATTATGGTTCACTATGAAAATACATTTTTAGGTTCAATTGTGCAAGTAACAACTCAGTGCCTAAGGTGTCAACATTGCCATTTTTTCCCCTTTGGTGTGTAGTGTTTATAGTCTGTAAATATCTCTTTATAAAAAAAAAAAGGCTCAAGAGTAGACTGTTTTCTAAGAATATTAGTGTGTACCACTTGACTTATAAAAAGTCCAAAACATATTTGAAAAACTTAAGTTTTTACAATGATAAGTTTGTCATACCATTGACTCATTTACAACTAAAATATGTAAATGAAAAGGATTGTTGCAATATTACATTTCCTGAAATACGACTGATATTACAAGTTGTTTATTATTTGTCAGAAAAATAGATTAATAATACCTTTTCTTTCACAGATTCAACAAGAGATATTCGATATAGAAAAAAGTGTCGAGCTGCTAAGGAAAGCGATAGTTGATAAATCGAATCCTTTGAGAGTGGCCCACACCCGCCTCGAAGCGAGGGCTCACCGCAAGGACATCGAACTCTGCAAAGATGAGGCTCAGTCCAGGTATGTTCGAGTCAACTTTTTTAACACATACCTATTTCTAATTGATTTCCTGATTCATATTGCAAAATTACTAATTTGTACTTAAAGAGTACCTCTCAGATGAGATGAAGCTTCGTTTTACTTTTTTGAGACGAATAATCAATAATGTTTTTTGTTTGATTAGGCTGATACGAGAAGTGGGCGACATCAACGAAACAGTGGACCAACTGCACTGGAAACTGCAAGAAGCTGAGGCGCAGCACCAACAGCTGTTGATGACTCGATCAAATCTGGAGACAGACCTTCACAACAAAGTCAACTCACTGTTCATAGATCGGGAAAAGTGTTTAGGGATGCGGAGGTCCTTTCCAATCACCGCTGCCATCAAATACTAGAGACAGCTTGCAAAAGGAGAATAAAAAGGAGAAACCCATAAAAATAAAAAATGCTTGCTTTTTGTTCAAGTTAGGAATGGTGCTCGTATTAACGTAATGTAGAGGTATTCCTCTTATTAGCATAAAGAGAAAATTCCGGCGCAGATGGAATCGAACAAGACCGGGGCTGAGTTTTAAACGTCATCGTTTTGGACCACTCAGTAGGTTGTAGGAACTATAGCGTGACCAAAGGCAAAAAACCCTGAGGGGTGTCTGGCCTTCTCCCACCCCAAACATACGTAATCTGCACAAAAATTATTTGCTTTCAACCACAATCAAAATCATTTTAATCACTCCTAATCATAGTTTATTAATTTTTTATTTTGTAATACAGTCCTTGTATAAACGTATTATTCATTTTGATTTCCAATGCGAATATAGAGGGTAACATTTGTCCATCCAGGCCGCGCGTGCGAATTATTTTTTTGTTTACGACAATAGATTGCTACAGTCGAATTAGTAAAAAGAGAAAATTCCTGCGCAGATCGAATCGGTCAGGACCGCGACGCGTCAGAACCATTTGTTACACAACCTCTCCCCACAACAGTGGAAGTAGTTGGTTCCCCATCTCTGTCCCATATAGAGATAGGCATGACACCGCTGTTACTTCTCGTGTTGTGGAAATGACTGTACCACCCAACCCACTGATTTCCTTGCCTATACCACCCACATTAATTTTTATAATAGAGATGAGAATCATTTCATGAACATACTATTCTTCATTATTAAACTAGTTTTTTTTAAGCTCTTGCGACTACGAAAAGTAAAAAGTTCTATAATCGGAAATCTCTGTTCATGTACCGCATCCTTTTACACGTCACGACAATTTTGCTTATATTCATTTTTATTTGGAGCCTCATCACGAAATGTGGTCCGTCATTTTATTGCACGTCTCATAAACACAGGTTACGTTATTATATGTAAATACAAACATTTCTTGTATTCAACTGTATTGAAAAATAAAAACTTATTCAATGAAATAGAGAAATTTAGGCATTTTTGGGCAACCAACTGCTTCAGAAATAGTGCTCACTTTTTGGGCAACCAACTGCTTCAGAAATAGTGCTCACTTTTTGGGCAACCAACTGCTTCACAAATAGTGCTCACTTTTTGGGCAACCAACTGCTTCAGAAATAGTGCTCACTTTTTGGGCAACCAACTGCTTCAGAAATAGTGCTCACTTTTTGGGCAACCAACTGCTTCAGAAATAGTGCTCACTTTTTGGGCAACCAACTGCTTCAGAAATAGTGCTCACTTTTTGGGCAACCAACTGCTTCAGAAATAGTGCTCACTTTTTGAATAATTTTTATGAAATATTGAAACCTGAAGATTTGCCAAATCACATTACATATTAAAAATAAGAATATCATACAAAATCAAAAAATAAAAATAATAATAATTGGAGCAGCGAAGCTAAGAGATAAATGACAGACCCTTCAATGGCAATAAATTGTTTGTTATGAAAAAATCTAATTAAAACAGTTTCATCAAATCGCCTTAATAAATTCATTTTGTTAATAACAAAGCGCACATATTAACATTTAGGCTAAATCGTAGGCAAACTGCGTTTGCGGTCATTCTCCAGGTTTCATTAAAGTTCCTTTTTTTTTATATTTTTTTATTTTATCTAAGCTTTGAAAATGTTGATTAATAAAATAAAATAAACAAATAAAAATATTTTAGTTTTTATTTTATATTCACAAAATTCCGTTTATTCATCTCAGAAATGCACTTGCGAGAAAATGCTCTCAATTAAAAAGAAAAAAAAAGTTTTATAAGTATATCTAGGTAAAACTTTGAGAGTTAGAAGGCGAAGTTCTAAACGCTGTGACCACCCAACGCCTTTCCATGTTCGCACCTGGGGACAAAATAACAATTAAATAAATAAACAATCCTGGCTACTGTCGTCATTTAACTGGATAGTTTTCACTTTTAAAATTACACTTGACAAATGAGCAGAAAAACATTCCGAGTTAATTCATGTATTAAATTTTTTTTTTTTGATTCGTCGCTATGAGATGACCACCACGACCACCAATTTTTTCTCTCGAAATTCAGATTTTTTTAACATACAGTTTCTAATAAGGGTTTTCTACCGCCACTGATTCTAAGTATCCCATAAACTACAACATCTATTTACAGATAACAAAGAGCTACGTGCAAAATTTCATAAAAATGTCATAGACAGTATAAGACGTTACCATACAAGTTTTACTACAAATAGACAGTTAACTCGAACGATTCTTGTTTTATGAAAGTCTATTCAAGTTGTTTTTTTATGGGCCATTTAAATTGGACTAAACTTTTATACTTCTTTTCATGCTTATAGAAACATTCACAGGCAGACGGACTTTGTCCATTGTCTATGAGTTCAATGTATTTTATACTATTCTTCTTATTAAATAAACTCTTATTATTTATAGAAGCTTTCACAATATAAATCCCTTCTGACAATACACAGATTTTTAGCTAACATATCCATAACTAAAAACTGCTGAACCGGACACAGTGCTAACTGAGTTATCAGTTCTTTTTACAATGAGAGTTGATACTGTAAGATAATTGTACAGATAGTTTCATATAATATCCTTAACGTGGATTCACAACAGATGTTACTTAATTGGAGAAACTTATTAGATTTAGTGTAGGGCGGGAGTAAACCTGAAATAAGATAATTACTAAACTATATACGAACTGACCAATTCCTGAGAGCTCTTGTTCGAAGAGTGATGGGAACCTCTGTAGGAGGGACTCGACTTGGCTGGGTTTGATATCCGGGTCGAGCTTGTGCAGGTAGGACCAGACATAGTCCACACCCGCCCCGAACGGATGCACGTGGAGGAACATCGAGATCAAACCTAACAACACACACAACACATAATGAAAACAAACAACACTCCTGATAAAAATGTTCCCCAGAACACGATTTGTTTGTTTTCAATTGTTCTGTTATTCTGAGTTTTTTTTTTTCGAGCAGATTCTCTCATTTTAATTTCAAACATTAATTATTTCATTCTGACAAAAACTGAAAATACTAAGTCTCGGCGATTATTAATATTTTCTAATAGAATTTATAAAATGTAGAATAATATACATGGCCCTACAAATTGATATCCTTTTGTAGCTTTCAAAAAGACTTTACTCCAACCCAAGTTTTATTCTAATTTATTCAACATTATCAATTCAACAATTTACAGAGAAAAATAATTGTTAAACTGACCAACAAGACGTGCATCCTCCTCTCGGAAGGGGGGCGGTAGAAGTGGGGAGGTAGCTGAAGGTGGAGTGGAGGCGGTCTCATTGTGTCCTGCGGTGGAGCCAGGCACTGCCCGAGAGGCCAGCTCATCCTCCAGTCGGACCACCTTGGCTTCCTCCAAGCTCTGCTTCCTCTTAGCCTCGCTCAGTTGCTAACAGAACAAACGACATCAAACCGTCAGTCAGACTGATCACAGGCGCATTTTTCACCTTAATAATGGTTTATCATGACCTTGGAAATGTTCATAAAGAGAAAATCAGGCAAGGAAAGAAGAAAACAAGCTTTCTTTCTTCCTTTTTATAATTTTATGCCCGAAGCAAGTTACAACCAAAACAAGAAAGTGTTGGGGCTCAGACTGCGGTGAATTGTGATGTAGAACTGTGTATGTACCAAAACCTATTCTCACAGTAAAATGAATAGCAGACTTGTTTTTTTGTTATTAATTTGACAAAAAAAAATTTGTCAACAACTACACCAATATCATTAACAAATCAACTACATACATATGATGAAGAATGATATGTGAAATGGTATGGAAATTCGGTATCTGCTAAAATCCTTCAGGTTCCAGATGTAAGTTGTATCTTCTATTCTTATGATTAGACTTCTAATCCAAATTGATCAAAACTTTTCGCTTTGTTAGTTTTTAAATTACTGCGAACCAAACCCATTTGGTGCCAATGGTTTTTTTTACTTTCATTACAATTTACATTAATTTCACAATTCTGTGCAAAAGTTTAATGCAAACGTCCCAAAATTCAAGATATTTTATGAAATTTAGTACAGTCAAGCACCGTATTTGAAGAATAACTAGAATTCTTAATGTTTGTTTGATTTTTCTTTAAATATCCACTTCGCGATGGATTACATTCGAAGACTTCACTGAATGGCCTATAATAAAATCACTTCTATAAAATTTGATGTGACCCTTTCTCGAGATGATCTTTAGATTCCCACAAAACTTGAATGACATGACCTCCCATGCAACTGAAAGTTTCACAAGATGGCTACTAGAGCCTCCCTTAAGGCCTTGCAGCCAACAAGTAAATAAAATGTTGGCAAGATCACCTTCTGCATGGAGTGGATGGTCTGTTTGGCCAAATTCAGCTGGGCCTCCGTCTTATCCAGTTCTGCTTTTAGTTCGTTCTTCACCAGGTCCACTTCATTTTTGTAGGCTTCGAGCTGACATCGGAGGCTGTCGTTCTCGTCCTATAAAACAATTTAATTTATTATAAACTATACAATAATATGGGATATTAGTTGAATATTTCAAATGCATTTACAATTGACAATATTGAAGAATATTATCAGAGTTAATTGGGGACATTATCTTTGAGTAAAGAAATGTGTTGAAACCTCAAAACAATCTGATGAGATATTTCTTTTTAGTCATATTGAACGGTTGGCTTCGGCATGGAACATGTTAAGTCCTTAACTAGAATTTTCTGAAGAAATATCTAGTTACATATGGCAAATATTTTGTACTCAGACAGTTATCAGACAGCCCCGGATCATTAGCCTTAATACGGCTCGCAACAGGAGAGGCCCCTGTTTGTCACATAATTATTATTGTTTTGACACTATCGAAATACCTTCCTGCAACATATTAAATTACTAAATGCAAAAGGGATGGTTTAACGGAAATAAATATTATTGTTAACATATATTTTTATACTTTCTTCATTAGCTTAAAAGGCGCATTCTCAGGTTCGCTTTGTTCGGTAATTTCAAGTGTAGTTCCTGTGAATATATATATATATATATATATATATATATATATATTGTAGCATGTCTACCCTATAGATAATGCTCAGAACTGGCGATGTCTACGAGAGGATCGCGATCGCTAGGAGCAAAGTATGGGTTGTGTGGTGTTGAATAAACGAGAATTGCATTTGGAAGAGAATGCTCGGAACCAATGATGCCTGCGAGAGAATCGCGATCGCTGGGAGCGAAAATAAAGAATAATAGAGACACAATGGAAAGGAAGCCAAGATAATTGTCTACATCCGGTGTATAAGGAATAAGCAGTAAAGGTTTTTTTTCTTACTCCAGGTTTTCACACAACTAGAGGCAGATGTTAATTGGTAATATGCGATTGGCTGGAAATAAAATGGGCGGAGTCCGACGACGAATCAAGTCTCGAGAACTGTCCCCTACCACGGTCGGATATCGGAAGCCACTCCCCGTTTTACTCATTCTTCGCTCATGTCTTGGCTGGTCACCACGTTCTTTTTATATTGTACAGTTGAGTTTAAATATGTGAATTATCTTTCTTCGCTCATGTCTTGGCTGGTCACCACGTTCTTTTTATATTGTACAGTTGAGTTTGAATATGTGAAATTACTAGTCACTCTGCGTCCATGTCTCGGGTGACCACCACGTATATTATCTGTTTTAATATCAGTTTGAATATGTGAAATAGTCAGTGAGATACACATTTTGAATTCGGACGCGCCGGGTCAGTGGGGGTGTAACTTCTGGTGTGCCCTCGAAACTACGCAGATCTTCAGGGACTATGTGAATAGACGATTTCTACGGGAAGTCCAGAAAGGGTGATCACGCCGTCATTCGCCATGGATATCGTATCGAGGTACCTCGTAATTAAGTTATAATTCAGTCCTTCAGACACACGGCCAAATTATATATAGATTCAATTGTTGTTTTGTAAATATGTTCTCATTAAAATAAATATGTTAAAGTTATAGGTTTGATTCATTTCATTCCCCCCCACTCATGCTTCTTCTGGTTGACAACAGTAATTAATTATTGTTAATTACTGATGTCAACTAACCGTTAGGATCTTGTAACCGTTCTTCCCGTGGGAGTGCTTTCAGCTATTCAGGCATTGTTTAATTAAAGTCGCGATTTAAATAATTTTCAATTTTAATAATGTTTCGATCTCAATTTTATTTATTTTATTAATTACGTGATTTGCACTCACACAGGGAGGGAGAGATGGTTATTAATTGGCGCCACCGAACAGGGACTTGATTTGTTTATTAATTATGCCAATTAGTATAATTAATGAACCCCACTAATCGGTCCCTTATTAATTAATTAATTTTTTTTAATTTAAAAAAAAAAAATTTTTTTTTTTTTGCTTTTTAACGTAGATTCCAGCCTATTAGGCCACAATGTTATATTTTCACTTAAAGTCGGTATTTAGAATCAAAACTGAAGAAGGATGGGTGAGGGTAGGGACAATGAATGACATCATTTATTGAAATAATTTTATTTTTTTGTTTTTTGTGATTTTTTTTTTTATGTAGATTTAGTAGGCATTTATTTCACATATTATAACTATTGTTGTATTGTGATGCCATCTGACAGGTCACCATAGAAATTAGGTTAGCACCAGACCTCCCGTATAATTCATTTAATTGTTTTGATATATATTTCTTATCAGAATGGAAGGGAAAGAGAAGTCGGACTTAGAGCCGATACAGACACGGTCTAGGAAAACCATTCGCACTCCCCCGGAGTCTCCGGTAGAAAATCCTAAATTTGACCTAGAGGCGATGTTTAAGGCCATGCAGGAACAGATAGGACAGCAGGGAAAGGCCATGCAGGAACAGATGGGAAACTTGGGAAATTCCCTAGGACAACAGACTTCCGAGATAAGGGGTGTGCGCCAAGAAATTTCGTTAATGGCAAATAATATCGAATCCATTAATCGCGAGATGGGCACTCTACGATCTGAGTCCGGAGAATTGAGAACTAGACAGGACAATTTAGAAGGGAAATATGACAAACATGTTTCTGAAGTTAGGGACATGGTAGATGTCTGTTATCATGAAATGACAGGTAGGATCATGTCAGAAACACAACGTTTAGATCATGAAATGACAGGTAGGATCATGTCAGAAACACAACGTTTAGATAAGGAGGTCGAGGAAATAAATTCGACCCAAAATCTTTTTCGTACCGATTGTGAGAAGAGATTCGCCAATATCTCGAAGAGAATAGATACTGTTTCGGGTCAAAATCAGGTCTCAACCCCAAAACATAATGACCAAGTGACGTTCACCATCCCTGAAGAACATAAGGATTGGTATACAGGTCAGACCTTTGCTCGCGAACAGCCTAGTAACGTCACTTTCCGAAATACGTATATAAAAAATTACGAACGTAACAAGGTAACGTTCCGTAACAATGTGTTGGATTTACCCAACCATTTCATATCAAATTTAGAAATTGCATATAGTCACATTGGAGAATTTTATAATCTGAACGAATTTATAAAGTCACATTTAAAGGGCGAGGGTCTGGATTGGTTCCTTGTAAAGTCAGGAAGTATCCGCTCTTTTGATGAATTCGTCAATGCGTTCAAAGATAGGTTCTGCGGGGAGAAATATGACGTTATAGTCCGTAGGGAACTTGATACCCAAGGCTATGCCGATCATATGGATAAAACACCCAGCGAACATTTTTCAAAATTAGTGTCACGACTCCAGGATAGTACATATAAAATTCCGGAAGGCTACGTATGTGAACTATTGAGCAAACATTACGGAGAGACGGTCGAAAATTCAGTTAGGATCCAGGGAATAATCTCTATTGAGAGACTACATGAGCAAATAATTAGGATAGGTACTAACATAATTAGACGTGATTGTAAATTAAAGGATAGTTCTTGGAAAGGCGGGGGAAGACAGTACCGACCAGATAGTCTTCCGAAAAACAATAACTTTCCCAAACAAGACCTACCTCGTTACAATTCTGGGAATGCACGGGGAACCTCTCACTACAATCAAGAGAGAGGGAATCAATTTAGCCGAGGCCCTTCCCGCGAGTCAAATCCAAATTACGATCGGCCACGTAATTACTATGACTCAAATCAGAATTATAATCGACCACCTAATTATAGGGATAACCAGTCGAAACCTAACGTAAGAAACATGGAGGTAGTGACCGACAACAATGTCAATACAGACATGAAAGAAATAAAGCAATCCCTTGGAGAGTTGGCTAACAACCTGAAACCAATTGTTGACCACTTGATAAAAAACTAAGTAGCAGGAGTGGGATGAACAAACTTAAAACTATGGGGGGAGGTAAATTTAAATTCAAGGGGGACGTACGCAGTTTGCTTGGTACAGAAATGATGACGAGATTGACAGGGGGCATTGACCTACATACTAACGTTGACAATAGATGTCCCACTCCTGTAAAGGTAAAGACAGACAGTAACAACGGACTGACATTGATGAAGCTTCAAGGGTACCAAGAAGGTAGCGGTTTAGGAAAATACGGCAATGGACGCTTAGAACCAGTTTTTGTCAGCACGAGAAGACCACTTCAAGGATTAGGTTACGAGTACAAATTTTTTGATATCAGATCACCAGTTAACGTAGAATCAATAGCAAAGACATCCTTACCAATCACTGCTAAGGAGGAAGAGACCATCGACAAACAAACATACCCCGACAATACTATGACTGCCCCAGATCACGTAAATTCATCAAGTATAAAAGAGGACGAAATCACAGACAGACTGACAGGGAATGACAAAAACATAACTTTCCCAGATGACGTCAGAATATCATCTCTGATGCAAGAGTTTTCTGTCCTACTTAGAAACGAGGACGAAGTAACAGACATATCGACAGACAATGACCACATAATCCGCTACCCGACTAATGGCAACCCCACTTGTGAAGAACATCCGCAGGTGAACTTCATCAAAGACAATAGGATAACTGACATTTCGGGACTACAACAACAGACTTACAAATTTACAGAAAAACAGGCCGAAAGACAGAAACAAAACTTTGAGGTACGACACCAACAGACTACGTTAGAAATTGGCGATCAGGTGTTAGTACAATCTCTGCGGATATCCACCGGTAAGAGGGAAATATTACTATTACTATTCTGGGAAGGACCTTATCAGATTTTAGACAAGGAAAGTCCTCAAATTTTTATTTTAGGACATCTCGGCAGCGACATAGCGGAAGGAGGAATCTTTTATATGACCTCACAGAAGCCGTATATTAGCGGATAAATTTACAAGCAGGCTAGAGAAGCGCTAGGGCTCTCTTTGAGATTAACGATCTTACTTCAGCCGAGTTAGGGGGGCGATTATTGCAGACGAGATCGCGGCCCTAGAGTCAGGGAAGAGATTTGTGACGTCTCTATGGGTGTCCATCCCCAGCTATCCCAGGAACAGTTAGACAAAGTCACACACACATAAAACAGACACTATTCTTTATTATTTGGGAATTATTTATTATTTTACACTAACGGCCAACACCTCATTATACAACAACACACAAAGAATCACACATACACATTTATTGGGGACACGGGATTTATTATTTAGTTATTTTTTTTTGTAAATAGGATAAGGCAGACGGGGACATTCTGGCACTCCCCTGGGGCTTAACATCGAGCATACCCCCCTTAGTCGAGCTCAAAGATTCCAAAGTGAATCGCCAGGTTGTAAATAGTAATTTTAGATAATAAGTTAGGGTTAGTTTTTTTTTTAATTCTAGATATTAAATTAGGATAATTTTTTGTTTATATTTAGTAATAGGATATTTTTTTTTAAATAGTATTAGTAAGTCTTTTTCTTTTTATATTGATAGTTGGGATAATTTAGTTTAGATAGGTTTGTGGCTTCATTTGAAATTGACATAATTGTAGGACGGGGCAGACGGTATATGGATTGGCCATCCATGGGAATATTCCTACGTATTTAAATTTGATTAGGAGACGCGGATCTGAGTAGGCTGACAGCGAGGCGATGGCACACACATTTGTAGGTAGTCACGTATGGTAAATGTACTTTCAATTGTATTTGTCTGTTTTGTTTTGTATTTTAAAATAATATTTGTATTAGTATCCGACCGTGTGTATCTATTGAAAATGTCACATTGACCCATATTTTATCTAGTGACCATGATGGGCTATGTTAACCCAATGAGAGCCTTATAAATATATTTGTAACATATATTCAGGTATGGACCTTACTTATTATGATGCAGTGTCGACCACGGTAGGTCAAATGTCAATTTTGTTATTTTATTTAAGAAATCCTAGGGCAAGGTGCCGAAGCATACATGACTAAAGGGGGAGATATATTATAAACTGGAGGGGATACCCAGAATTGAATATTTAATTATCGTACACACGGAGAAGGGGCCACTCCATTGATGCTTGTAGAATCCATTTAAAGGGGCGGGAGTTTGTTTAATTATTTTTTTATGCCATGAACTGACTGTTGAACTGAAGAAAGGGTTTCGCTACTTGATTAATGCGGATGCCGGAATTTACATATATTTATGAAACTGAGATGGGATTTGAGTGGGCTTATTTTTCTATTTTATATTTCGTCGTCGTTCCGGCAGAAGGTAAATACCTGTCGAAGGCCTAAGGAGGCATATGGTTAGGGTTTGGTCAACCCAAATTTTTGTTGAAGCGGATTAGGTATATGGGAATTCAGTTGAAACATTGTCGAGGCGTGGGGCCTTTTTGGATGTTTTAACTAGTCAGTGAATGTATGCTAGAAATAGAATCATCGTTATTTGCCAATGGAGAGGGTTAACTCCAAGAAGTACAGCGTAAAGTAAAATCATGCTTTGGTCACGCATGCATAGGCAAGCCATGCCGATTCGAAAGGAAATTTAAAATCATGTTTTGGTCACGCATGATAATGAGGTCGATACCTGAGTATTTGGTTAAGTGTATATGCTCAGTGAACGAGCAAGTGTTAAGTGAAACTAATAAAATATGTGACTTCCAATGGTCATTTAGCCGACATATTTTATTTTAACGGGAACGGGGGATATTGTAGCATGTCTACCCTATAGATAATGCTCAGAACTGGCGATGTCTACGAGAGGATCGCGATCGCTAGGAGCAAAGTATGGGTTGTGTGGTGTTGAATAAACGAGAATTGCATTTGGAAGAGAATGCTCGGAACCAATGATGCCTGCGAGAGAATCGCGATCGCTGGGAGCGAAAATAAAGAATAATAGAGACACAATGGAAAGGAAGCCAAGATAATTGTCTACATCCGGTGTATAAGGAATAAGCAGTAAAGGTTTTTTTTCTTACTCCAGGTTTTCACACAACTAGAGGCAGATGTTAATTGGTAATATGCGATTGGCTGGAAATAAAATGGGCGGAGTCCGACGACGAATCAAGTCTCGAGAACTGTCCCCTACCACGGTCGGATATCGGAAGCCACTCCCCGTTTTACTCATTCTTCGCTCATGTCTTGGCTGGTCACCACGTTCTTTTTATATTGTACAGTTGAGTTTAAATATGTGAATTATCTTTCTTCGCTCATGTCTTGGCTGGTCACCACGTTCTTTTTATATTGTACAGTTGAGTTTGAATATGTGAAATTACTAGTCACTCTGCGTCCATGTCTCGGGTGACCACCACGTATATTATCTGTTTTAATATCAGTTTGAATATGTGAAATAGTCAGTGAGATACACATTTTGAATTCGGACGCGCCGGGTCAGTGGGGGTGTAACTTCTGGTGTGCCCTCGAAACTACGCAGATCTTCAGGGACTATGTGAATAGACGATTTCTACGGGAAGTCCAGAAAGGGTGATCACGCCGTCATTCGCCATGGATATCGTATCGAGGTACCTCGTAATTAAGTTATAATTCAGTCCTTCAGACACACGGCCAAATTATATATAGATTCAATTGTTGTTTTGTAAATATGTTCTCATTAAAATAAATATGTTAAAGTTATAGGTTTGATTCATTTCATTCCCCCCCACTCATGCTTCTTCTGGTTGACAACAGTAATTAATTATTGTTAATTACTGATGTCAACTAACCGTTAGGATCTTGTAACCGTTCTTCCCGTGGGAGTGCTTTCAGCTATTCAGGCATTGTTTAATTAAAGTCGCGATTTAAATAATTTTCAATTTTAATAATGTTTCGATCTCAATTTTATTTATTTTATTAATTACGTGATTTGCACTCACACAGGGAGGGAGATTGGTTATTAATATATATATATATATATTGCCATATGGGACCCATGTAATTTTTTACATCAGCAAATAGGGATTTTTAAATTGCAAAGTGGACAAATGATACACTTTCTTCTCAGTAAGCATTATGACGAAGTTACATTTTTTACTAAGTTACTAATTAAGTTTTTATATATTCTTTGCGATCCCAACTAAAGATGCTACCATAGAGAACTCCCAAGGTACAAAGAACTTCCCATCTTCATTGTCCACGGTTTAGAATATTTCAGCTTTCATTTTTTCAATGAGAGATAAAAAAAACTATTAAAACAATGTAGAACAAGACACACACAATAATGTACATTAAAGAAAAGAATGAAAATGACAAATTAAAATAAAAAAAACCTAAGAGAGGAGGTTCATATTCCGGTAGTATTCATCAAAGGGTGTTGCATCTCCCAAAGATTTCAGAAGGATTGTACGGAACGAGGATTCACTACGACCTCTTCGAAGAAGTAAGGAGACGTCTGGAAAACTACTGCCGAAATATGAACCAACAAGAATTAAACAAATGTATCTAAATTTAAAAAATAAATAAATAAAAATATACCTTTATTTTGCCAAGTTGTTTGTCCTCCATTTTGATCTTCTTGCGGGGCATGACCTCGTCCTCATCAGACACATCCATCTCCTCAGAGCCCATGTACAGATGTTCCTCCAGCTCTACAGCCTTGATCTCCTGGGGGTAGGACAACAAGCAACATACATAACACTTGTCCACTACTACTCATCCAATACTTTCCACTATTTGTATAACAACAAAAAACTCATAACAATAGGGGTATTTTATTGTTAAGTAAAAATGTCTACTTGATAACCAGTAAATATAGAAATTATAGCAAAAGATGAATTTGTTTTTGGAAAATCTAAGGTTCTTTTCTTCAACAGACATTAATCTTGAGATGACTGAACATTTAGGTTCGAGCCAAACATAGTACCTAATGACAAAACAAAAATAAGCAAACAGAAAATTTAGAACACAGCAGTTATACCATTTATAAATGAGAAAAATAGAGATTTTTGTCAAGTTCAAAACCTTTGAAGTATTGCCTTATGGTGAATTAAGGGACTATTAAGTTAACACTCAAAAGAGTGGAAAATATACATATGTATATATATATATTTAAATACCAATACATTTGTAGAGGATATTTGAATAGTAAATGAAAAATTGTTTTCTTTTCAACTTAGAAAATAAATCTATAAAACTAACAGAAATATTATAAATTATGAACTGCTTTGAACTTATGGACTTCTCTACAAGACATCCTAGTACGTCGAAACAATTATGCTGCCGACATGAAAATATGGTGTATTTTATAGACTGAACATCGCTATCTTCATGTTTGTTTTCTACATGCCAAGAATAAAACGAGATTTTTTATAGAATGCTATCTATACATTCTAGTGTTATATATTACAAATTAAAAATATTTACCATCCTAAGTAGCTGAGAGCCAAGAGCAAGCAGAAATCAAATAATAATGATCAGAAAACCGACTTTGTCTGACTGACTTGCCAAGGAGCATTGTCATGGCAGCACACTACTTACACTACTTACCGCCGTTTCATTTAGTGAAATGCTTTTTTGGTTGGTGCCCTTTCGTACCAAAGTCAAGTGACCCAGAACCAAATAAAATTAAATGAGGAGGAATATAAAATGTTGCTACTGTCTGGCTGTATTGCCACCAGGAGCCACGGACTGACTGAACTTAGGGAGGTCCTGTTCCGTCCAGCCAGGGCGTCGTAGATCCAATCCAAGAAAAGAGTAACGCGGATCCAGACCCGTCCTAAAGCAGACAAGCGTCTCGTTCCCACTCCATTAACACAATTCCGACTCTTTTTACACAACTTACCATTTGGATATACAAAGAATAACATAAGAGGTAAAAAGTAAAGATGACGTTTAACATGAACGAAGAAGAAATATTTATTAAAGAGTAGAAAATAAAACGAACGTTACTCTTTCATAATTCACTTGAATTGAGGAGCTGAAATAGCTAAGGGTTCAAGAAAAACTTCAGAATCGAGGGAAGCTTATGTCTACACAATGTCTGACAGAATGAAGAAAGACCATTGGGACGAGGAGTTTGAGCGAACACAGGAGTTACACCAGTCACAAATCCACACCTTATTCATTAAAACTGATTTGTACCCGTTTCCGATCTCAGATTCCCAAATCCAGAATTTTTATAGTTTTTATCAATTAAAGCTAACTATTATAAAGATAGTTTTTTCACTCTCTGATGTGTCCTTTGTATATCCATTTCTCAAGTACATATCCAGACACAGAGGTAGTTAGATGCACTTACAGAACTAGAGATGCACTTTGAATCCCATGTCAAGAATGAACATCATTGAACATTGACTAGATTAAGCACAAAATAAATCAAATTTAAAATAAATTAATACATTTCATTTGATTTGTTTTGTACATGTTTAAGTTATGCTTACTTGATCCTCTGTTGTAAACTCCATTTAATTTTTGAAATATTTAATCCTAAATTATGAGTCAAAGTAAGTTGAAAGAGGCGCGGTGGCTGAGAGCCAAGGGGTAAAGGGGTTCGCTACCGAATAAGAGCGATATCTAACGGCTCATTCCAGGGAACACCTTTTTTGTTATTTTTCTTGTACAGGAAAATGCACTCGGAAAAAAAAAAAAAAGTCGGATTAGAGGCGCTTTTAAAGATAGCAAAGGACAAAGAAAACTCGAAACTTGGAAAAGTTATTTCAACGAAAAACTAGAGTAGCAAGGCATCAAATTCTTCAGAAATTAATTTAAAATATATATATTTGTTCAGTGGCCTTCACATGGTGAAGTGTATAAGATAGACTTCATAATGTGAAGGTTAGCAGATAGATCCCTGGGAATGCCGGCTATATACTCTTTATAAGTTGAATACATTGAAGGAAAACTGCCGTTGAGACGAAGTCGATTTTTAGTGCTAGAAAAAGGCAGCAACCTGTAGAAAGCTCATCCCTTCTGCCCGAGTTAGGAGTACACGAGAACAATAAACCAAAACTGGTTTAAGAGAAAAAATTTTCTCGACCCACCATAGAGGCCAGTTCAGTTGGTCCCTCCAGATAGGCGTGTAGCTTACCCAAGAGCTGTCAATTGTAGGTCGAAGTAGCGGTACCGAATAGCAAAATTATCGCGTATAGTACCAAAAATATGGAGAATGCCAACATAGGATGTGGTAAGAGATAAGTGTGACTCCCACTTACCGCAGCCTGTTTTTTCCACATCTCAATGTTCTTCCTTTGAGCCTTGGTGAAGTGGTCCCAGACCTTCTTGTGGGAGGCGGCTGAGAACACTCGCTCCACCTGGGCGTCTAAACCACCCTCACATCATTAGCTTTGGCTATTGTAGCATCTTCTCATCTCAAAGAGACAAAAACAAACACCTTTCGTCTCGTATGAATCTCAAAAGAATGCTACTAATTTCCCGGGTAACTATTGTTTTTAATTTAATAACAAATTAGATGAATAAAAAATAATTTGATCCTCAAATCAACATCCTTGAGGTATTGACAAAAACAAATTTTTACACCAGCTCCAAAAGATAGTTCAAATTTTCCCAAAAGATAATTTACATCAATCTGGTTCTTTTTCATACTTTCCATAATTAATTTAATGAAAAAAGTTTAACGAGGAAAATGTACTAATCGCGCCACGGTCTCGATAAGCAGCATCACTGCTCAACCCGAACCACAGAGAAGTAGCGCAAAGAAAATTGTCTGCAACCTCTAAAATCGCAACTGTTTTTTTTTATATACCAACCCCCGATGCTTATGGTGACAAAGAGTGGTCTCTAATCGATATCTGATAAATTTAGTTTTATTTTTCTTATATGAAATTAAATTCCGAAGTTTTGAGATTCAAACAAAACGGGGGTGAACATTGACAAATAAATAAAGTCACTACCACCACTACAAAAAAGGATTACCATTAGTACATGTAATAAGGGAGAAGAGAGTATACAGAAAGATGACATCCTGGAGGTCCTCGTCACTGGGGAGCAAGAGGTGAACATTGTGTTAAGTAAACATGATCTGAGCAATTAGACAATAATAAAGAACATTTAATATATATTTAAATAAAATATAATGTGCCCAAACATGCAATGAGATCAAACAATTTCTTTTCACTTAATTCCCAGAGATCAAATGTTTAACTGAAAGTTCAGACTCACCGACATAACTTGAAGAATGAGGAGTTTCAAAACATCAATTTTGAGATCAATCTACTTTCGGCAGTTATGCAACTCTTCGGACATCATCTTTCAGACTAATTATTCAATCTTCAAGATTTAACGACATTCAGTCAAGATAAAATGTATCTACTGTTCAGTCTAAGTCCAGAAGAAGAAATTTTGGCCATGATCAGCCACTGGAGGATAAAAAGGTTTCTGCAATTGGATAACTATCTCAGTGCTAAGCTCAGCGCTGAATTCTGCCGGGGGTCGGCCGTAGCTCGCACAAGATGACCATTGCCGGAATTGAAATGAATTATACATACCTCAGAATACACACAAGGAAAACAGGTGAAAAGAGAAGAGAAATTTATTTTAAATTACTAGTGGGAAAAGAAAGCCATTTCAAATTTGCATCCTGTCAGCAGCCTCAATTAGATTGGAGTACAGATAGCCGCATTGCGATCCTCTTCCAGGGAAGGATGTCCAGAGAACAGAGGCAAACATAACATCTCCAGGAACCCTTCAAAGTACAGCAGCTCACCCCCACCTTCACCGTAGAGGTCCTTCTTCTTCGTCCTCTGGGTTGTCTCTTTCATAACAGACCACAGATCCAGTCTGGATACCTGTTTTCGTCAAGGGGACCAACTGTCGATAGAATAACGCATCACAGCTGAAAAAGTCGCCTTGAATAAGAGTTGCCGCCAGGATCTTGGAGTATAACTCCCCCGAAGGGTTACATTCCTTACTCGACCTCTGTTCGACTATTCCATTACTCGCCTTAGATACCTCATTTCAGCAGTCCTAGTCTTGCTTGGTAGAGCCCAGGAGCCATATCCGTAAGATCAATAATATGGAAGTGAAGACACATTAAATAGAACGAATCTATCTAAATAATATAGTTACCTTCATTTTTAATTATAAATTTTGTTTTTATACCAACGAAGTTAAGGCAGTGTTGAGCCAACTGATGCTCCATCCCAGCAACACAGTAGTAGATAAATATGCCAGTTCATATCACTCAAAACAATAAAGTTTGTGCAAATGAGGCCCTTGCGTTCGGAAGGAAAAATATATTTCAAACAAAAATCATGTCATCGTACGCATATCAATGATATATCCTATATTGAATGATTTCAGCATAAATGTTCGAATATATAAAATGATATTTAACATTTTCTGCTGAGATATTGTGATCAACTTAATAAAAATAAAGAAAACTCAATTATCTATTTCGCAAAATATATATTATAAATGGGAGAAATTACGGTATTACCATATATTGTATATATTTTGTGAAATAGACCTAATAAAATGTTGGACGTAAGTTTTGAATGACATTATTAAGGTCTTACAGTGACTGACAGTTGACACATCCAACACCAATAGAACACTAAACTTCAAACCAGTATTGGCTATCAACAATCAAAATTAGTTCACTTGAATTTTCTGATACAACTTATTATTCAATTGGATAGAATTAGTGGGATATGTCTAATGGTTGAACATGTATGGGACATGCAGCCTCAAATAAACTGTCCCCCTACGGGAGAAAATAAATACACTGTTTGAACAGCAAGAGTATAGTTTTTTTTTCGACCGAAATACCCAAGAATGGATTACATACATTGAAGCAGGAGTCCCTGCATGCGGGCCTTCATGAGCTCCCTGGCCCGGGTAAGCTCCTCCTCATGGCTGGCCTTCTCCGACAGCAGCCTCCGGATGTGAGAGTTGGTCGACTGGATGATGGAGTAGAAGACAGAAGCATTCCTCTTGTTGCAGTCCCCTCGCTCCAGCCAGGTCACCACTACTTGTACCGCCTTACCGAACGAATCTTCCGCTGAAATACAAAATCAATTATGTATTCCTAATAAACAGATGTAATATGAAGGGTATTGCCCTCCTGTACTTCAGCCTCAAAAGATGCTAAGATGACAGCCCCTTCTCTTATTTAGAGCTACTCATAACCCACCAGTATACTTTAATTAAAGAGTTGGCTTTTTTATGTTTTATTGCGATACAAAAATCAATTTGCCTACAATTAAACTACATTATAAACTTTGAACATGGAAACAGAACTTTAAAAAAAAAAAAATCAAAATATGAAGATGGTAATATAAAAAGGGAAGGGACCTTATCTCATTTTCGTTACTTTTGCAGGGAAACAAACAAATATACAAAATATGTCCGTCGAAAATTATTCTTTTACACCTTAAGTTTTATTTTACATTGTTGTAACTTCAGAATTAAGCTTAGAGACAAAGCAGAGTCGTTGTTACTCAAGAGAGCTGTGGGGGATGGCAGCACTTTCCTCGTAGTTGTGATTGAAAAATGAAAATTCAAGAATGAATACTATGGAAATATAAAGTGTGAGAATAAACCTAAAACAAATCAAGGAAACTACCATAAAATTAGAGGAATTTGTCGTCCAATTAGCAGAATGTGTCGTCCAATGTTCTTAAAACTGCGATTTTGGAGAACTAAACATCAATTGAAAATGTCTCGATGAACTTTATAGATTTTTATTTATTTACATATTTACAACGGCATAACATTTGCCATTAGCAATAGCGATAACTAGTGCAGTGTCAAGTGCGTGGCTGTACTGCTGAGGTACGTGACCGAAGAGGAGTCCACGCTAGTCCTGGAGCAGGTCCCTCTGCCATACCCGCTCGAAGCGTCGTGGCGGATTTGTGGGGAGAGAGTTTGTGGATAATTCTTGTTTTTTATAGCTAGACGGTTTTTTTTTTTAAATTCTCCTTGAACTCAGCTATTATTCCCCTATTTCGAAAGTCACATTCTCAAAATCGGCAATAACTAAAATAAGTTCCCTTCTCTTTTTCTAGGACACCATATATATACTGGGTTGAGAGCTCTCAACATCGTGTCGGGTCACGGGGGAAGTGCCCCAGATCTGATGAGGTTTCTTTCGTATCTACATTTCCCTTCTTATTTGAACTACTTTCACCTTCTACACACATCACTTTTTCATTAGAATACAACTAAGGATTTCTCGAATATCGTAATTTACCTTTAATTTTTTCTGATACAGCAGTTGCTTCGTGTTCTGTGTAGTGTGGAACGGGAGGTGGAGACGGAACTCTTAATCTAAAAATAAAAATAATAATTAACAATCCTACGCATATCCGAACGCAGATGATGATCGCCAAGAGGACCTGCGCACCGCGGGACAAGAGGGGTCGTGCTCCCCAAAGTTGTAATGCTTACCTCTCCTTCTCGACCCTGTCTCTGTGGCGCTGCTCCCTCTGCAACTGCCGCTGTTTGCACTCCCACTCGTACTGGTCATCTCGGGCCTGAGCGAAGTCCACATGAAGCCGGCCTGTGTTGGGGGCATCAGTCTTGTTCTCGATCCGCATACGGTAACCTGAGAGACAGACCAACATTAGCTAAAAGAGGATTGTTATAACAGCCATAACGAAAAAATAAACATTTATTATGTGAAGATAATAAACGTATTTTATTATTATTGCAAATTTCATATTTTTCAGTGAATTTCCATATTTTCACCCTCCCGATTTTTTTGATTTTTTTTTTTTTTTTTTTACATATCCTTATTAGCCTCTGAGCAACCTATAAAATATTTAAGAAACCGAGAAAAACATTTTTTTTAGCTGCAGACTAACAAATCTCATTGGTAAATCCGAAACAAAAAATGAAAAGAAGTTATCAATCGGGAAGGATATGTCAGTCAGAAATAAAACCCTTAAAAATTGCAGCTGTTCAAAGTTAACTTTATAATTTCTTTTGTTGGACATTTATTTTAAAAATTAAAAAAAAAACTATATCAATACAGTTAAAATTTCAAAATGTTATATTCGATAGTTTTTGAGATATTTGTTACGTTGTCAGTTTGCCGCAGTTATGACGTGTTCTACGAATAAATTTTTCAAATTTTAAATCAAAATGATATCTGTACATTCTTGAAAGTACGTTTTTTAGACCCTTTCACGCTGGTTCATAATAAAATAATTTTTAAAAAAGACAGAAGTAAAATAATAACCAACATACATTTAAAAAATCAAAAATATCAGTACGTAATTTAAGTAACCTAATACTCATAAAAAATTAACAGACGGGTATAGATACATGTATTGCTAGAAGATGAAATGAAAAAAAAAAGAAAATGGAAAGAAATATCAGAAAAAATAGATACTTTAATAGGTCAATAATAATGTTTTGGACCAAGGTGATAGTTGGTTCGTTTCTAGATACTCAGTAACTATAGCCAACTAACAGAAAAGAATTATGATGGAATAACTAACACAAATGACGAATCGGCAAAACCTCGAAGTCTTATTTAATGATCTCAATTGACATAGGAGGTAGGTAATATGTACATCAAATTACAAGAGAACAAACCAGAGAAACAAAGGGCAGCATCGACGGAGGCTTCATGGCAGAATCTGATATGACAAAACTTCTTGTTACTTAGACGGACTGTCAACATTTCACCACAACGACTGAAAATTTCACGAATTATTTCCTCTGAAAGCACACAAACAAAATATTATAACTAAAAACATAATAGAGAAAAAATTGTAGCCAAATGTAATTTTTTAAATTATAACAAATAACGATTAATGATTATGAAAAAACTTTCTGGGTACAATAATACAAATAAAGTTATATTTTTAATGTTTCCTTACATTTTTAGGCTATGATAACATAGTGTTGTATACAATGTGTTTTTTTTTGTTTTTAACGGACGTGCAATCCAGTCGTGACTTTTCGGTTCTCTTATTCATCAGAGACTCACACGTAGAATTTAAACCGTAGACTCATTTTCCTCGTCACTTCCTTCACAGAGGGTGTTTGGCCAGCAAATATTTTTCTTTAATTTCAATTGTTATATATTATTTTATTAAAATAATAAAACATGCCTGGCACCGTTCTCTATCAACATAGGATAGGATTACCTATGATACACGTGAAGAGACCAGTATTGCAAGTATTCCCGTCCGGCTAAGGTTCATGTACCTCTTCACCGCCACTACCACAACTGTGGTGTCCTGTCTCCACATCCAGACTCCATCAGTTCATTTGCTGAGGAGTGTTAGGACGGGAAGTGTTTAATCACGGAGGCCCCTCAACTGTGTCTACTTTGAAAAACACAATATATTTCGCTGGTTAGAGCATTCTCAAGTGTACAGGATACAGACTTATGACAGTCATATCCTGTACACTGAGAAATGTGCAGTAGCTGAAGACTGCATTATGCAACTTTATTAGAGATAACCTCATAGGCTTCTCTATCAACGGGATGTGGCACAAAGCAAACTTTCAAGTGTAGCCACGTAACAAGCATACATTCAAATCTCGTTCGACTGTACTGTTCTAGATTCACAGTTTTAAAAATAAGGTATCATTACCCTATTATGTACAGCTGCCTCCAACAAATCCTTCTTCCGTCAATCGCTTTTTCGTTAGTCACCAGCTATTTCTTTTTTAAACATACAGCAATGAAACACATTTTTCGTCATATATAAAGTTGAAATATTGTTGTCTTTATAAAACAATATTTTATTAAGATAAAACCTATACTAACATTATTTCAAACACTTCTGCTGTTTCAACACCTATTGGAAAGAGGATTTTACATAGCACTGGGGTAGCTGTGTGTACCTACCTGTGGTGTTCTCGGCTAGGCCTCCTACAAAGACGGTCTTGCAGCCGGGGGGTCGCTCTCTGGTCGTGGGGATGGGAGTGCCCGGGGGTGGAGGCACCAAAGACACCGACTTGAGTTGGATAACATCCTTTCCAACTCCTCCATCCATGGGGCCACCCGGGGGCAGCATTCCGTACTGTAGACCAATACACACCACGATATACAAGTCAGAAGGGAGACAAAATACATTTTATAGTTTTTAATCCTGTACCGAATAAAGGGTGATTATAAAAAAAAAAGAGAAGAAATAAAATCGCGCGAGATATGTAATAGTCCGCTGGTTACCTGTGACATCATCATCGAAGGGTCCATAATGGGCATGCCCATCATCTGGTAGGGTATGGGGGGAGGAATGATGGAGCCCCAGGGGCCCATGGCAGGGGGCCCCATCTCCATGCTCCCATTGGCTGGTGGCTCATTGGGGAGAGGAGGCTCCATAGGCAAGGGCGGTTCCACTGTGGGCAGAGGGGGCACCGGTACCAACTTCTCCATCTCTCTACAGAAACACATACCCAGAAACAGTCAGACATATCAAATTTCAACTACACATAATATTTCATCTCAAAACATTCACTTAATCGGAAGTCCCCTCTAATCCCCCACTTCCGGATATGGCTGAAAATTAAGTGTCGTCCTTATGGACTTCTAGATTCACAAATAAAATTTCGTGTTGATATATTATTTTATTTTATTTTTGTATTCCAGGTGTTAGATATACGGCTGATCTGTATGCTCAAATACACATCTGATGTGAATTACCTTAGAGAAGTGAGAAGACAATACCTGTCTTGGTTGACAAAGATCTTCCAGAGGCGTCCCCATTCTTCAACGATTAAGTTTTTTTTCTTATTCCTAAATTATAATTTCTGTATTTTTAATGCAGAATATTGCATCGTGTAAATAAAAGGAGAATATTCTGTGGACCTTGTAGTTGTTAATGTATTTATGTAAACTATATTTCAATGAGTACTTCTTCAAAATAAATAAAACTACCTGTCCTTGATTCTGTCCTTCATGCGGTCCTGCCGTCCTCTGCCATCCCTCTCCCCTCTTCTACCGCCTCGCTCTCCTCGCTGCTGTTGTTCTTTGTCCGGACCGTCCTTAGGCGCCAGCGTGGAACCGATCTGTGGGATAACTCCTCGTTCGTCCACGTCACCTCCTCCTGCAACAACAATATAACCCATTATAAAAAAAAAACAATTATAACATTTTTACTTAAAATGCACACTTTAAGCAATCTTTCTGGTAATGTGAAATTATATAACTAAATGATTATGATAAATATTATCATAATTTTAATCATTTTAGGGATAGTTGGGAGTGGGATGGTTAGAGAAGGAATTTTAAATTCTGTCTGATGCCAACAGAATAAAGTAATGAATAAGAAAGTAAAAAATCTCTGGTCTTCAAATTACATTCTGTAAGTCAAAGGCGATATAGATGTGTATCCAATTGTTAAAGATGGACCATCACTTGGCAACTGCAATAATTGGGACCTCCTGGAGGAAAAATGTCTACTACTTAAGTGCAAACGTCAGCAATACTAACCATTTGTCAACTTATAAATAAGCTATGCGTTCAAGTAAATAACATATCTACTTGAAACTACTGTGAACAGACGCTATAGAACTATTTGCACATACATACTACAGAACTACCAATACAGGCGGTCCTCAAATTTACTTCAGGTTACGTTCTCAAAAATGTGACACAAGTCTGTATCTACCATACTACATATAAGAATTCAAGTCAATTAGTTACTCAATTTTCCGAAATGTGTTTAAGAATAGGTTGAAGGATAGACAAAACAATGTTTCTTAGAACGATAGTTAAAAAAACAACTTCGATCGGGAAAACAAAGTTGCTTAGGAATGTATCACAATTTTAATTTTCAAAATTGTTTTTCAGTTGTGAACAACATAATTTCAGACTCATTATAACGCAAAATAGGCCCTAGTTTATTTTATCTGGGAGGTAACATAAACTTAAGCTCGCCGTACTTCGGTTGGGACGTTAAGCAATGGTTCCGAGCCTGTACGATGTCAGGTATTCGTTAAAGACCCCTGCCCTAGGTGGTCAATTAACTTTTAGTTGCCGCTCCAAAACAACCAACATACGGTTTTTGACTTGAGCTCTCTTCCCTTTGGCCGATTTCGCTGAAAATTAATAGATACCGTCCTTTTGAGGGCTTGAATTTAAATATGAAATTTCTTGAATTTAAATATGAAATTTCATGTCGATACATTCATTACATCGGCAGCTGTTGGACTTTTTACGCAAAGGCTCACCCAAATATCCACCTTCCTTCTGGCCGAGTTGACTGAAAATAAATAGGTGACGTCCTTACGTGGTTTTGGATACAATTTCGTGTCGATACATTCATTCTATCGGGGTTTACAAACACACACATATACTCCATATAGCTGGGCAAGTAAAATGCACCAATATTCATGGATATTATAAATATTTAGTTTAATTGTACGATTAGTGAAAAACATGATTGCTTCTGTTATATTTATGTTATTATCTTGTGAAGTTACCTGGGATGGGCATGGGTGGTTTGTTCTTGTTAGTGTTGAACTCGAGGGGAGCATCGTTGAGCCCAGGAAGCATCTGTTGTTGCTCTGGCATCATAGGATAGCCATGCATCATGTGACCTGGCATCATATGACCTCCCATCATGTGTCCTCCTCCCATCATCCCGTGCATGTAGTTCTGTGTCTGTCCTGGCTGGCCCATTCCTGACAATAGCAACACAATCAGACACTAGCAATACTCACAAAATTGTATTCAATATACAAAAGTAGTCATATTTTAAAAGCTGTCTCCAGAAAACATGAAATATCGAACTACAAAGGAACTTCATATATAAATATTTTAGGATTCTCGGTTCCCTTAGTTAACTTGACTGTTCCTCTTAACTTAATATTAAGTAATTAAGTCCCATGTACAATGTTGCTTGCCACGAAACTATCAAAATTTGTTCCTTGTCGAACCACCAGTCAGTTTCATCCAAACATTGAAACTTTTTGATTTTAAATACCAGAAGAAAGTTGTTTAACTGACTACTCAGGGTGTCCGAAATTTTGCCTACCATGGTTTATTTAAGGATCTTCAAAACGCTGACATCACACAGTTTCGGATCATCACTTAACGTCCACCCGAAGAATGACCTGCTCAACAGTAAATTGAAACACAAAAATGTAGCCATTTTGAGTCAACAATTCTTTATAACTACTCTCTGAAGGGAATATTTAAAATTCTAATTCTGACGGAATTTCTTGATTAATTAATGAAAATAAAGTGTGGTATTACCTGTAATTTCTCACTAATATTAGTATTGAGTCAGACTGGCAAACTTATGGTTTGCAGAGAGAATATATTCTAATGGAACCACAATAAAACTGTTATCACTCATCGGATTTTCCTGGGTAAACCCCTAGGTTGATCCGATTTTCTTAATACAGATCAAGATGTATATAATTGGCTGAGAAGTACGTGGACTTCCAAGTATTCTAAATCTAAAATACAAACTAGTCTGTTATCTAAGACCTGGATTGTTCGATTCTGGGGACATAGCTCCAAAGTTTTGAACTTAAAAACTCTAATATAAAGCAAAAACGAAATTTTCAAATAAAATGAAAGATACTACTAACACTTAGGTAATTGAAAAACAAGTTATTTCCACAAAAGGAACTTACCCATGGCCATAGGACCGCCTTGGTAGTTGTAAGCCATTGATTTTTGTGCTTCAGAAACTGAAAATAAAAATACTTAAGCTACTCAATAATCACAGAACAAACAATATACCTAACCATGAACGACAATAACTATTGCCAACTGAAATTCTCATAAATCCCTACTTGAGACCAAAAACTCCCTTAAAAGGAAAATTGATTTTTCCCTCCAGGAAAGAAATTTAATTTAGTGAAATAAGACTTAAGTATTAATACTTCCATAAATATGATTAAATTTTTTGGAATGATAAATAAAAAGTATAAGCAAGTTTTAAGAAACAGTTAATTGTTATTTGGAGTTAATTGGAAACCAAAACTAAATAATAATTAATGATATTAATATATAATATAACAATTACTAACTATATTACTAGTTGAAGAATAATTTTAGGAAATGTCAGCTTTTCTAATAATTTTCAAGAGAAGGGGGAAGAAGGCATTTTGGTTTCAAGCTGAGCGGGCTTTTTTCATTTCGTTATTCTGTGCATACTATTCAGTACATTGACCGGTTATATTCTTTATCAAAAATTGAAAATTGGATCCATTATAAAATATGTAGTTACAGCAGGTTATACTCATTTGTCAAATAATGAGAAATATTTTATTGAATATATATCATAACTATAAAATAATATTTATATTTCAAATAATCGATAACCTCTCAATTCCCACATCTAGTTCAACTGATGTAAGATTTCGACTATGTTACAGAAATAGGTTTATTAATGGCTTCCATCCAATAGGGTTTTTTTCCACTGCTTGTTGTAAAAGGACCCTGATAGGAAATCACTGCAAAGTACTTATTTTTCCTGAATCTGCTCGCCTTTACAACGGAAAGAAATTTGAACCCCTGCCTGAAACCTACCATCTAATCAGTGTTATTGTATTAAAACTTTCTCAATTTTCACTTCTTTGATACCTTCTCCTCTATTATATTTAGAACTCCTAGATTTGAAAAAAGAAAAATAATTTATTGCCCCAGCATTCAAGTGCCTCTTCACAGTTTCGATGAAAACAATTTGAAAAGTATGAAATCAGGAATTTTACCTTTTGATTGTGAAGTAAATTAAAATAAAACAGATACATTATTGTCATAAATATTTCCAAGTAAAAGTTTTAGAGAAAACTGAAAGATACATTTTATCTAAAATATGATTTTTTGCCTGTCATCCGGTTTTCGAGGTCTATGCCGACAACCGTCCTGAAATGTCCTAGAAGGCTTAACACAGAAACCCCGATGTAATGAATAAATCAACATGAAGTTAAGTGAGGATTAGAAGTACCTCAGTAAAGAGGCCCTCACACTGGCAAAAAGTTTGCACAAAAATTTGAAGATGTCGGTTTTGTGCAAAAATATTGAGAGTATGAGGACAAATATTGTGCAAAAAAAGGGTTATTCAATATTTTTTGGGGCGTTCAAAAGTTTTCTGAAAGTTTAGAAAATTTTTGCGGTCCTGTCAATATTATGTACCTCGAGAGCGCAGTGTGAAGAAATTTTGATAAAGTGTAGGTTCCAAGCTCAGTTCGCGAAGTAGGTTACGATGACCATGGGTCGGTTGCTTCTTCAAATAATTCCTGACCCACACTCTTTTCTTCTTATTATTTAAAGTCTTCTTCAACACTGCACACAATACAACTACGCTACTTTCAACCTCCGGGTTTGCCCTGGGCAAAGAAACGTATGCGGCTATGGCTGAGTACAATTCGATGCGCCGTGCTTTCATCATGAATGTTTAGTCGACACTCAAATTTTGTGCAATATTTTTGTGTAGTGTGAGGGGTCCACGACCATTCAATATTTTGTACAAAAATAAGCTCAATATTTGTGCTCAAAATGTTGAGCGAAATTTTTGCCAGTGTGAGGGCCCCTCAAGGCAGTACAGATTTTTTAGCGAATCGGTAGATTGTTGCGTTTTTTTTTTTCGTTTTTTTTAATTCCCCTTTTTTGTTATCTTCAAAAAATTTCGTGGCTCACTTAAGTGCCGCTCCAGCGAATAGCAAAATAATTAAAAACATAATTGTCTCGTTAGAGTGGTGTGTCTATCTATTGTAATATAATCAATTTGCGCGATCTGAATATATTCTTTAAGATTATTAATAGTATATAGGAAATATATATATATATATAATATATTGAGAGTAGGTATCTCAAGGGGCTGAAAAGGATCAGGTATTAGAAGCTTATCCTAATTTGCCTTCATCAAGCACTTGCCTAAAATAAGCTGACAGGATGCAATAAAAGAGGGACCTTAGCCGGATAATGGACCCATAAAACCTTCGTTTAGAAGCATATAAACTTCCAGATAGAAGTTGACATAGGTAAAAATTGGATGCCCATATAGAAGTCAGGTATCCGCTCTTCAATGGATAAACTTCCCCCTTGAAGTCTGCTCCCGGATCTCCGCCAGGCAGTATCGCAAAGTGGTGGGGGGAGAATCGAGATCTACAGGTGGAAGGGAGCTTGAAGACAGTTGAAGTCTAGAGTTCATCATCAGTCGAGATCCAAGAGTCAGAGGGTTCACTTCCTGGAGTTTTAGTTGAGGTCTAGAGGTGGAAGTGGACACTTCACTTTTCTGGATCAGTTGAGATCCAGCAGTAGAAGAGGGCAGTTCTAGTGGAAGTCCAGAGCTTGAGGAAGAGTCCAGGAGTCTTCAAGAGCCCTCCATTGATGTTCCGTTTAGAGAAGCCCCGAGAGTCGACAGGAAGTTCAACCCGGCTTCAATTTGAGGTCCCCATTCATCTTGAGTGAGCAACCCGACTCCATACAGCACTATCTAGTCAGCCCCCAGCATCCATACACCATTATCAATAAGGTTTATATTTTATATTATATTTTTTATATTTAAATTTAATTATTAACTTTGTTTTATTGTAAATATATTCATTTTAAATATGAGTTGCTAATTTTTTAGTAGTTTGTTCCTATGCTCTATCCAAGGTCAGTTATGATTTGACAATTTGGTTTTTCAAAACTCTTTTCGCTGAACGAATCTTTCGCATTTGGTTTATAGAAATCCAATTTATATATTAAAATCAGTAAATTTAAATGATCGTTCTATTAGATAGGCGGTCTGGCATCCTTTAGACATTGTAAATTAGTAAAGATAAATCATGTTAAGAAAATCTCCGCAATTTAGATAAAAAGTAAATATAAATATACATTTTTTTATTAAAAAACCGCGACGCGAATCGTAAAATATTACACTATATTGGCTAATATGCACCGTACATAAAACAGAAAAAAATAGGAAATTCCACTCTGTCAATCCTAGCTTCCTTCCACAAAATTCTTGTTTCCTGATAAGAGGTATGAGTGAGTATCGTAAAGGGTGAAGTAAATAAAAAACTATATAAAACCCATTTATTTTAATAATAAAATTGTATTTTTTTCTGATCATAGATACATAATATTTTATATTATGAAAACTGACAACTATCTAAAAAAAAAGTTTCTTAAAAGAAAATGAAATATACACTTCATAAAATAAATAAAAATTAAAAAATAGATAGTTTAAATCTTTTAAAAGAGCTTCATTATTCCTTGGCATCAGCTATACCTCCATTAGTAATACAAAATGTTGCTTCATTTTCTGGCATATCGGGGCTGGAAAATGTTTAAGTAATATTAGTTCAGTTATAAACTGTACTTACATAAGGTACTTTAAATGAGGTGTGGAGTATGATACTTGCCTATCGTAAACCTTGGCAATCCTCAGTTCACCTCGTCCCTTCCTGAAGTAGAGTCTCGTTGTCGAAGCATGTGCCAAAATGTTCCCTCCTATTGGCTTTTTTGGGTCAGCCTAATAAAGAAAAAAAATATTTATAATGGCTTAAAATACAACAGAAGTCGTCGGTGAATCTCTGGAAATGTACTTCTCCAGCACGAATTAATCAATTACGTTTTCGCTCCACCCTCACAGCCGATTGACCGTTTGGACTGAAAATCAATATTTGACTTACATAGTTGGCTTCTGAATTCTCATACTAAATTGTGTTTCGATACATTCATTACATCAGCAGTTATTAAGGTATTTGAGTTGATCCCATTCTCTGGTCCCCCTTTCCCTTCAACCGATTTCGCGGAAAAGTAATAGGTTCCTTCTTTATGGAGATTTAAATTTAAATATAAAATATTTACAGTTATTAGGATTTTGAACTGAGTCCTCCCTCTTAGTCCAGGAGCCCAATGCAAAAAGGGTGACTTATTTTATGAAAATTTTTATTATGAAATTTTCAAAATATCCATCCTTGAGATCCAAAAAATGACAGTCTGAAATCTTAATGCCGCTGGAATACAAAATGGCGGCCAATTAAAACCCCAAAAAAACTCGAAATTTTAGGACTTTTTTTAGGGTTTTTGCCTATAACTCCTAAAAAATGCATCCTAGTAAAACAGTTACAATGTAACAAATTGAAGAACATTAAATTCTGCGTCGACTGACTACCACAACTTAATAATTCGATCAAGTAGTCTGGTCGAAAACGACGATTTTTTCCAACTTTGTCAAAAACTGAGATATAGTACTATATATGAGTCTACGGCATGGGAATGACTATTCTAAGAGAAAAACTCAAGGAATAAAAGTTATAGAGCATCAAATTTTGCGTCTACTGAGTACCAACATTTTTGAATTCGGTGAAGTATACTTCTCGAAATTGGCAATCTCCTGAAGTCCGGCAATTGGCATATGAAGGTACCTAAGGGTTACAACTCTTCAACAGTACGGGTGTATATCCCGTATTTCATTGTCCTCATTACTACTTGCTCTATCGATTGATCATTGTCCTTCCAGACCAAAATTAAGAAATGCGATTGATAAAAAAGATATTTTTGGTTTGGTTGGCTAGAGTTGCAACTCATAGGTACCTTCATATGCCAATTGCCGGACTTCAGGAGATTGCCAATTTTGAGAAGTATACTTCACCGAATTCAAAAATGTTGGTACTCAGTAGACGCAGAATTTGATGCTCTACAACTTTTATTCATTGAGTTTTTTTCTTAGAATTCTCATTTCCAAGCTGTAGACTCATACATAGTACTATATCTCAGTTTTTGACAAAGTTGGAAAAAATCGTCGTTTTTGACAGTGGTTTTCGACCATACCACTTGATTGAATTATTATGTTGTGGTACTCAATCGATGCAGAATTTAATGTTCTTCAATTTATTATATTATAACGTTTTCGCTAAGATGCATTTTTTAGGAATTATAGGCAAACACCCAAAAAAAAGTCCTAAAATTTCGAGGTTTTTGGGGTTTTAATTGGCCGCCATTTTGTATTCCAGCGGCTTTGATATTTCAGACTGCCATTTTTTGGATCTCGAGGATGGATATTTTGAAAATTTCATAATAAAAATTTTCATAAAATAAGTCACCTTTTTTGCACTGGGCTCCTGGACTATCTGATCCCACCAACTTCATGTCCACTTGTCTTGTCTCTCACTCGATTAAAATTCAATGCCAGGTCTCCGGGTTGTCAGGTTCATTATTCATCAATTTTTATTTTACTTTTCTTCTATATTACGAGAATATTTCTTATTTAAGTCACTTTTTCTTTTCTCATTTATTTTTATTATTATTTTTTTTTAAATTATTATTTTTTCAATTTTTTTATTTATTTATTTTTACTAAAGATTCTATTTTTTATTTTTTTATTATTGTATTTTTCTTTTTTTGTATTTCTTCTCTCTATACTATGTTTAAAATTTTAACAGTGATTGTACAGTCCTAGCTGACTGCTCCCCCTCCCACACTCAGACTCCGTCTTCTGGGAGGATGTAGCCTATTTATCTTGTAATATTTATCTTTTATTTTGTAATGATCCAAAGGCATAAAAATAAAAAAAATAAAAAAAAATAAAAAAATTTTAAAAAACCTTCCATTTGGCTGATACCTCTGAAAATTGATATGTGCTGTGTTTATAGGGCTTCGAATTTACATATGAAATGTCGTGTCAATACACTCTTTACCAGGGCAGTGATTAGCGTTTTTGTGTTAAGCCTCCCCCTAACCCCCCCCCCCCCCTTCCCTTTCGCTGATTTGGCTGAAAATCGATAGGTATCGTTCTTAGAGGATCTGTAAACACTAAACACATGTAAAATGTCGTATTGATACATTAGAAATTATCGTGTTCACAGACAAACACACAGACACAAAGAGAAACAGAGACTTTTTACTTCCCCATATACACAAAATATAGGGAAAGTTATGAATCGGTAAAAATTCGACGCTGAATTTTGAACGGAATTTTATGTTTTTCGACTTCTAGATTCCAAATATGAAAAAAAAATCTGCCTGTCTGCTTCTAAACTTAATGCTTAACATAAATACTCCAATAACTTCCGTTTTAACGAATTTATCGACACAAAATTTCATATGGGAATTCGTTATCCCATAAGAGCGACACTTGCTCATTTTCAACAGAATCGGAAAAGGGGAAAGGGGGGTTCAATTCAAAACCCCTAATAACTGCCGAAGTAATGAATACATCGACACTAAATCTAGTATGAGGATTTAGAAGCACCTATATAAGTGAAATGCCGAATATTAAGGCAAACAATCAAATGATTTTGGAGGGGACGCCGAATGTTAATTGATAATATCGTTCTGGGGAAGTACATTGCCGGTGATTCATCGACGACTTTTTTTGTTCGTTTTTGAAGTGAGGAGGTCGGAAAACATGAAATTTCATTGGAAACTGCGCATCGAGGTTCTGACCAATTACATAACTTGGTACAGCTGGCGAAGTGATACAAATAAATACATACTTCAAATACCGAGCGCAATTCTGAGTGTCCTAAAGTCGTAAAGTGACAAAATGAATATTTTGCACCAAATCAAATATTTATTTTAATGAGTTTCTGTCTTTTTTTCAAGGATTTTTCAAGATTTTTTTTTTAAATGTTATTTTTACACTTGGGCTCATTGAGATTCCCTTTCTTCAATTATGTATTTAGTCTAAATAAATAGAGCTCTTAGCAGCCTCCAATCCCGCCTCTTCTCTGGTACTGTCATTATTGTCAATTCATCAAATCACAAAGAATGTTCGTTGTACAATAAGCAATTATATACATTTTTCATTTTTTTCTAAATATGTATTCTGTAGTAATTAACAAATCACACCCCTGAAAGATATTCCCGAAAAATCCTCCATAGAGACTGTTAAGAAGTAATTATGATTGCACATCCTTTTCTTTGTTCAATGTGACCTGAGGTAGGGAGGGACCTTCTGAAATGTCGAAAAAGTGACACTACTGGAAGAAGGAACGAACATGAAGCCCAAGAGACAAGGTCAAATCATGTCCAGAGGATGATGTAACATTTTAAAATCAGGTACAATTTCCGGAGAACTAACCTGAAAGGATAGTGCGGCTCCAGGGTCGGCAGTCATCTGATTGGTGATGAAAACGGCCACATTGTATTCTTCGGAGATCTTCTGAAGGCGGGACATCATCTGGGCCAGTTTCTGTTGTCTCTCTGCCAATTCGCCCCGTCCAGAGTAGTCCACCCGGAACAGCGCCATCACCGAGTCCACGATCTGCACAAGGATAGAGGAATTCTATAATACGTGTATATTTTAGGTCGATGTTGCCACTTGTATAACTGCGTATACTAGAATAATATTAGGTTTCATTGAATAATCTACACCTGAAATAAAAGCCCATTACTGGTAGATATCTCTACAACTTTTTCTTAAAATAATTCATGTTCCAATCTATCCATCAAAAATAAGTTTGTTTTATTTATACATTGCTTGGAGTCTCAACTATAGCTTAAAATCCCTATCTTCCGTTCCTAGTTCAATGTTTGTGTTAGAAAAGGATTTGTGTCAGTAATTGAGTGAAGTTTATGTTTTCTTATACAAAGAATTCCTTTCTGACTTACAAGTAGTTTGAAGACACCAGCCTCCTCGTGGAACTTGGCAGCCACGTAGTCAAGCATCTCGAGCTGGTGGTCCGAGGTGTAGGCCCTGGCGTAGAGGATGTTGTCCATCACGGCGGACTGGTCCACCTGAAAACGGTCTGCTATCGGCCGAAGTCGCTCCGGACGACTGAACCAACCGTTAAGGAGTCAGTCAGGAACAATTACAATATATAAAGTATGTAGGTATTATGAAGTGAAACTTGTATGGTCAGTCATAATTTCAGTTTCCTCGCGTTTTCTTCTTAATATTTGATTATGTTGGTACTAACTTCTAGGGGGCCGGTTTTAATGAAATTTCGCACGTAGCTATATCATATCTCTGAAAAGACAATTTTCAAAAATATAAAAATTCCTTTGAGTGGGGGGTGGACCTGGCAAACGGTGGCTGAATGAGGTGGCTGGAGATGAGGCAGCTGGGGGTGAGAGGATGGAGAATACCCACCCCGGACAGACGTTGCGGAGGCCCGTTGCGACGCGGAGGAATTAATTAAAACAAAATAAAACTAATTTAAGTGTTAACTAAATCTGACACAAATTATGAGATGGCATCCTAGTCCTGCAGTTAATATGAAGCTGAGAAGCCATTTTCCACTTTGATTTACAGTCAAAACCTAGTATAACGACGCACCGTCTATAACGACGAAATTTCGAGAAAAAGTCGCCATTACAAGTTACAGGTAAAATATCCTTTATTACGACAGTGGATATAAGGCTGTAGTAACGCTAGTTTAGACAACTTCCAGAATTATAAGTCGTCTATACGACGGACAGAATGTAAATAAAACATCACGTTAAAGATAATTGGATACATAATTGGTTCGAGACCTATGAATTTAGTTTATAGAACCATAAATGACGTGGTGAGATTTTTGACGTGACTACGTCTAATAAATCGATGCGACGGGACGCATGTTCGAAAAAGTGTGACGTCATGTCACGTTCCCCAAGAGAGAAGGCGACACGAGCGAGGGAGAGAGGCATGATCTCGAGGCTCGAGCGTTCGGCTCGAGGCTCGAGCGTTCGGCTCAGTTCGGTTTGTGCTGCATCTATCTTCCTTCTACTCGATCAGTCTATAGGTCGGTATAGAAGAAAAACAGCGGCAGCACAAAAGATACACGTGAACTGTTTTCGTCAAATTAAGTGAAGTGAATTGTCAGTGTGATGTGTGTGTTAAAAACAATTGCGGCGATATAGGTAAATAAATCCTGTGCATTCAGTGTCCGCTCTCCCTCTAAACATCAATAAGTGTCCGCTCTCCCTCTAAACATCAATAAGTGTCCGCTCTCCCTCTAAACCTCAATAAGTGTCCGCTCTCCCTCTAAACATCAATAAGTGTCCGCTCTCCCTCTAAACCTCAATAAGTGTCAGCTCTCCCTCTGAACCTCAATAAGTGTCCGCTCTCCCTCTGAACCTCAATAAGTGTCAGCTCTCCCTCTAAACCTCAATAAGTGTCTGCTCTCCCTCTAAACCTCAATAAGTGTCTGCTCTCCCTCTAAACCTCAATAAGTGTCCGCTCTCCCTCTAAACCTCAATAAGTTTCCGCTCTCCCTCTAAACCTCAATAAGTGTCTGCTCTCCCTCTAAACCTCAATAAGTGTCCGCTCTCCCTCTAAACCTCAATAAGTATCCGCTTTCCCTCTAAACCTCAATAAGTGTCTGCTCTCCCTCTAAACCTCAATAAGTGTCCGCTCTCCCTCTAAACCTCAATAAGTGTCCGCTCTCCCTCTAAACCTCAATAAGTTTCCGCTCTCCCTCTAAACCTCAATAAGTGTCTGCTCTCCCTCTAAACCTCAATAAGTGTCCGCTCTCCCTCTAAACCTCAATAAGTGTCCGCTCTCCCTCTAAACCTCAATAAGTGTCCGCTCTCCCTCTAAACCTCAATAAGTGTCAGCTCTCCCTCTGAACCTCAATAAGTGTCTGCTCTCCCTCTAAACCTCAATAAGTGTCCGCTCTCCCTCTAAACCTCAATAAGTGTCTGATCTTCCTCTAAACCTCAATAAGTGTCCGCTCTCCCTCTAAACCTCAATAAGTGTCTGCTCTCCCTCTAAACCTCAATAAGTGTCCGCTCTCCCTCTAAACCTCAATTCAAAAATTAAATTCACTACAATTTGATATATATTTCAAAAATAAATATTAATTGAATTGATAAATTGTGGACGATTTTTACTGTACTACAACATTCACCATTATACCGGTGTGATGACGCGTTCCTCAAATTCATGAAAGATACGTTTGATCTCGACTGCGCATCAGATGTTAATAAATCAACAACGCTGAGAGGAACAACCATTGATTTGACTTTTTCAAGGCACATTACACTTGAAACACTTCCTTTCATTTCCTACTTTTCCTATCATCGTTCTATCCTCAACAGAATAACACAGATCGAAGGAAATTGAATATCACACATGTACAAAAGATGTAAAAAAAAAGATGTAAAGTAATAAACATATTTTAATTCTTAATGCAAATGAATGTTAATTATCAATGAACTTGTTTCCATTTTATTTTCCTTCCACTTCTTTTGTGTATTATACTACTGTGATGTTATGACGTAGTCACGTCAACCTACCGGCCGTAAACCGACTTTACAGACAACCAGTTTTTTAACTTAATTTTCAATTATCCTCTCTCTAAAAGTGTCAACATGACGTGTAAAAGAAAATCTTTGACCATCGAAGAAAAAGCGAACATCATTTGGCGGAGACTGGAAGAGAGACAAATTCTACTTTATGAAAAGAATTCGGTGTTTCCCACTCAACAATTTCTACCGTGTGGGCCAATAAAGAAAAAAACAAAAAAGTTTTGAGGAGTAATCTTTTTCTGAAAAGAAAATTCGGAAGACCCAACATACTGATTTAGACAATGCTTTGCTGCAATGGTTTTTAAAGCCTTTAGGCTCATCGAAAGAAAAATGTTCCTAATGACGGACCGAGTTTACTTTTTAACTTTTTTCCAACTCTTTAATGTAAGTGCTATTAATTAAGTAAATATAATGAGTTTTTTTAAGAAATTGAGTTTTTCAAACCTTTATTACATTATTGTTTAGATCATTCATTTCTTGATTTTTTTTTTTGGGGGGGGGGAGGGGTGATTATAACGACCACTGTTATAACGCCCAGATTTTCCTATCCCCTTGGAGGTCGTTATAGACGATTTTGACTGTATTTGAAAACGCTAGTTCAAAAAGTGAATAGCCTCCTCTATACAGACCACTTCTTCTTTCCCCAGGAGCACTTTTGTAGTTAAACTGAACCAATCAAAACCGTGAAGGGGTCTGAATATAAGAATGAAATTTCAGAATCACTTTTTGTCCAAAAAAACTAGAAATGAAATATGTCTGATGATGAGCGTCTCATTCCGCCAGGGCCAATAACAAAACTTTAAGTTAGAAACATCTCCAATTGGACTGAGTGAGCGGTACCAAACTCGTACGATACATTTCGTGGCTAAATACATACGACAACAACTATAATACTAAGTGGCTTTTGAGAAACAACTAAAAAACAGCATCGTTTATTTATTACCAATATATAGTGCTGGAATACCCCCAGGAAAATAGATCACAACGGTGTGAAACATAATGTATCGATAATTCTTCAAGAAACAAGTCAACTTATGAGGTTACATTAGGCTTCACATGGTGTCAAATGATGCTATCTGTCAGCCGTATATAAACTTTCTACTGGTCATTGTTGTAACTACGTCGTTACTGAGGTTCTTTCCTTCAATTATTTCATCGACGGTTTATTCCTCAAGTACATTAAAATTGTTCATTTTTATTTGACATAATTCTTGTCGATGTTGATACCTTAAATGTATAAATTAGTTTAGCCTATCTCGAGCTGTAAAACCACTAAATTTACAAAGAAGTTTACTGACAGATAGTTTTCTGGGTTGTTCCTTGAATTGTTGGCATCTTCAGATTTAGCAAAAAAAACAAAAACATTTAATATAGCTAACGATTATACATATAAATAACAAATAAATATGCATGTACATACATACAATCAGTAACAAAAATTTTCGGACAATTTATAATTTTGTTTTTCTTTTGCAGTTACACATAGTTATATGGCAAAATATTTAATTCAAGCAAAGTTTTAAATTTCGAGATCATCAATCATTTCAAAACGCCGTAAAACAATTAATTGAACATTTACAGCTAATAGGAAATTTTGCATTAATAATTGAAGACAAGAAATTCACGTAACAAAATTTTCTGGACTCCTGTTGTTTGTTTTGCAAACAAATGCGACTCTGATCATGATCTTTAATCCCTTCTCAACCAACCGCTAATACCGAACAAATGAAATGTGTTTATATCCTTCTATTACTGCATTCAGTAGTTATTTGTATTTCCTGCTGTCAAGATGGGTCGAACATCTTTTGAAGTTCAACAGATAATAATTTTTAATTATGAAAAAGGATTAAGTGTCCGCAAAATCGGTGGTTTGGTAGGCCGAAGTAAAAGCACCGTAGCCGATGTAATTCGAAGGTATAAGCACGAGGATCGGATAGATTTGAAATCTTCCTCTGGCCGTCCAAGAGTATTAAACGACCGAGAAAGGTGTAGCGTTGTCCGGAAAATTAAAAACAAGCCCTCGAGGAGTGCACCTCAGATCGTCGCCGAGGTATACAGAGAAACGGGAAAGAAAGTTCACCCACAAAATGTTCGAAGAATTCTAAAAGAAGCAGGATATAATGGGAGAGTACCAAAAACCGTTTGTGAGTGAAAAAAATATAAAAAAAAGATTGAGCTTCGCAAAAGAGTTCCAGAATCATTCAGAAATTTTTTGGAGTAATGTCATTCATCTGCGAGGTAAAATAAACTTAAGCACTCCGTCCTTCGGATGGGATGTTAAGCGATGGTCATGAGCCTGTACGATGTCAGGTCAAAGCGTTTGAGCTCTCACATAAACACACGCATGCAATTGATCTCTGATGTTCACACGATTACAAAATTTTTAGTACATATTATTATGTATACATATATTATATGTATAGGGAAGTAAACAAAAGTAAAGTAATAGTATATGTATACATATATTACATGGAAGTAAACGGACATGATCTGGAAACATTTATTTGTCGAAATATCGGAGAAAAAACGTTTAAATTAGAAAAATTGGGTACTTAGTTTCTTTAGAGGGAAGGTGGAGGGGATAGAGTAGGGGGAAGGGACGGTTTCTGCCGAGGGTCAGCGCTGCTGTCGCTCTCTTCCAACGTCATATCACAAAAATCTAGTTTTCTGACATTACATGACCTGAGATTTCTTTTTATGTTGTGAAGAGTTACAAGATACAAGAATATTTTATTATTGCGGTTTGTTCTATTGCAAGCAAATACTTTTGAATGTAAGTTTAATATATTTAGTCCCGACAGTCGCGACAAAATTTGGAGAAGGCGTAATGAGGAGCTGAATCCAAAAAACTTAAAACCAATAGTAAAACATGGGGGTGGCTCAGTGATGGTGTGGGGGTGTATGGCGTCTAGTGGAATTGGTGAACTGGTTTTCATTGAAACCACCATGACTGGAAAAGTTTATGCCGAATTACTAAGGAGCAATTTGAAAAAGAGTGCTGAAAAACTTGGGATTTTCCGGACTTTTCATTTTTACCAAGACAACGATTCGAAACACACCTGTGAATTGGTACGTACTTGGCTTTTGTATAACTGCCCTAAAGTTATGAAACCCCCCCCAATCGCCCGATCTCAACCCAATTGAACACGTATGGGGTGAGCTCGACAGGAAAATTCGATTAACACCCATTGCTTCAAAAAACGAATTGAAACAAAAGTTATTAGAAGAGTGGGGTAAAATATCTCCAAATTTCACCAAAAAATTAGTTTCATCATCAATGCCGAATCGAATGAAAGATGTTATTACACAAAAAGGGTACCCAACCAAATATTAATTAACATTATGGTTTTTGAATTTGTGAAATCGTAAAAAAAACATTGAATTTATTTATAGTTGTTTACATTTTTGTCCGAAAATTTTTGTTACCTACATTACTTGTTATAAAATTTATTAAATTAAAATATTTATTTGTTCTAATCAAAGCTGTTTTTCCTTTATCCTAACCCACTTTTGAATTCTTATTCTTGATTGAAAAATGGCTTTAATTATTTTTTTAAATTATTTTTTATTACTTTTGCATTTAATTATTATAATTTTTTATTGAAAAATCAAACCGTCCGTACATTTTTGTTACTGGCTGTATATATTTATATTTTTTCAATAAATTCTTCCCCTGAGCCGTGACCTCGATGATTATTATAAGGATACAAAGTGTTTTCAGTGTCGACGAAGATGACTTTGCCGCCGGAGTAGCCGCTACTGTTGGGGATCTGTGCGGTGACACAGAGGGTGTGAGAGACTTGGGTTTTACCTGTGCGGAACTCACCGAATGCTTCTGTGATCGCCATAGACTCTATCCCACCTCCCAGCAGCTTGCTACAACAGTCCACATAAACCATACGTCCACAAATAATAAATATAATTGAATATGTTTTATTTCAATATTTTATTTTCGGGGGTTTTCAAACTATAATCATAACTTGGGGTCGTAAAAAAAAAATTGTTTTTCGTCCCTGAGTATTCTTTTCCTGGTCTGAACGAAATTGTTCCCGTGAAATGTTCCATTTGTGAAAAGAACGATATATTCTGAAACAGTATATATATTTTTTTAGAGACGTTATATCAAGGAACTTTTATTTGTTCAGAAATTACGTACTGTCCGGAACGAAAAATGAAAGAGATAAACGTTTGAGTTCGCTTTGAACTCTAAACATTTACAGGACATTTTTTAAAAAAATTTTTAATGGTAATTTCTGAAAAGAAAGCTCATCTCGAACATTAAGAAATACACTATCCTGTCGTTTTTATCTATTTGTTTGTTTTTACCGTTGAGACAAATGGGCCAAAGGAAAATGGGCCGTTAATAGAGAGGCTTAACTCAAAAACCCCAATAACTGCCTATGTAATGAATGTATCGACAGGAAATTTTATATCTAAATACAAAATGTCATAAGAATGTCTATTAATTTTCCGTGAAATAAGTCGAAGGGAAGGGGGGCAGAGAAGAGGTTCCCGGCTCAAATACCCTAATAACTACCGATGTAATAAATGTATCGACACAAAATTTAGCTGGAGGATTCAGAAGACATTATAAGTAATATATATTGCGTTTTAGACCAAACGATCGAATGGCTTTGGAGGGAAAGCTACGTAATTGATTAATTCATTCTGGGGAAGTACATAGCCGGTGATTCACCGAGGACTTTACATACTTTCTTTAAAATAAAATCGTCTACTCTGGCAATAGACTCCCGAAGAATACTCTTACCGTTTCATATATCCCCTATGGTGGAAAAACTCGCACACCAAGATAGAACACTATAATTTATTGATAAAAATTGAAACAGGGTCATGAATGTATGTATACAAATTTACTTATTCTACTTCTAGTAAAATATAGATTACTCTAATTCTTGACTGCCAGTTGCCACTCTAAATACTTGTTTTCTTTTGTCACATACTTGAAGCGCTGTTATAAAATGAATATTACAGATTTTCAAACAAGCTTCTTTTATTTTATCAACTTTTGCTTCCGAAAAACCTTTAATGGCCAACAGTTTTCTTCTTGTCATCATTTGTACGCCCTTTATGGTACAAATTCCGGAAGATTTAAGTTTTTTAATATCAGCTACATTCTGGAAAAAAAAAAGTACATATAAAAATGATTATGAATTCCAATTCATGCCTGTGCCTCACAAGAAGGAAGAAAGTATATAATCACTTTTAGCGGTTCGCTAGATTAGCACTGACTATTTAAAGGGTAAGAACATTTAGAGTAATACAAATTAAATATAACAAAGATATTTATAAGAACTAGCTAGAAGGAATTTAGTTGTAAGTTCTTCATACAATGCCATGATTTTGTAAAATATCTACGTCTTGAAAAAAACATTCCTCATCTTCTACATCAGAAACGTCTTGAGAAGCTACAACTTGATCTTCCATTATCTACAAGAAAATTAATACATTTTTCTCAAAAAGTAATTTACTATTTTCATAGTATAAAAAATAGCTCTAAACTATTTTAAATTGGTAGTGTACGCTAATAGGTAGAAACTTGAGTTTAAAAAATAGCCAATTATAAAAAAGTTTTAATTAAAATTATTACACTTTTAAAAGTTGGATTTTTTTTTATGGAAGTAAAATAAGTTAATAATTAACAAATGAAATTGTTTTCTCAAACGATTAAACTTAACACTAAAATCGTTTCAAATTAAAAATGGCGGTTTAGTATGAATCATTCCAAGGTGATTTCCATATTTAATAGGGAGTTTCGAAAGAAAACCGGGAAATTTGAAATCATATTTGCTAATACCACCGTATTCGATTCTGGGCATTATTCAAAAACATTTATGCTAAATAATGTTTAATTAAATTTAATCTGGAAATAAAAATAAATACAATCTTAAAAATTGTTGTAAAACTCTTTTTCCCTAACAACTTCTCAACAAATTCCTGCTTACTTGTATACAGGTGGGTAGTGATAATTCAATATTGGAACTTGCCCACATGGGTCAATGATCCGAATATTATTATGAAAGGACCTAATACTTTTTCCTAGTATGCCTTAAATATTAAATAGGATTGACTTTTAATTTTAAACAAATATTAAAATTGTTATTAATTTTGTTCAAATAAAAATAATCATATATGTCTATTAATCAGTGTTTATAATAAAAAAAGTACTGTTTTGTTATCAGACAGGTATATAATTCAGGGGGCAATAACGGATAACAGCAAGTAGTTGAATAGTTATCAGTAGGCGGTGCCAAAGTGGATTTTGCTTTGAAAGTTTTAATGTTTTTTGTTGTGATTAGCTGATATATACATAAATGAAGGAATTGCTATGCATTGATCAATCAGTGATAAAATGTCCACAAGATCCCAGTTAACAAAGGATCTTAATGGTAATTATAAGAGTTGAAGACTTATGTATTTTCGTTTATGTTGTTTGTTGTTGGCTCATTCATTATCATTTTCTTTCCTTAAGAAAAAAACTTTATCAATAAGAAAATCTATGGTGATATTTTATAATACAGTCTTCATGTTTGGTTTCTAGAAAAAGAATTATAGGAAATACTTTATTCTCATGTCATTGTGTGACTCATCCAACAAGTATTTCATTTAATTGGTTCCGGATTTCATTTGGATTTTTCTCACCAATTTTGTTCATTATTGTTGTTAATTTAGTTAAAGCAGTGTATATTTTATATTTTTTTTAGAGAGTGTAACTGCACTACTAGGAAAGCGGATAAAAATCCTTTTAAAGAATGTAGTTAAGCTTGAAACTAAAGTCGATAAAACCGAAAACAGAGTGGTAGTAAGTATAAATTATTATTATTTTTGTTTACTGCGTACCACCTAGTGTAAGTTTTAATTTTTTTCATTTTTTCTGCAAGGTTTTTTCACCATGCAGACTTTTTCTTCTAACTGCGAAAGTGCCTACAAGAGTAAGTTGATTATTTCTAAGAATCGTTTGTATATTGGTTTTTTCTTTCTTATCCAGTTAATTTTTTTTTTAATTGCAGATAGACTGCCACTTCCACTATCTGGAAATAAAGGGCATCGAAACAAGAAAAGAAAATTCTGTAAGAATCATTGATGTGTGTTCTTATCATTACGGAGAGATGTTCAAATGTTCTCATAAATATAATTTTTAGTTGAGCTTCCTGATTGGTGAGAAGTGGTACACTTTTGTCTGCCAAAATGGAGAAGTCGAGACAATCCTCCATGCTCTCTGTGCTGCTCTTCAAGTTATATTTCCTGGCGTCCCTTTGCAGTGAGTTACTCTATTCCAAGTATTTTCCTTAACGATTCCCTAATGCCAACTGATACCGATATATATAGTAGTTGAATTCATGTGAAAAAGCAACATGGCAATAGTACTCCGAATATTTCAGTGATCTAATAATGATAGTAACATAAAGAACAGTTGTACCAAGTAAACTATGTTATTAAGTGAAACTAATATTTTTCAAAGGGATTTTGTACAATATAGTTGATGAATCATTATTCATTAACGAAATTCAATAAGTTCATCCTCCGTTCTGTATTCTTTGCGCGCATTTTGAACACTGAAAACGAAATCTTTCTCTTTCCAAATTGTCCAAATCTAGATTTCCAATGATTTGCAATATTTTCCTCAGACAACGAATGCAATTTCCAGACTTTTGAATTGTTAATTTAGAGATATGTGAAGAGTTTGATGCAAAATTCCAAGACAATCGGCCGAATAGAAGTTACTTTAACCAAAACTTAGGATGAAAATGCGAGCATACTGAATTAGGATGCAATACAAATTTCTCTCCAAAAAGAAATAAATTTTCGAGATCTACTTATATCTTTAGCTACAATATGTTTCTGCTCTAAGCTATTGATCTCTCTAGTCATCTCAGTTAGTAAAACGATAACTGTTGTCTCAGATAAAATCTTCAAGACGTGGTCGCTGAACCTCGACCTCCCACCAGGAGAGACCATGCCAATGACACTTAGATTGACTGAATAATTAATAAACATTTTCCAACTTTTGTGCTGTGTAGATATTGTGTTGAAAGTTGTTGTATCATTATCTTCGAGGTATCGACATAGTTTTCTTGTAAATTTATAAAATAATCTAATACTTATCTTAACGAACTTTCTTCTGTATGATAGGTATTTTAAAATCACATTAAATAAGGATATATATTTCCGACTCCATAAAGCTCACTTACTAGTGTTGGGCATCACTAAACTAACAATTAAATTAGAATTTTTTTAAAAAGATTTACGTATATTTTATTGTAATATATTTGGAACTCAAGGCGATTAAAATTCGTATAGCCGAAAGGAAATATTCTAATTTTTTCAATTGTCAATAAGAAGGAATACACATGAGAAAAATGCAAGTATAATTCTCAGGGTTTTCCTTTAGTCGTTGTGCAATCGACATCGAAATCATTCCTTTTCGACTACATTCGGCTTATCCTAGTTTTTATTGTCAAAATTATATTTTTAGAAAGCAGAAAAAACTAACCAAATTGTGATTGTTGGTGTCCAGCATTGTGACGTGTACATTAACTACGGTACTATTGTGAAATGTTATTATTTTCCTGTTTCTTCCCAAGACAAATGGTGGATCGTTTCTCCGTGGATGGGTTTAGCCAAGTGGTTCCTGTCTCGGCCAGTCAGCCCCCCTGTGGCGCCTTCTCCACCCAGTATGCCTGCATGTGTGACTTCCATGGGCTTCCCTACCGAGAAGAGGTCGCCTGGGTTAGTACTCAAACTTCCTATTATTACCACTTGTATACTATGTACAAGTTCCATAGGTATGCCATATTGTTGTTATTCATTTCAAAGAAATTATTTCGTATTTCTTATTTTGGAGGGTTAGGAACATAAGTATCTATATTTGCCTCTTTTGCGAAAGCCTATTTGTGATACTTTGACTGGACCTTCGGAAAATAAAATTTTATTTTTTTCAGGAAGTGCATTTATAGGCACAATTTATACAGTTAGTATATAATGTATACAAATTTTGGCTTTCGGTTTGTTGTTAAACATGAAATTGAGTAAGATTATGATTGATAATTTCATCCCCCTCTTTTGTTTTTTATTATTACACTGAACCATAAGCCTTATTCTATCTAATTATATGAACTTGGCTGTTGTAAAATAACAACGTTTTCTGTAAGCTCTTTTTCTTTCATGAAAAGACTCCTGAGGGCCACTAGATGGTTACTCGATCGGCCCTTGCGTAACATGACTGCAAGGGTAGGTGCGGAGACAGGTTATATTTACCTCGCCATTAGGACTCATTGTTCACAGTTCGGTTTCGGAACATTGTATCTGTTCTGGTTCCTCAACTGTCAGATGTCCACATTAGAAAAATTGGCCATATTTATATTATTATTAAAATATGTTTTCATCTCATTGTCTCCAGGATGTGGACACCATCTATGTGAGCCACAACACTCGAGAGCTCTCTCTCAAGGACTTCGATTATCTTGAACCAAAGTAAGTTCGCTATTCATCTGTTGTGTTATGTGTAGTTACATAATATGTTGTCTGGTCAAATTATTATATTTAAATACATAACTAAGTTCAAGTGTAGTTTTTAGGACTCTGGGTATGAGTCACAAGCTAAAGTAAGTATTGTAGTAATTTAAAAAAATATAATGATATGTCCATTTTGAATAATGGTTGGCAAGTTTTTGGACCCAACTATATATGCTTACAGCTATAAATATATGACCTTTAAAATGTCCAACTTTTATTCAATTTATCATAGTTCTTCTCTCTCCCCCCTCTGTTCTTTAACTAGGCCACTCAGAATTTAATTAATATACGTTCAGCCGTTTTTTCATAATCTCCAGGCAAACGAACTCGAAAAGATAGTTTCAACTTCACATATATAGCTGCGGCTAACTGCTATTGCCAGACCAAAAAACGTCAATTAGATTTATTGTTTTTATTTTTCTATGTATTCATGTTCATACACAACAGTTTTTTTAAATGTCAAAATTAGCTTCTCTGTATTTTTTTTTTTTTTTTTTGTTAGAGACATGGTGCCTATCATAAGTGCCTTGGAACACAACAGATGGTTCAATGGGTTCAGGGCTGCCAACAGCAAGCTGACCCATGAGGCCATGGACAGGATCCTCCATGTACTCTCTAGGTCGGTCACACTGGAACGGATCACACTTCACAACCTCGGTCTCAAATCGTAAGTAGACATTTCAATGTATCACACCTTATTATCTCTTGAACATTTCCCCAATTTATCGCATATAAAAGGTGTAAATAAAACCTATCGTTCTGTGAGACTTAAGGAAAGAACTAATCTCAAGGGAGAAGTGACCCTTCTGGAAAAAATATGTCCTGAACTTTGATCTATCTGGACAACTCTGGCAAATGTTATGTTGTTATTTATTTTTTTCCATTTTCTGAGCCATTTTTATTCTTTTATTGTATTAGTTTTTCAGTTCGAGTTGGAAGGTACACGATGAAATACTACTAACTTATCGCCTAACTCAAAATTTAAAAAATGTTTGATTGCTTGTTAGGCTTCATTTAACTCGCTAGTGGTGGAAAAAGCACAGTTCCCTCTTATCTTATGTATAACTATACTACCCTCCAACCTTTTGAGCTACAAAACAACATGAACATTATTTGAGTACTTTTAAACAAGGATCCGATTTGAAAAATATATAAACTTGGTCCCTGTCTGTCTATTCCCCAGCCTCTCTTTTCGCCGATTTTACTGGACACTTTAATAATGAATTTTTGGGGCTGGCGTCATATACTTCTTCGAATCCATGTGTATAATATACATTCTGCCAGGAATCATATTCAGTAGGCATCATTTAATTTTGTTGAGGGAATCAAACATTCACAAACATATTGACATTTCAGAATACCTAACATTACCTATTGTATGTATAAATGGGGATCAAAAAGGTGCTTATGCTATCACATGTTTTCCAAATTGCATTTAATGTCATTGTTGTTGTTCGGATAGAATTGTGTGCATCCTGTGCACTATAGATGCATTCCATTTGCTGAATTCATCCCATTTCTTCCTTCTTACTTCCTCAGCTATACGAAGCATAGGGGAAGTTATGAAATCGGCCAACAATTCGATACGGAGTTTTCAACGGAATTTCATGTTTTCCGTCCTTCCGATTTTAAAGATGAAAAAAAAATACTGTGTCTGTGAACACGATAACTCCCAATAGAATGAATGTATCGACAAGGAATTTTATATTTGTATTCAAAACCCCATAAGAGAACACCTGAAGATTTTCAGCCAAATCAACCATAGGGAAGGGGAAAGGCTTAATTCAGAAACTCTAATTACTGCCGATGCAATGAATGTATCTAAACAAAATTTAGTATGAGGATTTAGGAGCCCCTGTGAAAGTGAACATATTAATGCAAACGGTCGTCTGGTTTTGGAGAGGGAGCGAAAAGTTAATGATTAATTCTGGGGAAGTACATTGCCGGTGATGCACCGACCACTTTTTTTTCTTATGTTTTGAAAATAACTTATATTTTATTATGTATTTAAACTATAGGGACTTCATAAACAGAATGTGCACCGCCCTCTCCTCCAATCCTAATAGCTGCCTCAACTACTTGGATCTGTCCAACAACCCACTCATCGAGGATAAAGGCAAGTTGGTTTCTTCTATTAAATATCTATAATACTTTCTTTCAAACATTTATCGTAGGCTTATAACTTTACACAACGGTTTTATCCAAGTTATTTTATATCCTTCATTTTTTTATTTTTTTAAATTTAACTTTATGTTTTAGGTGTGACTAGTTTGTGTGGAATTCTCACGAAACTCGTTCAAGGTAAGTGTGTTGTGAATACAATTGAAACTACATAATTAGTTTAATTAGGCACATTTATGTATTATTAATTCAACTCTATTCATTTTTATTTTATATTTATATTATATTTAATCCGTAATTTGTCTAATTGAGTGTATATTTTTTATTGCTGATTTTCATATATCGAGAAGGCTATTTCGAAAAATTTTACGATTCTTTGATTTATAAAGTATGACTTGATAATTACTTCTTACATTAAAAAAATATCAGTTTTATTCAAGAGCTGGCAAGATATATTGTGTTATCAGTTAGAGTTTTATTGTCAATCAAATTTCAAGAAGCTTGTCTATCCGGTGGATTTGGGGAAAGAGTTATCTGGCTATCTTGAAGCGTTTTTTAATTTTTGGAAAAACTTTTCAAAACACACTCATACCAAGATATATGTAATTGAAAGGATTCTTTTTTTTTAAGAACTTTATCTACCTATGTCGGCTTACATTAGGAACGAATAAATATATTAAAGCTAGAAGGGGCAATCTTTACCTTACCCTTATTTTACTGGGAAGACAAAAAGCTGGTTATTTTATTTAAGAGAGATTGATTTCTGCCATTTTTGGTTTAAAACATGATATCTGCTTGGTAAACAAAATTATCATGGTCTTTAGTTTCGTAAATAAACCTTGAACAAGCCGTCGTGTTTAGGTTGAAAGTTAAGCGATCGTCCTGGTTCTATGCGATGTCAGGTACTCGTTAAAGACCCCCATCTGCCTATCTTAATACTCCCATAGTAGCGTCGGGCTCATCTCACCCAGAGCTACGAGAAAGTGCTTTGGTAGTGGGCCATATGACCTAGAAGTTAAAGCCCGTCACAAAAAAAAATTATTTTTTTAATTGTGTTTTTTTATAGCTGGTCTCATTATTCTCAATCAGTTTGGCTCTTCTAAAATTTGGGAAAGTGCAAATTGACCCGTTTTGCATTAAGATATTGAAATAATTCATGGCAAGAAAAGTATGTAATATTAAAATAGGCCCTTCGTTCAGAATGAATTTGATAAATTTTTCTCTATTTGTGCCCGAGTTTTTTTTGTCATCTAAAGTATTAGCAGAAACACAAACAGGAGATAAGACTTCAACCAATATCGTCTTCCGGGCGTAAACCGACTGATTTAGACAATTCACTAAAACAATAATTTCTGACAATCGTCTAATTGATATTTTTTATTTCTAGTATATATTTGTGTGTTTCTATTGAGAAAAGCCTTTCTACTCTGAAGTTAGATACTAAACTTTAGGACAAGAGTTAATGGAGTCAAGTGGTAGGGGCCAACCGCCTCAATCCCTTCCCTTCCCTCTAGTAGCTGTTGACAGATGAGACGAGTCTTTCCCCCACCCTCGTCTACTGATAGAAGGGAGGGGGTTCTCCACATTCTCTCAACTCGTGGCCTCTACTTTGTTTTATACTGTCTTTCATTGTTTCTCCTTTTTATCATTGTCTATTACTTTCAGAAGGTAAAGGAGTGGCACATCTGAACCTGAGTGGAACAGGGCTGGGGCCCAAGGGGGCAGGCCAGCTCTGCCAGACCCTGGCCACTCTCCGGCCCTCCTCACTTGGCCACCTCAGTCTCACCGGGGTCCCCCTCAGGGAGGAGATATCGGTAAGTTTAAATAAAACTTCTCACACTTTCTTTTTTCCCTGGCATTTATTGATAACAGCTACAGTAAGCATAAAGGGCCGTTTTATATGAATCCTAGTATTAACTTTGAAAACAATTATTTAAATATATATTTTAAAAAAAGAAGCAGAAATTGTGATTTTTTATTGGCCAGACAAAAGGATATTCAATTTCTGTTTTGTAAAATAGTATTTAGTTTCATATTATTGAAACATTTTTCACAGACAAAGAGTAATGTGTTTTGTTTTTGCAGGGTCTGCTGAGTCTGGTGGCTGAACCCAACGCTATTACTCATTTGGACCTATCCAGTGCTGACATCATCCTAGATACGGTCAGTGACTCATACTTCACATTCACTATCTCACCTCTACCAATATCATTCTGATAAATCATCTCATCTTTTCCACTATCTCCAGTCTATTTATTTTTGTTCCCTGTAAGGTTTCTAATTGAAAAGCAAAAATTGAAGAAAATTGATAATGATTTAATTTAATTTTCCATTTTGAAAGGCAGAAGTTTTTGAGGGTTTTTTAAGAAACGTTTGCAGTAATGAAGTTTTATATATGTCACTTGTGCTATTATAGTTATCTGATTATATTATGGCCGAAAGTAGACGAAAATTGAGACCTACTTACTTTAAGGCCTAAATACTGCTTCTATTTCGCCTTAATAAAAAATATCTTCATATGAAAGTTGTAGAGAAAACTGAATGGCACATTTTAAATGATGTTTTTTTTCAAAGGCAGCACGATTTGCGAGATACATGCAGAAAAAGTCTTAAAGTGACATCTCGAAGTATAATTTTTAAGAAGTTTGCTTAATTTACGCGGAAACGGTTGGTCCTTACAAAAAATGTTCCTTTTTATATTTCTAATTCTCAAAATGCCTTCAGATGGTCCTATTTCGTTACGAACGAAGTATAGTGCTCCAAATAATGTATTATATATTTCTGGGAAGTAACTTGATAGTAACATTTTCCAACATTAGGTAGGTACATCATTCTCTCAAATGGTGAAATTGGTGTCCCCTTGTGTCTTGAGTTCCCCTCTCTATATTGGATCACAGATCCTGATCACTTTACGAACAAGCCTATTGACATATTTGATTGCAGGTATTTGGTGCCCTCCTCCGAGGCTGCTCCACTTCTCTCGTTCATCTGAACGTCTCTCGGAACAGTTTCACCCTCAAGAAGTCCAAAGAGATGCCCCCCTCCTTCAAACAGTTCTTCACAAGCACCCTTTCTCTCAAGTATCTCAACATGGCCCACTGCAAACTTCCTATGGAGGCTCTCAAGTAAGCCTACCATCTCTCATTTATGCTATTTATTCTAATGCTTTAGCGATTTGTCTAAAAAATGTATAATATATGTACGTACATAAATGTTTACAGTTGTTAATTGAATATAGTTATAACTGGAATGTACGGTGCTAGTATTCTTAGTGTTCAGGCTAGTCGAGATGTGACCCTCCCACCAGGAATGCAAAATTTATTAATATCATTATTATTTTATAGATATATATGTATTAAAAAAATAGATACGTTTTGTAACATAAAACCCCTTCCAACCAGCCCCTTTACCGAAAATAGCATCACCTTTTTTTTATATATATATTTTTTTGTACAATTTTATAAACAAAAGAAGCTCTAATTTGAGCCTTGTTAACATAGCATGTTTTGGGAATATCAATTTTAATATTTGAAAACTCTTAAAGCGAGAAAAAAATATATGAAAAATTTTCGATAGGATTCAATTTACCCAAATTGTCGTAAAGTCACCATTTTCTCTCCATTTATTTCATTTTACTTGGTGACCTTTTACAAGAGACTTTTAATGAAGTTGAGAAAGAAGTATGAAGAAAGAAGTCATGACAATTTCGAAAGCCACTAGCACTTTGTACAAAATATCTGAGCAAAATCGAGATGATTTCAAAATATTGATATCAGCTATGTATTCAGACCATCCAAGGTTAGATATCTTTTAGTTTTTAGACAAATGTTTGACTTTATTTATTTTGCTAATCTAGATTAGAAAAGCTACTGCCTTCTTGTGATAATAATTAACTGTAACTTATATTGTTTATGAGGAACCTGCTGCTGGGGCTGGCCTGTAACGAGTCTACGGCAGGCCTTCATCTGGACCTATCCCACAACCTGCTCGGCCCGACGGGGGCTCATGTCCTTGAGTCCTGTATCCATGGGGTCAGGGCACTCTCCTCACTCGACATCTCCGAAAATGGTAACTGTTATTCTTCTTCCAGACTATTGGCATTGATGTATGCACAACGCAATATTTGGTTGTAATGAATCTAACGTTATTCTGTGTGGATCTGTTTAGGACTGGAGGGGGAGCTAGGGAGTGTGGTGACTGCCGTTGGTAAGAACAAGTCTATCTCAGAACTGCGACTCTGCCGCAACCTGGCCGGACTTAAACCTAAACATGTCGCTCCTGTAGTGGACGCCATCGTTCACACCATCCAGGTCTGTCCAACACCGTTTATGTTTAAAATAAAGAAAAAATAAAGGTTTATTTTCGATGACAGCTACAATTTTCTATGCTTAAAAGACACTCCGATTGAAGCCCCATATAGTTGTAAATCAATTATTATTCTATATGTTCGTATTATTTCTTGATTCGTGGTCCTACCTCATTTTTCTGACAGCAATGCAGACAAAACAGTTAGCCTTATTGGCATACAAATACAATTTATTAATCTACTTATAAGCAGTAAAAAATACATGGCATTATTGTCGTTTTTCTTGATATTAACTTCTTATTTTAGATAGCAATTTACTTCGATTCATCTCAAAACTAAATATTTAGACAATAATGAACTACCATCTTCGTCCCCTCAGTGGTGTTTGACCCCCCCCAGTCGCTGCGAATACTGGTGGTTCCCTACGGCTGGGTGCTCTTCTCTTAGTTCTGCCATCTCTCCTCTTCTGTCCTGCTCTAGCTGTATCACATCTCCGCTATTCCCAGTCTCTCCTTGTCTGCTTCTCCTGGAACTTCCTGACTCCGCTCTCCCATATCTATCTTGTATATAAATAAAGAAAACGTATGTTTTTTAAAAAATATTGTCTATTTCACAAATAATATATAATATGGGAGTACTTTCGGTATTGCTACCATCTTCAGCCACGACTTAACAAATACTAGTATTTGTTCAATTACCAAATTCAGTATTTGTTAAGTCGTGGCTGAAGATGGTAGCAATACCGAAAGTACTCCCATATAATATATTATTTGTGAAATAGACAATATTTTTTAAAAAACATACGTTTTCTTTATTTTTATCAAGTGTTTCACAATATCTCTGAAAAAATGTTAAATATCATATCTTGTATATCCTTTTCCCCATCCTACTCTTTATTACTCCGCTTGCCCTTCCCTCGATAGTCTCTTGCCAGGATCAGATTCCCTTATTAAAAACCTTTTTGTAGTTCTGATGAACTTTTGCTGCTTTCTCCGGACACTCCCTTTGTTTTGATCGCAAGGGATCCAGTTTCGTGACACAAACACATTCCGAGTTTCATGTGGCTGCGCGAAGTTTTGATGAATTTGGCTCACTCGCTCACTGGCTCTCCAGTCTTTGTTTCTTACTGTTGTTTTATAAATGACAAAAGATGTGTACATTGTTTTAGGAGGACGACTGTCCCCTGAAGAGCCTATCGTTGGCCGACTGCAAACTGAAGACAGAGCTACATCCCATCATCAACGCTCTCGGTTCCAACCAGGCCCTCACCTCCCTAGACATAAGGTACACAGGATAAATCGTACTCGGGATAAAATTTGGGAAAATTAGTTGGAATATACAAGTCACATAATTAGAAGAGGGAGCAATTCGCTCTCTTACCAGACTTCTGTGTAAACGTTATAGTTTATATAGTTATAACTGGAGATAGGCTGAACCCATTTAGGTATCTTAACAGTCGATACTGACGAGGGCGAGGTTCCGTCAAATAAAAGCATACAGTTTTAATGAGGAATAATCCAACAAAGTAATTGAAGAGAAATGCATAGCATCTCATTCCACATTATTGAGAAAATTATGAAACTGATTTTCCCCTAAAATCATGTCTTAAAAAATGTCAAATAGCACTAAGAGTTTTGAATGCCTCATCATTCAACACATAAAGTTCTTTATTAAGTGCTCCTTCTGTTTCGAAATAATACAGATGCTTACTTGTTTTTGGGGTTTCCGGGAAGAAATTTGACTTTCATTTATCCGTCATGCTGAATGCGCCTTGACTCAAAGTTAGGAGAACGGGGATGCCCTGTATATTTATACGGTTACTGTATACCAACTAAGGCAAGGAAAATAAGAAATTAGTTACTTTATTTATGATTGTTCGCTATAAATATTGTAAATTTTAAATACATTTGTAATATACAAAAATTGTAAATAAATTTCTTCAATGCTGTAAATTTCAACGAATACTATTATTAACTATATTTTCTCGGCCATTGTCTTCGGAAGATGTATTTATTTTCAACTTTTTGACATATATTTTAAAATTTAATTATAGATAATTAAAAAAATCTATTTAGAAGATTTGCTTTGATTTAACTGTTTTGTTTGTGTTTGTGTGTTCAGTGGTAACTGTATAGGAGACCAGGGTGCTAGACTGCTGGCCAAGGCTCTCCAGACCAACTGTAAACTGAAGAGCATCCTCTTCGATAGGAACAACATCACGCTCCAGGGCTTCTCCGACATATCCTACGCAATGGCCAGGTAACAAACATTACACATACAAGGTTGTAGTAACATTCCCTAACTTGGTAAGTCCCTCAGAGTGCATTAATCGATTATTGTAGTAATCATTACAAATAATCATGTTGCATAATTACTTTGTAAATTACATGAAATTTCAATTCCCTCAAATTATTTTTCAATTATAGTAATCTATTCTAGCAACTATTTTATGCCGATGAAAAATAATTAATGTCCATTGGAATAATTTGGTACAAACTTGTCTCAAAATTCTTCATGTACTACTTTATATTTATATTTATAATATAAACTTACTCTCTCCCGGGACCATGGATGTAGTAAATAACTTAATAACAAACACATATGGCTAGTGTGGTGTCTGCCGAGGCCAATCAAAAAAAATAAATAAATAAAAATATATATAAACTTCTTCCACAGTCCGAAATTCACTCACATCGCTTGTATTACACTTTTTTTAATGGAATAATAATAGGCCTCGTTATATTTTTAAAAAATGTTCAACTTGTTTCAAATATTTGCTATAATTTCTTTTGAACAATTAGAAAAAAAGTATCCAAAAATTACTTCATATTAATTGATCGTTTAATATAATGTATTTGATATTTGATTTTGAAAAATAAATTTTTAATTAATCCATCTTCCAGATTTAATTTTTACTCAAATAATTTTCTCTATACTAATACTGGTTTTAAATATGGTTGTTTATATTTATAAAATTATTTTAATTTATTTGAGTAATTTGATTCCTCGGATTACAATTATTGATTAAAGGGATCAGTCATCACGACTGACTATGAATTATATTCTAATTGTAATCATCACAATATACGTGATTACTGATTACTTTTGATTTAATCAAAAATTAAAAAAAATACTTGATTACATTTTGTAATTAGTTATCGAATACAGAATGCCCAACTCTGATAGGGTCCCGTCGACTCTATCTACTGAGCCAATTAAAATCGGAGTGAAACTCTACGGGACTCATTTTTCATTGTGTAATTAGCCCCAACCATCTCCGCAGAATTTTGTCAACAACTTCTTACTCCGGTATAGTTGGTTTATATTGAGTTGGCATGAGACGTTAGTAGTCCTGCGCACCTCCTTTCCTGGATAGAGTGTAATATCACTGTAATTTTTATCATATTATGGAAAATGTTGCTTACCATTTATATTGAGTTAACATATTTCAATGAATATTTATTATTTTCGTTTAGCAACTACAGTGTGGTGTACATGGGTGGGTTGCTTCACGACGCAATGCCCTGCATGAAGCTGTCCCCAGACAAGACTGACCAGGTTCTGGGCAACATCCACAAGGCTCTCTACAGGAACTCTCTCCCAGGCAACACAAAGGCGCTCCGCAGACATCATGTAAATATCAAATCAAAATTATTGTTTACTTCGGAGAAAGTCATAGCAAATATTTAAAAAAATCAGTATTTGTAGCTGCTGAAATTTTAGAGGTCTCTTGATGTTTGGTGAATATCAATTTTAAATACAATTAGAAAATTTTAAAAATTGAGGTCGGAGACACTTCTATTTCCTACACTTAGTTATTGATCCTGTACTAACCTAACCTATTGAAATTGGGCTTAAAATATTCCTAGATTTAAAATAAATAAACTGATATCAAATATAACAGTTTTTTTTTTTTTTTTCTCTCGAGGGCTTATAATATTACCGCGGCCAGAGTAGGCCTATTGTGTGCTCAATGTGCGCTCAAGCGTTTGTGAAATGTTTTACTGAATTCTTAGAAAATTTCACCCAAAATCGGTATTTTAAGGCGTCATTACCCACTCAATAGTTTCTGGATTTTTATAATTAGCCTAATTTCCTTCCTAGATAATGTATATATCCTAATAAAATAGTTTTTGAGGAATTAACTAAAATTTATAAAAAGTGAAAAATTCGAAAATATGAATATCTCAATTTTTTTAGCTTGGACCAATGTGACGCAACACTGAACGTATGTCACAATCACGAACGGATAGATACCATCGAAATTTTTGTATTTTCGTATTCTAGACATGTTAGGCCTAAATACACAGACAAGTTAGACGACATAAAATAGTATTACATATTTATAGAAGTTTTTAACGATTTCAATACTCTAATTGAAGGATCCAAAATAAAATAAAAATTGTATTTCTATTCTCTATTTTATTTATTAGTATTTACTACTGTTTTTTTATTTATATATATATATATATATATATATATATATATATTTATTTATTTATTTATTTATTTATCCCATGTGCGTGTGTTACTCTGAAGGTTTAATTAGGGTTGATGTATGTAATTATAAGCTATCGTGATGTATAACATAACGTATCTTCCATGTTATGATTTAAGTGAAATCAAAATAATTAATTACAATGTTGTTTTTTGTACAGACGGTTCTGGTGAACTGTGGACATCAGACCCTGGAGAGGGCCATAGTGCAGGCCCAGGAGACCATCAAGTCCATATCTCAATCGAACAACGACCACACGGCCGCCATCAATGCAGCCACTGCCCTCATAGAGGACGCTGACAACGCCAAACAGGTAAACTGAACTCTATTGTGAAGGAAGAAATTCGGGTTATTTCTAATTAAGTATGGTGTCCAAGCGATGCGCGGGAAGAAAGTCAATTACCTGTTGGCAAGTTGTACGTTTTTATCATTATGAAGGTTTCTAAAATAAATCCTGAAGATTTCGTTCAGATTTGCTAAACGTCATATAGGTCAGGACGTATAATAGGTAGAATACAAAACGTGTGAAACTATGAGATTTAAAACTTTATTTAAAATAGAAAACATAATAATATTTAATTATTTTCTTTTTTTAACATATTCTGTATGTACAGTAAGTATATTGTTTAGGTTTGAAGATGAATAAACTTCTTATTAGTGTGTTTTAAAGAAGAAAAAAAACTGGCATGTTATTGATCAAAACAAATTTTTAAAGTTCCAAAGTCTATATTTTTCCAAATTATATTCATTATTTTATATTTTAGAGTTTTTGATGTAATTAGTTTTCGGTTTGAAGTTCTAGAACCACAATGATAGAATCATGAATAGTAGAGTGCTGTACAGGATTTATTATTCACCTAAAAGGTTTTTATTTTTAACTTCCTCAGCTAAACGAAGTTATTTAATTCTATATGTAAAATAATATCCTGCTTGTCTGCGAATCCAAAAACTCCTAATACAATAAGAAATTGTATCAAATTTGTTTTCTGCGGAATCGGCGGAAGGGATGAAAGGAGGGGCTCAACTCGCAAACTTTAATAACTGCCGATGGATGTACCAACACGATGTTTAGTATGAGGATTCTGTAGACCCTGTAAGTCACCTAATGATTTGTTGCCAAAACGGTCTATTAGTTTTAGAGGGAGAGTGGAAACGTAATTGATTTATTCGTGCTGGGGATATACATTGCCGGTGATTTACCGAACATTTTTTCATATAACTTAAGAGTATAGTAGACACTGAGCAACTTGGTAGAGTTAATTTGTTATGCATAGATTTCCAGTAGTCTTGTTGATGCCGGTAGTGTGAATATTTCCTCAAACAAACTGCTTAGCTAGGAGAAGGAGAGTTGGGTAGCTTAGGGTGCATATTTTGAGCCAAAGAACACTTATATACTCTCATAGAACTATTCCATTTTCTTTTCTTTCACCCTATAAAACTGTTTAGTCCTTCTTCATCTTCCAAATCAGGGTAGTATAGAATGTAGATGTTTGCTAGCGACTGTAGAATTCAAAATTCTGGGGGTATTGAGGGTCAGTCAATGAAGAAAACACTATTCAAATGCCAACGTTTCGATATATTTCATATCATCATCAGGGCCTAACAAACATGGGGGTATCAAGATTAGAAAAATATAATGGGTGATCGATTAAAATTATATATAGGTACATAAATATACATTCACTCATACAACTCCACATAAATACATATATACATCCTAATACATTCACATACATATACACATTGATGAACAACAAGGAAACTTACTATGAATATAGATGGTTGAGGAGAAAGCATGAAGACTGTGAGGTCTTACGTTCAACTAAGAGTACAGAAGGGTCGAGGGTAACAGATAATAAATCCGGGGAAAACCCCAGTTAACGGGACTTAAATTTGAAGAGAACTACTTACTGGCTAACAGATATTTTACTATGTTGAGAAAAAATAAACTAAAATAAAAACTCTATAATTATATAAATAGTAACATAATTTAACTTATTAATTAAATGAAGAATTTTAGACAGAAGTGACACTAACCAAAAATGAAATAATACATAATAAAGAATAGATAGACACACAATGAAATTAATCTAAATTTTAAATATTAAATATAATTGGAGACAGAACTATGGATTCAGCAGTTTTGAAGCAAATTGGCATAAATGTTGCTCAGGTTATTGGTATCAGTGCGAAAATTGACAGTATTTGAGGTTTTGGCAATATACACCATTTCCAGTGTCAGCCTTTTATAGTAATTGATTTCTCTGTCGAGAATTTTGGTGTTAGCGAAATCAAACTTATGTTTGTTCAGGCTATGGTGTTTGATTAGGGCGCTGCAATTATCGGAGTCAGTTTTTGTTCTACAATCATACTCATGCTGGTATAATCTCTTTTTTAAATATTGAGATGTCATGCCAACATAAGATGATGAACAATCTGAACAGGGTATCTGATAGATGAGGTCAGACTGGTTGTTTTTTGGGGTAGGTTCTTTAATTTGGGAGAATAGTGACTTGACAACTTTAAAATTTTTAGGAGCAATCCTCACACTATCAAATTTTAGTATTTTCATTAATCTTTCAGTCAGTTGTACAATATAAGGGATAGAAAAATATTTAAAATTATTATTGGTGGGTTCTGGGTTATTAATGAGCGTAATAGGGTTGTTTAATATTATTCTGTCAATGGTTTTGCATGGGTAGCCATTTTTTCTTAAAATAGTTTTGATGTTATTTAAATTATCGTTATGGTAAGTTGTAGAACTGAGTCTTTGCATTCTATTGATCATTGCAATGGCAAAATTGATTTTTTGGGAAAAGGGGTGATGAGAATAAAAATGAAAGTATCTGTCAGATTTAATGGAATTGATATACCAATTGGTAGATATAGAGCCATCATCGTTTCTAATAACTAGAGTGTCCAGGAAAGGCTCTCTGACCTCATCTATCAGATACCCTGTTCAGATTGTTCATCATCTTATGTTGGCATGACATCTCAATATATGATTGTAGAACAAAAACTGACTCCGATAATTGCAGCGCCCTAATCAAACACCATAGCCTGAACAAACATAAGTTTGATTTCGCTAACACCAAAATTCTCGACAGAGAAATCAATTACTATAAAAGGCTGACACTGGAAATGGTGTATATTGCCAAAACCTCAAATACTGTCAATTTTCGCACTGATACCAATAACCTGAGCAACATTTATGCCAATTTGCTTCAAAACTGCTGAATCCATAGTTCTGTCTCCAATTATATTTAATATTTAAAATTTAGATTAATTTCATTGTGTGTCTATCTATTCTTTATTATGTATTATTTCATTTTCGGTTAGTGTCACTTCTGTCTAAAATTCTTCATTTAATTAATAAGTTAAATTATGTTACTATTTATATAATTATAGAGTTTTTATTTTAGTTTATTTTTTCTCAACATAGTAAAATATCTGTTAGCCAGTAAGTAGTTCTCTTCAAATTTAAGTCCCGTTAACTGGGGTTTTCCCCGGATGTATTATCTGTTACCCTCGACCCTTCTGTACTCTTAGTTGAACGTAAGACCTCACAGTCTTCATGCTTTCTCCTCAACCATCTATATTCATAGTAAGTTTCCTTGTTGTTCATCAATGTGTATATGTATGTGAATGTATTAGGATGTATATATGTATTTATGTGGAGTTGTATGAGTGAATGTATATTTATGTACCTATATATAATTTTAATCGATCACCCATTATATTTTTCTAATCTTGATACCCCCATGTTTGTTAGGCCCTGATGATGATATGAAATATATCGAAACGTTGGCATTTGAATAGTGTTTTCTTCATTGACTGACCCTCAATACCCCCAGAATTTTGTAGTATAGAATGCAATTTTCGAGAGTGTCTGTTTCTTCAGGGGTCATTTTTCTTCTTTCATATTCAGGATGAAAGGAGTTGGTCAAATGTAACATTTCACTAAAAGCCTCTTTAAATCGTGGAAACACTTCTTGCAGTTTTAATGATAACCATGCTTTAGCTGTATCAGCAATCGATGCAGTAGAAATCCTCTCCCCCCCCCCTATCTTTTTTACATCTTCATTGTATATTGTGTAAATATTTATGATAATTAGTTATTATTTATTGGTTTTATAAAATACTCAATAGTTTTTAAAACGTACACTATGGCATTTATATTTCTAACCTATACTGTACCGGTTGGCTGGTTGAAGTATTAAGATTTTCGACTTCTTAGTTATTATGACTCATGCCCGGGTGAGGCCTTCATATCGCTTACTACCAGAGTGCTCTTTCTTCACTCTGGTGGACATGAGCCCTACTCTTTATGATGTCTTTAACCTGTACTTGACATGAGGCTCGGAACCATCGCTTAACGTCCCATCCGAAGGACGACGTGCTTAAGTTTATTTTACCCCCCAGATTAATTAAACTAAGGGCCTTGGCCGGGTTTCGAACCCACGATCTTGAGCTCAGAAGCACTTCGATTTCTTGAACATTACTTCTAGTACATATACCGAATTACACCTATTCTATTCTGTATCTAATTATGCGTTACAATCCTCATATTATGTTGTGCTGTTTTTGCATTATCCTTGTTGGTACAGAATTAATTTTTATTTATTTATTTTTTTTTTCTTTTCCGTATACCTCCCTTCCACCAAAAGTGAGTAAACAATCATGTTTTTCGGGTGGTCTCAGCGGAACAATTATGTATCACAAAAAAAATAATGTGTGAGTGACGCGGTACTAACGAGAATTGATGTGCCTGCTTTAGTTGTCATTTGAAAGTGAAATAAGCTTTTCGGTATGTCCTGAAATGGGTAAAAACATTATATTATTTGTTGTGACAATATGACAACAAATATATTATTTATTGATCGATATTTTCAGCAATCATTATTATTATTATTATAACAATATTATATAATAATATATTGAAATATTATATACTATATTTATTTTAGATTTACACTGCTATATTATTTTCTTTTACCACAAATTTTATTTATTGTGACAAATTTAAACTATCGAAGCTTCTTAACCTAAGTTTCTTCCCGAAAGATCATTGTATCGTTCGTAATATTTATATTTTAGTTAAATTTACTACAACAGTAAATATGATCAATAATGTTGTAAAAATACAATGTTATATCTAATTATGTTTTTTAGAGTTGATTTATTGTTTCACTTTCTTATTCTATGGACATAGAAATGCTCAAATGCAGCTGACATCACAGATAAAGAAGTGTGTAGTTGTGTGTATGCTCCGCGCGCGCAACCGTCTGACACACACGCATGCACATCAACGAGACTTACGTTCGGACAGTCTGACATAGCCCCTACCGAGAGCTAAGAACTCATCAAAATCATTCTCTTGTAAAGCCGGTTCTCAAAACATTCTTCCGAAAGCTACATTGCTTATATTTTAAATAAGGCCATTGGTAAGTTATCCGAAAAGTTTGATGAAGTTCATCCAGCCTTATATACTTAGGACGAATTTCAATTTAATAATACGATGTGTTGTTGCAGGTGTTCTCCCGGTTACAGGACATTGCCGAGGGAGGCGATCTCACCTCGTCTGTGCAGCAGAAGCTAACCTCTGTCGCCCAGGACCTCTCTCTTCTCTTAGAGAAACATTTGACTGTGAGTTTGGGGTTTCTTATAAATGAACCAATCTTAAAATGTTAATATGTATATATATGTCTTCAAAACATTGTTCTCGTAACTTACTGCATAGTTCTTTAATAAATATTGTTCCATCATTTAAGTCATTTTTGAGCAAATTTATGGAGTACTTGATGAAGTTACGTTCCAAAAACAATTGGAAATTTTAGTCGTCTTCCCTACGTGAAAATAGTTTTTTATTTTGAAAGAGATGTAAACTTTCCATTTTTGTTCGAGAGGGCGATCTTATTGTAGTTAGATTTGGTTGAAAATTCCCCTAGCAAAAACGCGAACTTAATTAAAATTTAATATTTATATATTTTGTGACATGTTTTGTTTAATGGCAAATCGTCCATGAAATGCCATTAGCTTTAATGTAGAATCAAACAATAAATCATAAGTTTAAGTGCACAAATTACACTTAACCTTCGTGAGCATGAGATTTTCTCCCGATATCAGACTGTCGATGTACACCAGTGTTGCTAACTCAAACCTCCCTGACAAGAATTTTCCCTTTCATGACTCACATTTCTTTTTTTTAGACAAAATACCCCTAACGTCAAAATAAATAATGTCAGAGACAAGATCGAAAATTCCTAGCTCAGCGCATTTAGAGCAAAAAGTAATAACTTAATTCTATATCTACCCTTCATTTTATTTTATCATACCAAATTAAAGGGGGATTATACTGCGCGAGAGAGTTGGGAGGACATATCTCCCCCGCACTTTACGCCTATTTTTTCTCATAAGAATATATGTCGTAACTGCAAAATTAAAAATACTAACATGTCAAAATTATATAATAGGCTGACAAAACAAACAAGATAGGTACAAGCAAATTTTTCTTAAGTAAATGCCTTAAATATTCATATTGGACATTTTAATAAAGTCAAAATAGTATGTCATAGTGAGGCAAAATTGTTTGTATACCTACAAGAGTAAAATTTGTAGTATAATTGGTTATGTGATCTGTATCTTTAATAGGGTAGTATTTTCATTGATTCTGATGTCCTTATGAACCGCTGTTTATTCGAAGTGTTCCGCATTTGCGGAGTTTTTTTTCTCAAATTGTATGAAGTCTGTGCGGGGCTTTGAAAATTAGAGGGGTGGGGATTGAGGAGACTATATTTGAGTGAAGCAGTGCTATCTGCTGTAGATGAGGGAGGCCCTCACTGTCTGCTCTGTACCCTCTCACTCACTAGACCCACAGTACTGGACAGGGCTCCTATCCTCGTCTCTTCTCATCCGTTCTACTTATCTGATTGTTCCTTCCTAACTTTAGGCCGTTTTGGATTGATAAGAATAGCCCTACTATTTTAGTTTGTAGACATATTTAGTTGATTTCTTATAAAAACCTACCTGCTCTAGAATCGTGTTGAAGAAATGCTGAGTACGGCTCAGGAGGTATGTGGCCCCACTGTGATGTCGGAACGACTGAGATGTGAACTGAAGACTTCGTCTGGCCATGGTCTCACCCAGGGGGATCGAGACTTCATCACCTCCGTCCTGGTCACCCAGCCCACCACTCAGCTCTCCATCAAAGCCAGGTACTTGACGTTGATATGGGGATGTAGGGGGCTTGAAATTGACGCCAAGAGTCGTTTACTGGAAGACTCTTCGGAGTACAATCCAGAAGCCAAGACAGGATCAATCTAGAGCCTAGAAGAGGAAAAAGATAATAAGACAAACCTTAATGTAGTTATCATATTTATTGGCAAAACGACCATGCTCAACCAATCAGCCAGAAGGTCGAGAGCTTTACGACCAAGGGACAGTCAAGAGTCGTGTTGCCCAGGAGCATTGATCTCGCTCTCTCACCGTAGAGCACCGACCAGGGAGATGCTTCTCAATTCATTGATGTTCCATTTAGCATACATTTTCATTAACAATTATAATTTAATACTTAAGACAGTATAAAACTTAACTATCATTTTATAATATTTTTTTTAAATTATTTATTTATGTTATGTTTTAGTGAAATGGGCCTTACTGCTGCGACACATTTAGCTGAAAAAATAACTGATGAAGTGGCCGATTTGCTCAATAAAACCCAAAACGCTTTGGTGAGTCTACTGGAACATTATTATTAATTATTAAAACTATTTATATAATTTTTCGGTGCTCAGTTGTATAGATATTGAATTTCGGAAGTCTAGAAAATCTGTACTCACCCTCTATAGCCCTAGAATTTTGGAAATATTTAGTTAATTTGTTTAAGACCGACCGGTATGACAATACCACAAGGATGCCTTCTCGCCCAACTAGTCAGAGGTGAAACAAGATGGATGGCATGTATTTCTGTATTTATTACGTTTGTTTCAGATGGGGGGAAAGAGAAGCTCTACCCCTGACGTACTGCGGACGATGCCTCGACACGCCATTGATCCTCTTCACCCCTTGGTAACTTAATGACATTGTTTACAAGTATTGAAAAGACATTGGAGAATAGCCTCTGTAGTTCTTCTATTTAGGAGGTCTTCCACTGTTGCAACCAGATGTTTGCAAGAAGTATTGAGTCCTGAGTGGGCGCAGTACTCAACGTGGTTTCTGGTCTAATAACTTACCTCTCGCCTGGTCCAGATTAGTGAGGCGTTTTATACTGCTGCAAAAAAGCTCATAAACGTTTTGTCGCACCAGTGGATGCACCTTAAGAAGCGCTTTTAATATTATTAATTATTTTATTCATATACATTGTTTGTTGTTTATGCAAACAGAAATTGGAATATTTAAATTTGGTGAGTGTTGAGTCGTTAATTATATTGACGTTGTAATTACATAATGATCCATGCATGAGACTTGTCTTTCCGCAAGCATGATTTTCAAAATCACAATTATACATATGTTTTGCTAAATATATGAAAGAAATAAACAAGTTTATGTAAGGCAACTCTTCCTTGTCCCCTTGTTTTTTTGTAATATTTATATGAAAAGCCTATGTTTATTGTTATTTGTTAATACGTGGTGTACCATTGTAGGCCACACCCCAGTTGGTCAATAGAAGGAAGAGTCTCCATGCCCGAAAGTTGCGGCCCAGCTCTGTTGTGGATGCCTACAGTGCCGAGCATATACCTGACCTTCTACCCTCCATATCTACCTCTCCTCAGGGTAAATGGTTAAATTTAAAAAAAAAAATAACATAAATTTACGTATTTTATTTGTGGTTTTGTTCTCTTCAGAGCAAGGCCCCGCAACATTGGAATATGATCTGGATGCTTACGTTCTATAAGTGATCCCTTCTTGAGTGAATTCTGTTCAACGTTCTTCCAGAATGTTTTCATTTCCGGTCTATATATAGATGTGCTCAAGCATATTATTAAGTACATATTTAGTTAGTTATTGTGACTCATGCCCGGGCTTAACTATGAGGTCATATCGCCTACTACTAGAGCGCTGTTTCGTTGCTCTGGTGGGCAGGAGCCCGACTCTAGTGTGGGAGTCCTAAATTTTGCTTATCTAAGTTTATTCACCAAGGGTAGAGGTCTATAACGAGTACCTGACATTATACAGGCTCGGGACTATCCCTTAACTTCCATCTGAAGGACGGTATGCTCGAGGTCTTTTCATCCCTAGATAAAAGAAAGGCTTTCGAACCCGCGATCTTGAGTCCCGTAAGCTAGCACGCTACCGGCGCTCTCATTATTTAATACATAACAGCCTAAAAAAGCAAATACTAAGACTAAGAGACAGGACTACAATTTGGTAGAATATCATTATTTAAAAACAGATTCAGGAAATGTAATCTAATGTGTCGAATTCCTTGTTTATTTGTTTAATAATGCTTATTTTATTGTTTCAAAGATCAACTTGATCTTCAAATGTCATGGTCACTTAAACTTGAAGTTTAGTAACAGACTAACTGTGATGGAGTCTAACCAACTAACTGTTTAATTTTAGCATTTGTTAAATTCTTATTGTTATTGTTTTATAAATATCCAACTAGAGGGTGCTATAAGTTAATTGTTTTGTTGTAGATTCGCTGGACAGTGTGTGTGAGGGGGCTGGACAGCGACTGCAGCACCTGGTGAAGGGGAGGCCGCGACGGGCTAAGACCAGGGCTTCCTCCAGACCCAACCACATCGGACCTTCCCTAGGGTCAGTGCTATCTCATCCTCTATCATGCAAACTCAACGAAATAAAATATATTAAACATGAGAAATCTTTAATATTTGAGCCATTCAGATGACAAGTGGTCTACAATAGTTTAGTTATGTTCCATTCTACTGGTACGTGATAGCTCATCCAATGTTCTACAAGACTTGATGAAGATAGTTTGAAAAAACAGACAGATTGTCCTTCCGTCTCCCCATATTAATTTATTTTATTTTTGTTAACGTTTCGCCATTAAGGTATTATCAAAACTTTTGTGACAAAATAAAAAAAATGTATTACCGTTGTAGTTAGACGTTACCAGTCACCAGGTCACGTGGTGTTTAATTGATCAAATTTTAATATTGAGTACCATATAAAACTAAAATGACTATACTTTTTTTTATTTTGTCACAAACGTTAAAATTTCATTTCGAGAGAGAGCAGCAACATTTGATATTGACCCTAGCGTTATCTGTGCTAAATGTTCCAGGACCTGATGTAATCGATGTAAACACTGCCTTGAAAGTCTAAAGTGATCGGATGTCCTACGTAACCCCATTTATAATAAATATTTTTGGAAGGCCCCAGACGTTGTTGGTCAACAGTTCCGGGCCACATTGAGCCTATAATGTATTTATTTTAATTTAATTTAATTTTTTTCGTTATTGTTGAATAACGTTTGTACTACATACAGTTTTGATTAATGATGTGGTTCTTCCTATACGTCCGTCGTTCTTGATCTTGGTGGAGGCAGAATGGCTCATTATTAACACGAATCCAATTCTCAATTTTTCGATGTCTGCTGGTGTTTTTTTATCTTGGTGTTCTTTTGGCATCTCAGCGGTTTTGTATATCTGTATATAACTATAGTGTTTGGCTCTATGACTATTTGTTTCTTTAAAGACTTTCCTTAATCGCATTGTAGCAAACTGCTTGCTTACTGAGCTCCAGATCGCGGGTTCAAAACCCGGCCGAGGCCTTTAGTTTATTTTATCTGGGCTGACCTTCGGATGGGACGTTAAGCGATGGTCCCGAGCCTGTATCATAAGGTACTCGTTGAACCCTATCCTAAGTGAATAAACCAGGGAAGGCAAAATTTAGGAGTCCCATAGTAGAGTCGGGCTCATGTCCACTAGAGTAACAAAGAGCGCTCTGGTAGTAGGCTATATGACCTTGTAGTTAAAAGCCCGGGCATGAGTCACAATAACTAACTATAGCCCCCCCCCCCCTACCAACTTGTAAACATTAATATTTACTGTTTTCAATAGCCATCATTTTTGGTAAATTTGAAACCTCTGTCACATTATTTTTTCTTTATTCATTGGGATCATGACGTGACGATTGTATCACTTTCCATTTTCAGAAGCGTTTCTTTTATAACACTATTCCTGAATTAAATTATTTATCTTTTAGATTAATAAAGTGAATGTCTGTTTAGATTTGTCGATTATTCGGAGGACATGGACTCTACTGACAATCAGGTAGTGGTATATTGTACTTATTAAGATGGTATCTTTTAGATTACTATATTGCATATACAACACATTTTACATACGATCTATTGAGTATTTAACTATTTGAGTTAGTCGAAATGCTGCCTTTGATCTAAATCACGCGTGCATTACCTTATTCCAAGAGTTTTTAAAAGTTTTATTTATGAGAGCCCATGTGTATCGGATAATAATCAATTTGCTATATTTTTCAGAGCACAGCCAGTGAACTGAGTAGTAGTATAACCAAACCTCGGCCATGGTCCACCATAGAAAAATCAGGTGATTTTTTTTGTTATATATATATTTTACATTACATTATATAAAAAATATTATATTTACAAATTGGCAAAATATATTTTCTACGTTGCAAAGACCGCCCTCTATCCACAGTGCATACTATATTGCTTCATTTTTCAAAGTTCCGTAGTTGGATGACCTCAAAACTAAGCTTAGAGGGTTTTATATACACAGAGAAAATTGTGTCGATATATTGGTTCCATCGGGAGTTATCGTGATCAGAGACATGAAATTCAGTTGAAAACTCATCGAATTTCTGACCGATTTCATACATTACTTCCCCTATAGTTGTGATGTAAAAAGTCCCATTGATCTTTTTCTCCTGGATGGACTTACTTAAATTCAACAAAATGTTGCAAACAATTGACCTTTACTGAGGTTGACTTCCGCTACGTTAGTGTTCCTTTCTGTCAGACTTCCGGTGTCTCATCTATCCATTCTTATATGTTATATCTTTTTCTTCTTTACCACTTGCCACGAATATGCGAAAAATTCTTTAATATTTGTTTCTTCACTGTTGTCCTTTCAGAAGTGTGCAGCGAGGCCTCGACAGCCGCCAACACTCCCGACTCCCCTGACACTCCCTCCCTGCTCTCTGCCTCAGGTATCAATACTACACATTTATACTATTTTCGTCATTCATACTGATTGTATAAATAAGGGTAGTCATTGTTATTGAAGCGATTTGAGCTTACATTCTCAACACTGTTAAAAGGATTTAATACAAAATTAAAGATAATATCTATCTTCTATCACCATATTATGGTGTGTCCAATAAATTATTTTCTTTCATATACATTGTATGTTTTTTTAATTTCTTACTGCTAATCTATATGAACAAATTATGTTTAACGAATCTAATTTCTTAATAGTAAAGTTCTGTAATTTAGATGGTTTCGAAAAGAAAATAACCCTTTTTTTCGGAATCTTTGAGACTAAAATATTATAAGTTTTTGGAGTTTCGAGCTTTTTCTCTTAAAAAGGCATTGCTGTGCTTTCATTAGTTTTTGAGTTATATTGTCTTACATAATTAAATACTGTTAATATTATTATAAATTGTGCTCTCCAAGTTACAATAAAATAGGCTCGCCAACACAACTCCAATTGAAAAAAATTCATGACGAAACGAAACCTGTTCAAAAATGAAAATAACATTTTATAGCTATTCTCATGAGCGTTTGACTTTGTTCACCTAGCCTTCTGAAAGTTCCAAAGGAAAAAGTATGGGGCCTGTACTCATGGCCTTAGGCATGGCTCAACATGGCACTTACTAATAACGAACAATTCGTCGTTGTAAATATGTAAATAAATAAATACTTTGAAATTTCATAAAATGTCATTTTATTTTCAGATTTTTATTATATGTAAATTAATTGTGAACAGTTTTAAAGTTTAAAATATATAGTATGGGATTTTGTAGTATCAATGTAATTAATTAGTCATAATGTGTACTGGGTTCATGATTATTTAAAAATAACAGCGGACTAAAAAAAGGTTGGGCACATCGGTTCGAGAGGCTTTAGAATCTGTACGTATTTTTGACACATTTTCATGTCGAATTTGTTTTATGAGCACAATACTTCCTTACACAAACAATATTTTCACTATATTGACAAGTAGATGGTCTGTTCAGTAAATTCGAATTTTCCAAATGCTAATTTGTGCGTCTGTTTTTCAGATGGTGGTGGAGGGGGTGAGAAGAAATCAGTTCGAGACATGGCAGCCAGCATGAACCGGACGGAGTTATCCAGCCAGGAAGTCCAAGACAAGATCACCTCTTAGTCAGTCAGCTGTGGAGCTTTCATCACAAGCTACTTGCAACAAGCACGAGGGGAGTCATCTCTGTAGTCTAGACTGTATCTCTTAACCAACCCTGGTGGTAGTCTTTCGGAACAGTTGGTGGTAGAGTGCGACTCATCTAGGATGAATGGGCCGGTGCAATGCTCCCTACAACAGTAACATTTAGTTAATGAATACAGTCCCTTCTGGTTGTTAGCTGTCGGGACAGTAGATTGGTAGAGGCAGAAGATGATAGTCTCTCCTTAAGCCCTCATATTCGTCCTACTTGTGTCCTACTATTTGAACCAATGTTTTTTTTTTTAATGGAAGATGTAAGGAATTTCATTTTATTTTTTGACTATGTTGACCGCAGTTGTCATTATGTTGCTAAGTTTATTCTGACTACACGTTTAATTGTAATAACAATAATGACGACAATGTAGCTATGTTGACAAGGTTCTTTCAATGTTCAAAAGTTGTATGTAAACTGCAAAGAGTGACTTATGAATCGAAGTTGAGACCTGACAGTTGAGAGGTTGGTTTAAACCGTATTATCCAATCAGATTCAGTCTGAAAAAGCCTCCTTACTTACACAAAACGATTTGTTTGTATGTGGGGGTTTCTTCCATAACCAGACCAAATTCCAACAGATCGTAGCTAAACAACCGTCTCTATTCTGTCTATGGTGCTCTTCTATAAAACAACTGACTAAGGACGATCATGTTTAATAATTCATAAGTTGGACCAAGTTTAGCCTAATCTTGAATCACTCACCGTCTAATGGTATTTTTTGTTGTTATAACATCTCTTCCCTTGCCATACGTTAGAACAATGATTTTCATTGGATGGTGAGTAGGTACTATGTACAAAATCTGTTCAATACTGTCGTCTCTAATACAAACGAAAAACAGAATAGAGAAGGAACTAGAATTAAGTATATCCGCATTCTCTGACCAAAACAATTTATTTCTGTATTTTAAGAAGTTTCATAAGCATCAAAGTACTCAGTACATGAATATATAACATTATTTCTATATCACTTCTCCCAATTATTTTTTGCTTTCTCAAAAATAGCAATTATAGACAGTATCTATAATCTATCTGTTCTTCAGGTTAACTATTCCTTCTGTCAATGAGAATCTTTCTTTTATAGAACATATTTATTGATTCGACGTATATTTTTAGTCTTATATTCCACCTAGTCAAAAATATGGAAGTCGACTCAATAAATATGTTCTATAAAAGGAAGATTCTCATTGACAGAAGGATTAGTTAACACGAAGAACAGGTGAATTGTAGATACTGATGATAGGAGTGCTTCTCGAAACATCTATAATTGTTTTTTGTTTTTTTGAGAAGACAGAAAATAAATGGGCGAAGTGATGCTGTAATAATATATTCTATATGTATTGAGAATCTCCTTACACAACCCAAAAGTAAAAATAAACTGGGCTCAGATGAGAAAAAACTGAATATTGATTTTACTGATGTAAAATATGTTTTGTCCCTTAATTCAAAAATTAAGGGTTGGAAAATGAAATTCCGGTGATAACTAACGTAAACATCGAATTTGTGACGAATTGTATAACTTCTCCATATATTACTTATTGTATAGATTGGATTGGAGGGGAATCACAAATGCCCTAATATCGCTGACCAACAATCGAGCCAGTTTTTGCTGGTTATACTGCCGTTATTTACTTCTGCGTGAGTCTTCTGATTGGCTATTATTTCAATATTATAAACATAATTATGCACGTAGTTTAAAAATTATAAATATTTGACGCCATATCACCTGTTAAATATGCACAAATCAGACAATGTAATTAGAAACTGAATTTTAGTATAGCTAAGATATCGATGCTTCAAAACCACTGTAAAAAATACACTATTTTACCATTTTGAGTCATAGGAGAGCGTTTTTGTAACTATCTTTTTAACCCAATAACAGCATTTTTTGAAAATCTTAATACCTTTTTATGATAATATTTTAACTTTCATAAATCAGGGAAGAAGTTTAGTTTTATTTTTACTAGTACAGGTAGATTGGAGATGTTGATCTCTGGTGGTATTTCACATAAAAGGACATATAGTTACGTATGAAACTGTTCTTTGGCCCACTTGAGTGCTAGAAAATCGCACTAACTTAAAATTCAATGTTGTTTTCTTTGGTTCTGAGGCGTCGATATGTTAATAGATCACATGAACTCATCACTAAATTACAGTTTTAGTATATTTTTAGGAATGCCAAAGATTTTATATAAATTCGACAATTGGCATATAATTTTGAATTTAATAGTATTATTTTAAGTGTTATTGTGTTGTGTTGGTATTTTTTTAATTTTCAAACGACTGTTAAGTTTATATTTTGTTCATTTTGATTATGTATATTTGAAAATATTTATTCGATTGTGTTTTTTTATTTTTTTAAATTTGGTTCTTAGTATTTTTGTGAGATAATGATTATGGTCTTATTTCGTTCCAAACTAGTCTATGATGCCTATAGTCTTAGTCTTCTATCATCATAATTTTTGTGCTTCCCAATTTCATTTCAAACGTTTGTGTTTTGAATATCTCTTTATTTTTAAATTAATATTACTAAGAAACGGTCTAATATCATTACCAATTTTTCTGAGCAAAAATTATGTGAGCCTCAAATTTTGGATTCACAACCTAAATTACTGAGCTGGGGATGTAATTTGGCATTTTTAAATTACTAGATATTTTCTTCAGCTATATCAGCCATTCCATTGGAAACGAATGAGACATTTCCACTCTTATGAAATGTCTTTCCTAAAATTCTGCTTTTTCTTGGATTGGCTGTTATTGAAAAGTAGAGTTCAGTGAATTGTCTTTGTTATGGCTAAAGTCCTAAGTGCAGCCAATTTGCACATTGACCAAGTGACAGCCAGAATCCAAAAAAAAGTGATGTTCTAATAACATTTCGGACTTTTATTCGCTATTCTTATTTGTTGTCATTTTATCCTTTATTTGTGAAATGTCAGGAGAACCTGTACTGCTTCACTAAAACCAATTTTTTAATTTCAGATTCGTAATATATAGTACAGGTTCCCCCTATTTTTCTGATTTTGGCCGTCATGCCATCTGACCGCTTTCTGGCAGGCCAGTTCTCTATTGGCCAACTTCGGACTTCACAATCTACAAGGTACTCCATGTTCCCTACAGCTCATTGTTTTGTCACTCCTACAATATTTTACCCTTCCATTTATTGCATGAATAATCATCATTATACAACGTTAGTTTTTAAGATAAATTATAGTGTGAGGTGAAACTTGGTCCTTGGTTCCCCTCAGGGACTGGAGAGAGCGGCATTTCACCTCTTTTTCCAGACATATCGACCTTTACCCCATCATATCCCACCATCCTCGCCCAGTTTTCTATGAATGTTTATTGGGCGCTTCATTGACCCAACTTAAAGGATGAAGTTTCTCCTCACGCACTCCGTATGTAGGTATTTTGTGGCCCACTTTGTGATACTAGTTTTGTAAATATGTCGTTGGTAATGACCATGTATAGGCTAGAATCTCCAGAATTTCTTATCTATTTTTATTTTGTAAATCTGTCCTTTTTCTTAAAAAGTAAATAATAAATATAAGATATTCCTCTGTTTCTAATGTTTTGTAGTATTTACGGACTAAGTGAAGTCAGTTTATTTGAAATGACTGAATTGCAGCAATATTGTCTTCTCAAGGTTTATATGTAAAAAAAAAACAAGTTTAGCTTGGCCGAACTATATTTGTAAATATTTATTTATTTAAAATAATTTTCACATATAAATTACTAATAGAGACAGACAGCATCAAAAAGGATGTTTTGATTTTCCGTGAAATATCACAAAGAATACCTTCCCTTGAACTAGAATTACATTTGAATAATTGTATCTACTCAGATGTAGCCAATCTTTTGAAGGGGTCATATAAATGAACTATCGACTACTTTAACATTTCTTAGAAGTGCACAAATTATCCATATTAATATAATCCAGTGAAGCAAGCTCAGTTACAATTCTGATCCTTTTATTACAAAAAATAATAATAATAAAATAAATATTTAGAAAAATGTATTTATTACTTAAGAACTGGTTGTATATTCATGAAGTAGCGACACTAACCCTTATTTGTCCATGATTTAGAGATATTTAAAAAAAATAAAAATGATTAATTAAAAAAATAGGCTTTGTATAAACATAAATAATAGGATTGATTGAATAGTTTAATTAAACAATAAATTTCTGCATTATATATTTAAAAAGAAAATATTGTCTATTACCTTCATGAGATATCTATCCTTGAAGGTGTTTCTTGTATATATTTATACTTTTCCGAAGATGTACATTATATAATAATATCCCTACACTGTACATTTTAGGGTTCCGTTCATTCGGGTAAAAGAACCAATCACCAATCCCATTCTGAAAATCAAAACACTTCTGTTGTTAACTTCATACATATTTCTTTTAACTTTAATAACGCATTTTCTATTCAACAATATTGTGGGAATAGGTTTCACAGAGGAGGATCGAATGATGCCGGCTCTAATTTGGTTGGAATAAGAGCTGTCAATTAAACCACAAAAAATGTTTTTTTTTTTTTAAATAGTAGACGTTTGTTTGTTATTTCAAAAAAAGAACATTAGCGAGTTGATTATTGTATATAGATAAATGTGAAAATAATGAAGAGATGATCGATTGGGATCGATATTTGGAAGAGTGTTTAATAAGGTTGTATTGTAACTCCCCCACAATTGTACTGAGGTGAATAGTACGATAGGAACTAATGAACGAGTCTTGCAACAATTTCTAAGTCCTCTTTTTTTTATTTTATTAATTATGGACATTTGATCTTCTTGTGCTTTATTCATTATTATTATTATTATTATTTTCTATATCTATTCAGTGTTATCTCCCTGATCTTTGCTATAATATTTCATTTGTATCTTTATAAGCAATAGGTATATAATTACATTATTATTTTATTATTTGTAATATCTCTTTCTGCTCTCTTTTAGTTATCATTATTTATTTACATATATTTTCTCCAAGTTGTGCCAAAGTTGAAATACATTCCAATTGTTTTATAACTATGTATTGTTAAATATACTTTTGTTTTTAACATATTAAAAATTACTATTAAAGACATTCCCTTATTAATTTATATTTTGGAGTATTGTTTTATTTATATTTTTAGGCTAATTAAAGCGAAACTAATTCAGCCCTAACTAGATTATATTGATTTATAATACAAATAGGAAAGTATTTACAACCTTTCACAATGTCACTAGATACTAAAATCTTTTTTTACTTTAATAAAAATTGTTGTAGAAATTTGTTATACTTTTCAACATAATAAAGTCTATTATATGAATTTCAAGCTTTCGTTTATTTTTTTTGCTAAAACTTTAATGTGACAAGCTAAAGAAGGGGTGATCCGGTCACTTCCCCCTCCATCCCTAGCCATGATGTGACTATTCTACCCAACCTCAAATATATTTTTATTTAATACAATTTTCCGTTGGAAAAATCTTGAATGATAATATAAAGTTTGATGAAGTTATAGGTACATAAATGAAATTATTTTCTTCTAATAGAAGGATAAATGGCTTATATAATTAATTTAATTCATTAGAGTAGCAAAACTCTATTAAGAACATCAGAAGTTTATTGGGGCATCGCTGGCTAGCTCCGATGTCTTCGACACATCCAGCCTCGCTTTTGTATTGGATATTTACTTTCGGGCAAGCTCATGGCTTACCGAAAAACAATAAAAAAATCTACAGAATACAAAATATTTTTTGGGACCCAATACAATATTGAAATCAGGTGAGTTTTGGAAGGAACCTTATTTACTTTTTCCGTTGCTTTAAGTTGATGGTTTAGATAGAGAATTTTCTACATAGAGTTTAAATAGAGAATCTACTATATATAAACCTTCGTATCTAATATCCTATAAAATGGTAGATTTTAGGGTCTACGAAAATCTAATTTCGAACACCTCTAATTAACGGTCCACGACCACTTCAGGTTAATTTTAAAATTACTTTTAAGGCATTAGAACCTCTATTTAGCGGACGCGGTCAGTAATAAACGCTGGAAATAGATCAACTAAACCTCCAAACAACGCACTACAGGGCTCTGTTTCACCTCTTTTTTTCGTATTTTTTACTTTCTTATTGAATGGGATCTAATAAAATTACTCAACACTGGTGTTTACATTTGAAGATGGTTTCTCTAAACGGTTTCCGGCAGTCAGTACATGTCGTTGTGACGGTCCTTCGAAAATGTCTTCGTGAAAAAGGACACATTACTTTAGAGTAAAAAATTGATATATTCGTAGTTAAGCCCGAGCATCAGTCACAATAACTAGCTGAAACTCTGAAAGTTGTTTTGTTGTGATTTTTGAAAGAAGCAAAACTAATCATCAACCCTGTCTCATAATTCACCGTTAGTTTCCTTTTGTTTTTTGGCGCTTTTCGAAAAGCTAAGGTTCATATGTTTTCTATGATGTTACCTGCATTCGGGCTACAGCCTATTTGAAATATTTTGAAGTCGTACAAATAATTAAATTTTCATTTATGATTAAATAAATCGATATTATATCCAGATTATTGATTCCCTAAAAAACTATGGTAATCTCAATTGTGGCCAACTCTTGTTGGAGTCACTCAAGGTGTGATTCGGAGTCAGAAGCTCCACTCTCCAATTTTGCCTCGTTCGATGATAACAATAACGCATCTTGGCATTACAATCCTTAAAAAACAAAATTTGATACACACCTGCAAAGACATTCCTGACTTGTTGGAGAAAAGGAATATTTTTTGTCAAAGATAAAAAGTCAACAGAGATTTTTGGTAAGATTTTTATTTATAATTTAAGAAATTAATTTAAAATACAGCTTTTTATTTCAAATTGATTTTTAAAATTTTACTTGTTTTACGGAACCCGATTGGCACAAGAGTTCCGCCGAACCCTGTTATTAATCAGTTATAATTTTTCTTCAAAAATAAAAACATTTATTACATTTACAACTAAAACATTTACAATTCAAGTTTAACTATAATACATCATTATGTGTACTTATTTATTTAAGCAACTGACAACATCTGTACTAGGTGCATTGACATATTGACAACAATGGCAGTAGAGTTACAATTAAAAAAGAAAAAAACACCTATGAATAAGTAAAAATTAAAGTATGAAATTGATGACAATAATCCAGGCAACAAGGAAGATATGGAGAAAGAAAAAAGACCTGAGTGCCTGGCATCATTTGGTGATGAAACACAGCCATGGAGACGGCACTTTACAGAGAACCAATCAATCAACTAACAGATTTTAATGATACTTAACAATTTTTGGAGAGATATTCTGAAAAACATAAAAAATAAAGGAAAACGTATGTTTTTTAAGATATTTTCTATTTCACAAAATATATATAAAATATGGGAGCACTTTCGGTGTTGCTACCGTCTGCAGCGACGACTTAACAAATACAATCGTCGTGGCTGAAGATGGTAGCAATACCAAAAGTACTCCCATATTATACATATATTTTGAATCTGAAATAAACGTATTTCCTAATTTTTTTGAAACAGATTTTATATTATTAACTGTAAGCTGATTGGTAATTGGCTCAATGTCCTTTGACGACACATTACTACCATAATATATACAATGCTTGAATTATACTAAACCTGTTATTACATATTATATAAGAACATTATTCTTTGACAGAAAAAATTTCGAGAGTGGTCCCAAGAAAGAGACGGGTGCATATACGATTTTTTTCCTTTGAAATCAGATTTCTCTACTATAAACATAGACAACACCGACACACACAGACAAGGACGTGCGAATAAAGTATAGTTTATCTGTATTTAAATTTTTAAAAAACTGGAATTGATATTGAGTAAGCTAGAAGCGGAGAGATTAAAGCTCAAACGTCATCTTATGATACAAACTGCATTAGTTCAATAATTATTAAACGTCTGTTTGAAATATTTTGAAGTCGTGAAAATAATTAGATGGACAATAGGATACAAATAAATCAGTCCAATATATGTCAAAAAAACTGTTAAATGTTACATCTACGTCAATAGATGGGAGCCAACTGACTTTGGAAAACGATATTGACGATAACAACCATACTTATTTTGTTAAAAAATAATACATAAAAACAATACTTTATGGACAAGACGCTATAAAACAAATAAATACAGAGGACCTGTTTAACTCTTATATTGTCAAATTCCACAAAAATATATACATAAAGTGTACCAGTTTCGACTTACAACATTGTCAGCACTAAGTTCAAAAGTGACATTTAAGTTTGCTAGGTTGTCATATTCATACAAACCACAGGTTACCTGAGATTACCTTAACATAACGTTTTACATATATTTGAGTTGTCAATAGTCTAATAAAATTAAGAAAATACAAAAATATAATAGTAATTTTAAAACTATAAACATATATATAGTAGAATAAACATTATATAAGAAATAAGGACTACGAGTATATGACATAATATTGAAGTAAAATAAAATAAAAATGCCTACAATCTTTATAATGCAAATACACAATATATTATATTAACTTGGCGTTAAGAGGGGTGAGAATTTTATGTGAGTTTGGTCGTAATAACAATTCCCATTTTTTATGGTTTACCTTTTTCTCAAAGAAGGAGGTATTTTATTTCCTCACTCATCAATCTCATTATGTAAATATTTTTGTGGAATCAAACAACATTAAACTATTATTTAGACATTATTAAACATTTTTTTAATTTATTTTATTAGCTTTCTACTATATTGACGACACAGATCACAGACATTAATTCTGAGAAAAAGATGATATATTTTTCTTCACACAATAGATAGTAATTGGAGGGGGAAAATAGCTGGGTGTAGCGACTTATCTGCAAAAACACGTTTCCAAGTTATTGGCCTCTATCAATGTCCAAGGAGTTAAGATCCTGTTTACTAGTTATTAGTCGATTAATACATAGTCCATTTCAAGTCACTGTTCGCGCACAGAACAAATGGCGTCGCCTGAGTTTGGAGTAAGAGAAAAAAAGTCTTGCATTTGAGTTAGTACTTTTTCTACGTATATTATATTGTTTATGAATACCGTAATTTTCACATCGTTACAAATAAATTAGTAATTAAAAAAATATTTTATAGCAGCTTAACTAAATACTAACTTATAAAACAAACATTTCTTCCAAATATTTATAATACTATTTATTTATAATATTATAATTTATAAAACACATAATATTAAATTTTTTAAATGTTTAATAATCTCTTTGAAAAAAAAATAATTTGAAAACATAAAAGTCTACATAATAATAATACTAAATACAAATAATGACTAGTTCTTACCGGGATATTTTCCCATACATACATAATATATTATATTTAAAGCCAAGAAAAATAAATATGTAATTACACAGATTCGATTTAATTTATGATGGGACGGAGCAATGGCATCAAATTTAGACTTATTGGAACTAGAAATGAAATAAAGAAGAAAATATATTTATTTATATGTGACCCGATAAGAAGGAAGGCTCCCTATAATGAAAATTCTGTTTCTGTTCGTTAAAACATTCTTCTTCTCAATCAAACAGTTTATAATACGATATCTCTTGAAACCTGTATGAAAATTGCAACATTTATAATTTTTATGGGTCAAGATACTTGCAAACAATACAGTACGGTACATTCCAAATCTAAAATATCCTAGAATATATATTATACATATATATTACAGAATAATAACTACAGAAAACAAAAAAATATTTTACATAATAAAATAAATGATATTTTTTTATTATAAAGAATCCTTCCTATTTGTTTGAATATTTAAATGTTTTAAGGCTAGAAAACAAGGAAACCTCAAAATCAAAAATGTTATCCTAAGAAGCCTTTCTTGAGTCACACATAAATGTTGATCAAAATGGGGGATGGAGGGAGGGCGTTCTTTAGACAACAGTTAAAGGCATGAGATGTATAGACATTTGTATACTGAATTATATTAGAAAAACTGTATCCGTTATGAAAACATCGATTTAAAGTAACTATTTTGGATCACCCTGTATTTTACAAACAACTCACTTTAAATTATATTTTTCTTTCGCTATTTCACAACAAATAATTCGATATTCATTTAAAATATGTGGATTTTCTTCTTTATTACTGCAATGAAACGATCGGAAATTAAAAATGTTCTATATTGAACAAATATCATTTAGTATAATTAAAAAAAGAGAACCTACAAAAATTAAGTTTGGTCACATAGTTAAAATACACAGAATTAAGTCCAGCTGTAGTTTCCTATCAACTTAAAATTTCTTAATGTTTCCCAAGAAAGTTGTCTGAACCAATGCTGACATTGTCTGTTCTTGTTATCATTTGATGTTGTGAATCAATCCCAAGAGCAGCCTGAGTCAACCTAACCAACCTCCACTTCGTCCCAGATGAACAAATCCATTTTGAAAACTAAAACAAAAATAGTTAGGAAAACTCAAGATCAAAAACATTTTCAGATATATGCAAGTTATTGTACAACGACAGAGACAAAAGTTTGTAGATAAGGTTTTTTTTTCTAATGGTATATTATCAAAATTGAGAAACAAAACAGTATCATTTCAATGTCAAGCACGCTATTTATTGATACACCATCTTCTTGTTCCATCATCAGTTTATTTTCAAAACGACGGCAGTCCAACGAACCTTGTTTCGTGAAAAAATCCTAAAAATGCCACCCATTACTTTCTCGCTTTTTTGTAGCCAATTTTCTTTGAATATTCAGGATACGTAAAATGGTTCAAAATAACAAGAGAGTAAAGCTAGCTCCACACGTAACTGCAAGCTTGACAAGCTTGCATGATCAATTCTTTTATACAAGCATGCACAAATACTCTGCCGCCACCACATGGCACAAGTTAGCTGGACCAGCGGCACTTTGTGCGTGGAAAATGTCGAGTTCAGACGATGATGATGCTCTTGTCTTATACATTAAGACAAAAAAGAAAAAGAAACGTGGTCTGTGGTGTAGAGTGGCTAAAGAGAAGAATAACCTATTCTCACATCACCTTACACAGTTAGATGAAAATATATCTTCAAGGGCTACACGATTCAACTTTTTTGGATCGCTAATTATGGCGCACAATAAATTAAATAAAAAACCTGGACGTTTATTGAACAGAACGACGAGACGAGCACGGAGGCCAGCTCTCCACGCGATTGATGAGAGAGGTTGCACAAATTTGGTACACACGTTCCGTCCTGCTTGCGCAAGTGCAGCTTGTACAAGCATGCATAATCGAAATTCGGTCAAAATTCAAGCCGCTTGTACAAAATTATCCTACAGACGCTCGAGCATCATGCTTGTACAAAAGGATTGATCATGCTTGCTTGTCAAGCTTGCAGTTACGTGTGTAGCACCTTAATGTGACAGACGTCACGATAAACTCCACGTTTCTAATGTCGGCAACCTCTTCTCCAGACACTCATCTCAATTGACTTCAATTTATTCTGTTGGGTCTCAGGCTCACTTCAATATTTCAACAGTGAATGATAAATCCTCTTTATCATATACAAAAAAAAATTGTCAAACATAAATTCAATTAAACGTGAGTAATTGCAGTCTTGTTGTACCTACCATAAGAAGAGACTGAGGCTATTGATGGGCAGCCGACTGAGTCAGAGATAAAGATCCTAGACTGTCCAAGAGTCCTTTTAGTTGTTCATCAACCTCCTGTCTGGAGCCTGCCCCCCGGAGACGGGCCTGAGCACGGCCCAGCAGTTCGGGGTCCATCAGCACTTCGGGCACCTTCTCCCGAGAGAAAAGCAGCAGCATCTCGATCACCTGAACCAGCACAATAACCCAGTTATATCATCATCCCCAGACAGAGTTAGCATTAAAGACACCAAAGGATCCACACTTGTGTCAGGAAATACGGTTGGATTTGACTGGAGTGCGGAGACTTACTTTATCTCCGCAAAAAAGAGAACAGATTTCAGAGCTGACTCGGTCACACTCTAATTTCTTTTGTTTATATATCCTTTTCGTTATATCCAACATAAAAACTAACGCGTATCTCAATGCTTGTTTTGCTTATTTTATTTTGATATGCTTGACTTGGAAACCTAGGACATAATGCGGACGGGAAGTGCAAAAAGGTTGTCGACATTTCATTTAAAGAACTAGGTCATGAAGGAAACTAGATCAAAACATATTCATCCATATGACAATCATAGATAAAATGTCATCCAAAGTAAAAGTAATTCGTACTAACAATTAACACAATATAATTATAAAAAAAACATTTAAGTACCAAACCTGAGATATCTGGTGCTTAACTTCTTCGTCAGAAACGCAGGACTTTTGAAGAATCCTTAACTTGGATTCGGCTAAATCGAGAGGGCTTCGGCCCAACTTGTCAATACTAAGTGCATTGGTGCCTGTAAAACATTAAATATAATGTAATAAACTTAAAAATAGTTTTAATATTATCTAATCTTTCAATTATTTGTCCTCCTTCTATGGTTAGCTTCTCGACTGTTAGAGAACAGGTTAGGGGCACTCACAGAATAACTTAATATGGCCACAATTTTAGCCTTGAGTTTCACCCCACTGGGTTCACCTGAACTTACCACTCATTCGCCGTTCAAATTCATTGTGTTAGTTATTGTCTCATGCCCGGGCTTTAACAACTAGGTCATATCGCCTACTACCAGAGCGCTCTTTCGTCGCGACGAAAGAGCGCTCTGGTGGACATGAGCCCGACTCTACTATGGGAGTCCTCAATTTTTATTCACCTAGTGTAGGGATCTTTATAGAGTACCTGACATCGTACATGTTCGGGACCATCGCTTAATGTCCCATCCGAAGGACGGCGTGCTAAAGATTTTTCACCTCCCAGATAAAAAACCTAAAGGCTCGACTGGGTTCCGAACCAGCGATCTTGAGCTCAGGAGACATGCAAGCTACCTCTGAACTACCGGCGCTCTTAAAAAAAAATGATCGAAAATTCAAAAGAATTCATTGCATCACACAGTGTGTTCTGCCAGAACAATGCAGGTCTGGCGAACCCAAGTCAAATTCAGCCCCAACTATCGTCCCAACATAAGAAAAAGAATCTTATCAGTTGTTTCTGCTAATTTTTTGTAAACGTTGGTTCCAGATTGTGTATCGAATTCCTTGATGTAAGATTTTTTTTTTTTTTAAGAGCAATATATTTCAACAAGTCATACAGAGTTGAATCCATTTTTTTTTTTTTTTAAATAAAAATGTATTGTTATTTAAACCAACATTATTATATTATACATCGAAGTATGTGTATATAAGAATTTTACCTGCTTTTAAAAGAAGCATAACTACATCAATATTGTTCGTACAGGCGGCCAGATGGAGAGGAGTGTTGCCAATAGAATCTCGGGCATTCGGGTCAGCTCCATGGTCCAACAAAAGCCTAGAGTAAACAGAATAACTCATTTATTATTATGTCAATTACAAAAAATTATCTATATTATAATTTTGACTAAAATTTTAGAAAACGTAGAAAGACAGCAAAAAGGTCGAGTTGTAAATATTAAAACGAACCTGACAATATGCGCATAACCCTTGCAAGAGGCCAAATGTAATGGCGACCTACGTTGGTTGTCGAAACAGCTTGCAGAAACTCCCTGATTCAGCAAATGTACAACAGTGGCCGTGTCATTCATAGAAACAGCCTGGCAGAGCCTCCTCTCGTCTGAAAAATCGAGCATACACTCGTCATTACCTTAAATTCGAAATAAAAGAATGAGTAGTAAACTAAAAGATTATTTATTACCCAAAGGTTTCTTAAAATCCAACCAATTAGCATATTCCCTCCAACGACACTTAGTTGATCTGATCTTAGTTGTCAATTCGTTACCTTGATAAGGAGCATCACCTGCAAACCAATAAAAACATATTTCAGAAAATGAATTGCTTTAGTAAACGAATATAGTAGGTATTAAAATCCTACCATTCGGAAAATTAATTTCATATCCTTGACTTAAGGATGAGGGCTGAACATGAAAAAACGCTACATTGGATTCATGTTCATCTTCTTCATCATCATCCTGAAAGAAAGCCAGAGTTTACAGCAAATGACACACACTTCATAAAATACAATATTACGTGAAAAAGTAGAATGATAAATTAATAATACAAGAAGGGGAGGAGAAAGGGACAATATTTCCCCATATTTCTCATAAAACAATATAAAAGTAAATACGAATGACAAACCCCAGGCAACGAGCACGAAGATTCATCTTTCACCTCAGACATAACAACAATTTACACCCCTATTATCAATTTTATCACAAACATTTTCAAAACACTCATTCGGTCTAGACAAGGTTGCCAGGAAATAATATTTAAGAAAGGCCATTTTTTGGAAGATATAAGTTTAACTCATAGATTTATTAATTTCCACAAATAAATGAGGGGGGAAAATGTAATGACTTTTATTTATTTCAGAAACTTAATTAAAACTGAAATGGTTGAGAATGCAGAGGGGGGGGGGGGGCATAATTGCAATTATTTATAGAGATGTGTTTACGTGCCTCGAATATCTAATATCCACTGACAATGATTTAGGACAAAAAGGTCTAATTTCAAATAACTTATATCATTCGTTAGTTTACAAGTTTAGCTACTTCGAAACACTACTAAGCTCCTAATGCGGATACACGATCAAAATATCAATTTCATGGGACCGTTTTTTATCAGTGCAGTGAATTGTTTTCAATTTAGAAAAATTCTACTCGCAATTTTGTGGCTTAACAGGGGAATTTTTACTCCTATGTAAAAATGTTTAAATCATAAGCTGAACGATAGTAAACCGGATTCAACGAACAAAGAAACCCCTCCGCTAAAATTAGAAAAAGTTAAAATTACCAATACCGAATAATGAATTCCGTAATTTATTAATTCGAGAGAACGTATTTCACACAGCATAGGAAGAGGTGGAATGTGTGGGGAGAAAAAGTGGACTAAGATTCTAAAAAGGTGAATAGACCTCCCTGATATTCTGGGACACTCACGGATTTGGGTCTTTTGTCCCGATTCTGTTCACAAAGTTCCAAAGTGATATTTATGTTTGCTAGGTTGTCGTCTTTATACATACCTCTGGTTAACTGAGATTACTAAGGCTGTGACTCCCTATCAAATAGGGAAGTCGAGCTGTGTTTTCATAAAGTTGGAGAGACTTAATTTCCGTTGCTTCGTTGAACATGTATCCCATATCGTTGATATGTTTAATTAATGTAAATTTATCCCCTTTTTTCCTTATTTAAAATGTATGCTCTTTGACCCGTTCTCTAAATTTACGTCCTATATAAACCGAACTGCACGATTCGCATTCGAGCTAATACACTCCGCTCATAACTTCTATCATCAGTTTTATTTGTGTGGATTTATTGTATTTCGCGTTTTGAAACCCTCTTTTTTAGGGGTGTTAAAGTTAATCCCCTTTTAACGGGAATAAAGTACATACCTCTATATTTGTGAGAAAGGTAGACAGCTCGACTTTCTAAAACAGCTAGAAATTAATAGAGTTGAGAAAAAATGGGGATTGCTTGAACGTTCAAACTCACCTTTGTTGACGCCACAAAGTTAGTATTGTTTATTATAAATATTATGTACACATCTATTTATTTTCTTGTCTTCATTTTTATTACATCATATAGTCATTATTTCATATATATATATATATATTGTGTGTATATATATATATTGTGTGTATATATATATATATATATATATCAAACTTGGAAGTCCGATCATTTGAGATGTGGAAAAGTCCTTCCTTCTTACACCCGAGACATACAAATGTAACGAAAAAGTCAAAACAATTCTCAAGTGAGGTCTGCTAAAAGACATATGTTACGTCAAAACATCCATACTTAATCATTGGTTAACCGTGGTTTCGCTTTATCCGTGGTACCCGCTCCCATCTCTACCGGAAGTAGAGTGTATATAAGGTTTTCGTCATAAGTTTTTGATAATGTTGGGTGTACCCTTGACAGTGTCATTCAAAAATGTTGAACTATATTCATATACAAATGTTGAACTATAAATGTTGTACAGTACACCCTCTAATTACCGACTCAACACTGAAGTATCTGCCACCGCTCTAAATAGCGTTAAGCATTGGGCTGTGTCTTTTACCATCCAATTACTTGCGGACATAAATTCATCATACAATAAAAAAAAATTATAACTGGGGCCTCGATAGTGTCAAAAGCTGTAGGAATTTTAAATAGGAAACAGAAAATGCAGTTCAAATGAAAGGAATATGCATACATCTAACAATTTATTGTCTCATTATGAAATACAATGTACTGCAAGTACAAGATTTAAATGAAATTCAAAACAATATGCAGAATAATCTTCATCAAATTTATACTGAGCTAGCAGCCATTAAGAAAGGATGGCGACCAAAAACTATTTTGGACTGTTCATTTTTGACTTAATGTAAAACACTATTGTACTTCTAATCAAAATATGTTCGAAAAGGTACGGCAAGTTGACCTAGAAACACGAAGAAAAATTGAAATCCTCGTAGTTTTTTTCTTTTCGAAAAGAACAATTTTGTTTTACAACTTTACCGCATTAAAATGTACTAGGTATAATGTTTGTGATTCATTTGGCGACTGCAGAGGGAGGCATTTGCGCAATATAAACAAATTTCTGCCCAAGCCGGAGAACAAAAACAAACATAAAATGGAAATTAATGTCTTGAAGCTATGAACACAAATGAAATGTTTATCTACCTATTCATCTCTATAAATGATTTATTACTATTATTATTGTACATAAGTTCGTTAAGTAAATTAGAAAATAAAATGAAAATGCAACATGTAAATTAAAATGCAAACAATGATAACAAATAAATATATACAAGTTATATAATTTCGGATTATCAATGAGAATGATAACTCTGAATACTTACTACTCATATATACACAAATTAATTTTCACTTGGACAAAAGGTAAAACATATATTCACAACGTTTGGTATATTTACAAAGTATAACAGGAGAGGATGCAAAACTAACAATATTACACAAAACTCAACAACTATTTCTTCGATTTGGTGCTCCGTGGAAAGTCTAGGTTTCTGTAGCATTTTCTACTTCTATCTTGGTATTTCCAATGGCTCTGAGAAGCATCTCTGGGGACGGGTCCCTGCCCTGGAATCTCCTGAACACCTCGTTCGGATGACAGCCTCCCCCGAAGCACAAAAGGGTGTCACGAAACCTTAACAATAAAAAAATGTTTAAAAAATTCGTCGGAATGTACTTTCCCAGTTCAAAATATACGTGTTCAACCAAGTTTTCAAAATCAGTCGTCCAAATGAGCGTTTTGATCCACGTATAAGGTTTCGTGTCGAAATGTGTTTTCCCGTGGGAGTTATTGTGTTTATATATGTAGACAGACTTTTAATTTTCTCTCTGGATGTTTGAATTCAGGAGGTTTGAAAACATGAAATTCTTGTTTCTTAAATTATAGTTTATCAAAATAGACGAATGATTGTATTTTGCAAACCTCATGACTTCATTAGCAACATTTTTAAAATGTTTTTGTGGTCGTTCAGGAGTTTGAGATAAAATAAAAATAAAAATTCAAGGATCTCTTTGAAGAACAGAAAGGCAATTGAAGAAGGACTCAACGTGAATCCATGATATCCAATACATTATATTAACTAATTGTAATATTATCAAATACATGAATAGCTACTTACATAAACTGTTCTTTTATTATTCATTCTTTAATAGTTATTTAAAAAGTGAAAAACAATTTGTGTTGGTAAAAAATTAAGAATTTCTTGCAAAAGGATGGAAAATTTGTTTGTCGACATAGTTTGTACAGTCGATATAAATTCTCCATGTAAAAATTATTTTATAGTCTATTGCACAACCATGTTATGTTCAATAGTGTGCCAATTTAGGTTAAAAACTGCATAAACTATTACAGTTCAATAATGAAACCTCTATCAAAAATAAATGATAAGGGCCACCCTATAGCCCTGTCAACCCGTGATTCACTATATGCAGCCATAGTAATGGGCATAATTCAGTAGAAACAGTAAAATTATTTCATTTTAGTAAAAAGTTAATCAATAAAAATTCGCGAGATTCTTCAGGATTCATGTTTTAGGCTGTCTTACACTTTGAATAACTATCATGCGGTGCCGAATGGAAACATACGAATGAACCATTTGTATGCCAAACTACAATCGATGTTTCGTGCATTCGTTACTGCCAATCACCAGTACAAATAAACCTCTTACAAGAGAGTCTTCTATAATACAAATAAGAGAAATGAAAAGAACTACCCACCTGCTTCCAACAGACTTCTTGTCCAGCTCAGTTTCAAACACGGAGTAGATATCGTGGGCCAACATCCGGGCCCAGATCCTGGAGAAGTAGGCAGCAGAATAATCTCCAGATATGGAAGGCAGGAAACTGCACGGATGGACATCTTTAGGGTCCAGATCAAACACAAAATGCTCCGGCCACAATCTTTTGATAATTGGTAACCAGAAGTCATTCCTGGAACAACAACAAAGAAACCTACGTGAAAGAAAAGAGGTGATTTGTGAAAACTGGTCCGAGTGGTATACATACAATTCGGCGACTACGTACAAGTGGCCACGGTGGAAGCAGCTGATTAGGTCCGCGAAAAATCATACGGGTCGGATAAGTGTAAGTAAATTTCGATTACTATTACACTATATTATATTATTCGGGAGAGTGACATCTTCCAAATAACACTCCACAATATATATTTTTAAGTACTTCCTTCAAGCGAGGAAGGTTTTAACAGCGTTCACTTCATTTGACATTGGTCCTACATCCCCTGTTTTTTTTGTCTTCAACAGCTTCAGATCATGTTGTTTCTTGAAATAGAAGGGAGCTAAACAAAATGACCGTTTTCGCTTATTATGTATGTTCAAGGGAAAAGTAAATATATTGATTGAAATAACCTTTCTGCGGTTGGATCTGAAAGAAGAAATCAGGTTTGATATGTGATAGTAAGATGTTGTGGAACGAGACTTCTCATAGAAGTAAAAGATGTTGTCTTCCCCCTGTTTTCAAGTGGGAAGACAATGTCTTTCATTTCTATGAGAAATCAGGTTTGCTATATGGGATTCCTAAAGAGACGTCCAAGGTTTCAAAAACGCAAAAAAGCATTCCGAGAAAGAAAAAAAAATCTATCAACATTCCTTGATGTTAATTTTACCAACAATATTCATTGCTAAAAGTTTGGTAAACCCTGATTTAATCTACTTACGTAGCATGAAGCTGTAGATCCAGATTAGCTTTATAGATTTCCTCTGACCAGTGGTAGCCGGACAGATGCCCTCTGACGGCAGCCATGCTGGACACTGGCAACTCTTCTCCTGTCTTGTAATGTCCGGAGATTTTCTTTAAATTACTTTCATCATTTAAACTGAAATATAAGAAATTCAATAACATTAAATTGTCTAAAAGAATATAATAGACTTAACAGGTCTCCAACTGTGGACCATCCACTGAATACTATATGGTCGTGTGGTCTATTTTTGACAATTGTGGGGATATTAGGGCACAGAGCCGATCATTATTCAACATTTATGAGTTAACACTTTCTTGCGAAATATCTTCAATATGAAATTGCCTAAATAATAATAATTGACGGGGTTAGAATCAAAATGATCTAAGTGACATTTGTAAAACTTTGAAGAAAGTGTGCATTTTCTTAACTGATTAAAAAAATCTATAATTTATCGAAACCGGAAATATTTTGTCTTCTGCTTTTAGTTGCTGTTAGCAAATCATAAAATTGAATAAAAATTTTAATTTCAAGGTCACTATTGATATGTTAAGTTACTTATTCATGTCACCAAAATGGAATAAGTGATTTCCCACAAGATCTCAAGGATTTCACTTGTACAACTCTTTTCCTGAACAGAACTATCAATTTTGTACGATTATGCACTTAACGAAAAATTTTCAAAAATGTCACTTGGACCATTTTGATTCTAACCCCGTCAATTATCAGAAAACATTTTATCAAGAATTTCTCTAGATCTCATGGATATTCTCATATGTGAGTTTTTAAAGAGACTATAAAAATAATTTATTAAAATTTGAGTTTTTCTAGAGGTCCTAATAGTAGAACAGTCGAATATCAACAAAAGGTAACCACCAAATCACATGGATTAATTCGCATGACTAAGAACAATTGAATCTAATAGGTGATCCTTACACGTCTTCAAATATCATATATACAGATACAGATGATAAATCAAAGTAAAATGATAAGAAGATCAGATACATACAGTAGTGACATGACATTGCTGACCACATCGACAGCATCCCACTCGATGTTGGACAGACCAGATACCTCGATATAGTTGACAGTGGAGAGAAGCTGCTGGAGGGACTGTCCGAACTGGCAACACACACCAATACATTATAATAGTAATAAATAATTGATTAAACATTCAGTGTCTTTGATTTACAACGTGGAATTACAAAATTTAGTTAAACACTCTAAAGAATGCCCAAGCCAACATTATTTATATTTTGTAATAGCCTCCTCCCTAGTCCCCCACTTCCCTTTGGTCGATATGGCTGAAAATCAATAGGTGTTGTCGTTAAAGGGTTCTGAATCCACTTAATAAGCTATTTATGAAAATAACCTTCATGTTTTGACCCAAATGAAGTTGTGTTCCTTCTTCTTCCAAAATGAATATATATATATATATATATATATATATTCAATAAAAAGTACTTTGTTGTTTGTAGGAACACGAAGAGGGAAGTCCATATTACAATTTAAACCATTAAATTCGCCTTTACACCCTTATGTAAAAATAAATACTAATTTTTTTCTCAACTACTTAACAAAAACTTTACCAATTACTTGGAGCTACTCAGATAATGTAGTAACAATTACAATAAAAATAAACTCAGTTTTCCTAAGTTGGAATTTGATCCAGAGACTAAACGACATCAACTTCCAAGTTGAGAAATGCAGACATATTGTGGAAACTTATAATAAATAAATAAAAAAACTATTTTTTTTTTTAATATTGTCTCTTCTACAACAAATGAATACAAAAAACTATCGGTTATAAACTAAACCTGAGGATGGTGTAAAACCGAAATCGGTAGTTTTATGTATCCATTTCTTCTGGAATAGACAATATACAAAAAAAAAAAAAACTAATTTTGTTCTTTTTTATTAAAACCCATCAGTCAATCCGATTGGAAGATGCGACTCAAGCCTAATCTGGCCTGGTAACTATCAGGTCCAAACATATGAGAAACAGATTATAACAGAAAATAAATATAATGGATTTACTTACCTTCATAAAGAGAGTGTCGACTTGTGAGAAGTGGAGCAGTGATGGGACCTTAGAGGAGGCAGGAGGTTGGAAGTTGAAGAGGAGGGCAGCGAGAGGGATGGAGGGACCGAGGATGCGAGCACTCGGCCGCAGACATACCATCTGGCCTCCATGGTCCATCTTACCTGCCCTATCATGGAACAGGAGAAAATATTATTATATCATTAATTTACAGCTAAACTGTCCAACTGATGGGGCCTTAGAGGAGGCGGGAGGTTGGAAGTTGAAGTGGAGGGCAGCGAGAGGAATGGAGGGACCGAGGATGCGAGCACTCGGCCGCAGACATACCATCTGGCCTCCATGGTCCATCTCACCTGCCCTATCATGGAACAGGAGAACATATTATATCATTCATTTACAGCTAAACTGACCAACTGATGGGACCTTAGAGGAGGCGGGAGGTTGGAATTTGAAGAGGAGGGCAGCGAGAGGGATGGAGGGACCGAGGATGCGAGCACTCGGCCGCAGACATACCATCTGGCCTCCATGGTCCATCTCACCTGCCCTATCATGGAACAGGAGAACATATTATATCATTCATTTACAGCTAAACTGACCAACTGATGGGACCTTAGAGGAGGCGGGAGGTTGGAATTTGAAGAGGAGGGCAGCGAGAGGGATGGAGGGACCGAGGATGCGAGCACTCGGCCGCAGACATACCATCTGGCCTCCATGGTCCATCTTACCTGCCCTATCATGGAATAGGAGAACATATTATATCATTCATTTACAGCTAAACTGTCCAACTGATGGGACCTTAGAGGAGGCGGGAGGTTGGAAGTTGAAGAGGAGGGCAGCGAGAGGAATGGAGGGACCGAGGATGCGAGCACTCGGCCGCAGACATACCATCTGGCCTCCATGGTCCATCTCACCTGCCCTATCATGGAATAGGAGAACATATTATTATATCATCCATTTACAGCTAAACTGTCCAACTGATGGGACCTTAGAGGAGGCGGGAGGTTGGAAGTTGAAGAGGAGGGCAGCGAGAGGAATGGAGGGACCGAGGATGCGAGCACTCGGCCGCAGACATACCATCTGGCCTCCATGGTCCATCTTACCTGCCCTATCATGGAATAGGAGAACATATTATATCATTCATTTACAGCTAAACTGTCCAACTGATGGGACCTTAGAGGAGGCGGGAGGTTCGAAGTTGAAGAGGAGGGCAGCGAGAGGGATGGAGGGACCGAGGATGCGAGCACTCGGCCGCAGACATACCATCTGGCCTCCGTGGTCCATCTCACCTGCCCTATCATGGAATAGGAGAACATATTATTATATCATTCATTTACAGCTAAACTGTCCAACTGATGGGACATTAGAGGAGGCGGGAGGTTGGAAGTTGAAGAGGAGGGCAGCGAGAGGAATGGAGGGACCACCCCCCCCCCCTCCAGAAAAAAATTGTTTTTATGAAATATTATTTTATTGCTCTCATTGTCCGGCCATCATTTATATTATAAAAAAAAAACATTGTTCGCAAACGGATCCCTTCAGTGTGACCTGTTCATACTTCTGTCATATTTTTCTTTTTTATCCAAATGTCAAACATTTTCAACGTTTTAACATAACGTCATTTTAATTTACATGAATTCTGAAGGATTGAATCTTCCCACGTGTCGAACTCTATTCAATTTAGAATATCGACAGTTCAACTGTAAATGCTAAGCTAAGGGATGATCATAATGCAAGCCTTAACTAGACATCAATATTTTTTGGGTTACAGCAGATCAGTTGTAGATTTACACTCCAGTTCTCCCAATCAATATATCTAGTTCCCAAGGTGTACTCTACAGTTCTCCCAATCAATATATCTAGTTCCCAAGGTGTACTCCCAATCAATATATCTAGTTCCCAAGGTGTACACTCCAGTTCTCCCAATATGATAAACACTTATCCCTTCCCTGTTAGCTCTACTGTGGGAATCCTCAAGTTTTGTTTAACTACCTAAGGAGTAATTCACATCGCACGGGCTTTGGACCATCGCTTTTCCCATCCGAAGGACAGTGTGCTCAAAGTTTTTCCTGCCAGGTAAAAAACCCAAGGGCCTCGGCCGGGTTTCGAGCCTGCGATCTTGAGGTCAGTAGGCTACACGCTACCTCTGAGCTACCGGCGCCCTCAGGTGTACGATAAGTAGCAGTATTAGTATTTTGAATAACACTTTTTTTAATGTTATTGTTTTTAAATTGTATAACAATAGGATAGAGTAATACTGGTCTCCTCTACTCTGCCTTTATTTTTGAATAAGCAAACTGTGATTGGGTAATGTCACTGCCCCCTACACATCAAAACGTTGAAAGGGGATGTCAATATGAACAGAAGAACATCCTATATTACTCTTTTATTGGATCTTCGAAATGGATACTTGTGATTTATCCAAATACAAGCAAGCTACCCGACGTAGTCGGTCTAGTAACTTCGTCAGATATTACTTTACCTAAAGCTCATTTAGGTTAGGCATGCCGCTGATTACGTGCGATGCCCGGGCTAAGAATAACAAGTTTATCCAAATATGACTATGACCTTTATACTCGAATTAAAAAAATAAATAATAATAATTTGTTGGAAACTTCTGTTTTATTAATTTCCCTAAATGTCTCCTTATTTCAATAATAGTGTTGAATATGATTTAGAGGGGCTTACCTGGCAAATGGGTCGACGTAGAGCCCAGCGATGGGTCTGGTTGATTCTAGTTCATAAATATAAAAAAATTTAACATCTTTGTGCCATGTTCTTACGTCAGCCAATTGGAACCTTAATGAAAACATTTCTGAACATATTTCTAATAAACCTGAGAGAACTTTGTCAAAAGAAAAATATTCTCGAACTTTTGTTTCATCCCAACTGAAAAAGAAAATATATACTAGCAGTTAATGCCATGTAAAAACAAAAGTAAAGGAAGAATTATTTTGTTTATTAAATGGAAAAATAATTAGTGAAATGATATAACTTACTTAAAAAGCTCCATTTTCTGTTTTCTTTCCCAGTAAGGGACATCCCAAAGTTCAAGGCGCCCTTCAAAACCTCGATCTTCCGCAAAATTTTGAAGAGCATTTATCTCCTTACCTTGTTCAACCCGAGCTAAAATGAAATAATTGAAGTAAATGTTATTTTGTCACAAAAATGTGCGTAAATAATCAATTAAATATGGTACACCAATGTTTACCCTTTTCAAGCAATAAGTTTAATGTTTTCTGTACTTTTCCCAATGACCCAGCCATTTTAGTTTCCATTGACATGTGAGCGAAACTTTTGTAACCTAAAAGTTTTGCTAAGTCTCTCCTGAACATTGAAAAAAAAAAAAATTAGATTTACAATATTACATTGATATTATTATATATAGTTAGAAGCGGTTTCAGGCAGCCTGTGCCCTAATGTGCCAATCGAAAAAAGGCAAATTTATCGTAATAGGTAATTCAAGCAAAAAACTGACTTTTCTATTCAACATAATGAATTAGGTATCTATTTAAGACAAACAATAATAGTATACCTTACGAGATGTATTTAAGCGTGCTCAAAGTTTTTCCTGCCAGGTAAAAAACTCAAAGGCCACGGGCGGGTTTCGAGCCTGCGATCTTGAGCTCAGTAGGCTACACGCTACCTCTGAGCTAACCTTGAAAAGCTACGTTCAAAGAATAGCCAGATGACGCCTTAAATAAACTGTAATATATTATTGATTATTGTATGTCGGGGTTGACGTTCTACTCTGGAAGAACCGACAAGCTGTCTACAGGTTGCTCCTGTTTTCCCGCTAAAATTACTCTACTGCTACAGCTTTTTTTTCTTCAATTTATTAATTCATAAAATATAAAACTATCGGGATAGCGGGTTCGTAGCCCGGCCGAGGCCCTTAGTTTATTTTATCTTGGAGGTAAAATAAACTTAAGCACGCCGTCCTTCGGATGGGACGTTAAGCGATAGTCCCGAGCCTGTGTGATGTCAGGTACTCGTTAAAGACCCTTACCCTAAGTGAATAAACTTAGATAGGCAAAATTTAGGACTCCAACAGTAGAGTCGAGCTCGTGCCCACCAGAATGAGGAAAGAGCGCTCTGGTAGTAGGCGATACGACCTCGCAGTTAAAGCCCGGACATGAGTCATAATAACGAACTATAAAACTATCGGTGTGGAGAACCAAATTAGGGCTCCAAAATTCCAACATGGACTTGGACATGGTTTTTGGACTTCATGACCCAACTTCGATTTCCTTCACAGAACACGCTAAAAACAGGAAAGTTGTTATTTCGCATGAAGATGGATTACAGCCAACATTTTTATGTTTAATAAAATGTTGAGTGACAGATTTTAAGTCCCTTCTCTTTTCCTTTCTTTCAAGGCTTTCTAAAGACTAATAAAACAACTCACCGTAGGAGCTACATTTTTTTTTTTTTTCAGATAAAAGAGTATTTAAAAGCTGAAAAAGCTACATCAGTGATTATATAGTTCGTTGTAGGTATTTAAGAAGTTATCAGAAAGAATTAAAAAAATAACAATTATATTGTTGGGCAGATTGTGATATGAATACTCTTGTTATACCTAAGTCTTCTGATTTCCTCGAGGGTGCTGCTGCTGAATGTGTCGGAGCCGGACTGAGAGCTGGCCACTTGGCGCTGGTTCAGCCAGACGTTCCACCGGAGACTCCGCTGGGGGCAGTACTGAAGGAACTTATCATGGTGGGCCAGGGTGACCCGCCAAGGACCTGCGCACTCATCTCCAGATCTGTACAACAGTATACATCAAACCATTAGATAGTGACAGTAGCAACGTATTGCAGACATTCCCAACTTCTGAAATGGTTCACCAAGTATTTTCGTTCTATCAAAGAAACCGTTATAATTTATGTCAGTTTTCTTTGGTCTATGTACTTTAAAGAATAAAACATAAAAAAGAATAAAGCAGGATTTTGTAAAAATAAAATAAAAAAAAAACTAATTAACTTAACTCTAGCATATGTTATCCGCTTAGGGACTAAGAAAGGTCGAGCATGCCCTATCAATAGCTTTAAAAGTGCATATTGATACATACTTATTGACAGATAGAGCTTTCAGAAGGTCTACTGGAAATTCTCGGGTTATTGATGCATCGATGATGTCATGTGAAAATTTGGAGGAACTCGTCTGAAAAAATCATAAATGAATTACGTTCAAACTAACCATTTGCATTTAACAACTTCTAATTTGAGGAATGCGGACATGTTGTGGAAACTTGAAATAAATGAATAAAACAAACTTATTTTTGATATCTACATCTTTAGTGGAATGGACAATATTTCAAAAATAAATTTGCATTTAAGATAAAATAAAAAATAGAGCCAGAAATGAGAAGAGTTTTTAATCGACAAGTACAAGACAAGCGTTTCAATGAATGTTGACATAACTATGAAATATATGGGTGGGGGGGGGGGGGGGGGGGGTCCTCTGCTGACGATGTCATTAGAAAAAACTGGTACACTATACAGAGATATTTTGTGAAATTCGCATTAAAAAAGTTTCGTTGTATTTTAGTTATTAGGATATTTAAATTGAAGCTTCTTCATTCAACAAACTATTATAAAACGATACTTAACATTTACTGCAGAGATATAGTGAAACACTTAATACAAAATAAAGAAAAGTTTTTTTAAAATATTGTCTATTTCACAAAATGTATATAAAATATGGGAGTACTTTCGGTATTGCTACCATCTTCAGCCACGACTTAAAGGTTCCAAATTGTACCTACCATTTTGCATTCTTACCTGAACTTTTCTTTCAAAGTTTTGTCTCTCTTGGGCTACCTTCCTCGAGGTTGCGGTAAACACTTCCGACCCTTCAGCTCCTAAATCGAGGCCATTTAGTCGACCTTCAACCAGAAATTTCGAGACCACTCGTTGCTCTTCCTCTGTCAATTTACTTGAATCGCAGCCCTGAAAAAGAACAGTAAGACAGAGACAATAACATATTTATAGTGGTAGGAAATTACTGAGGAAACCGCCGGAAATTGATTGTCATCTTCGGACCACAAAGTAAAAATTAAATTTACTTTTTAACTTTAGTGAATATTTACCATTTGACAATACAATAATAATCGAGATATTAACCATAATGGTTGCTCTCTGGCTTCCTCTACAGTATCCCATAATATAGAAACTGTCGTTTATCAAAAATAAATAAACAATAAAAATTAGGGTTAAGAAGTGCACCTTAAAACGAAATCCTGGTCCTACTCCATTAACCGAATTTCAAGTTGAAATGCAACGCCCATGAACCCAAAAAGCCACAGATCTTTTGCTGATCTGAATTCTGCTATATCCAAACTATCTGTATTCTTTCTCTACCACTTATTATAAGAATACCTAATCCTATATTCCACCAAGAGACAACTGTTCGCTCTGAATAAAAATAAACATGCTGGGAAGTATTTTTGAAAAAGGACAATGAAATTTAAAGAAAATAACAACTACATACCTTGGTCTGTATTGTATTTCTCCTTTTATATTTAGAGCTGAGGTCTATGATCTTAAATCGCTCTAACAATTTCATTTCAGGGGATATCCTAATTTTAAATACTTTTACCTGAATTAAAAAAGATTTGAGATGCAGGAATTAAACCTTATTCCTTTGTATTAAGTACCTCATGCGATAATTAAAAAGTTAGAAATTGATTCTTAACGAATAAATTGAAAGAATATTGCTTAGAGAATACGAAGAAAAATAACGAAAGGTTTAAAATACGATCAATGTTATCTTACGACAAAAAAACAACAACTCATATCTCACCTTGAACGCGTTATATATATGACGAGAGGTGTACTTCAAACTTCTTGCTCTCCTGGCCCTCTCATGACAAGAAATATAACTGTCCCGAGGCATCAGTTGATTGTTCCCCAGATACAGAGCCTTCATCAGGCCCCAGGTTGTCTCCAGCTTGGCTGTAGCCTCTTCTAACTTATCAACAACATCTTCAAATACGTCCAAAGGATTTTCTTTATCAGGAACTAAGGGAAAATTGTAATGTAAAATATATTTCAACAAATTAATAAAAATATAAATTGTCATTCTAATATTTACCTATTATTCTGTTTTCAACTTCTCTAACACAGTGTTCAAAATCTATAATGTATCGGCCTAAAGTTGAGATACATTTTTCCTTGGACAAACTTTCTAAATCAGGTAAGCCATTTTTATACAATGGATTCTTTTCCAACAGTTCTGGGTTTACCTCTGGTAGTCTAGGACGAAAACAATAAACAATGAATAAAAATGATCTAAGGTTTTTAAGGGGTGGCCTAGCCGGAAGAAATAAATAAGACATGACTACTATACTTACAAAACAATGTATCCCTTACGAATCTGTTGATACAATCGAAATGATTTGGGGAAAAAAACCCTCTGGCCAACAACCGATAAGGCCATAATTAGTTAAATAAGTAATACGGTGACATTCGCCAATATAATGGAAAAGGTTACTACTTGTAACCGGGTTTGGTATAACCTCCCAACATCAGTGTTACCCATAACTAATTTGTTAATGAAAATTTATCTACAAGTGAAATTCAAAAAAAGTATATAAATTACAAATTATGAAATGGTACCGAGAAATAAACTATATGTTTTATTTTATTTCTCCCTGGGCCTCTACAAAAGCTCTCAAATTGTACTATATGCTTGTGTGACAATTTCGGGGCCCCATTTCACAATATTGAGAATGAATTAGTTATTGATGGTATCTTATTGCAATGGCGAGCGCTCTTTTACAAAAATTATAATAACAAAAGGGGGCCATGGTGGCAGTGCGGGCTAGAGCGTAAGGCTTTGGCTGCATACAGTCAAGGAGCTTAGTTTCGCAGATATAACTCCCTCCCGATGGCTAATAGGAACCGTACATAAGGCCAAAAAAATAAAAAGTAGACAAGGCACGATAAGACTAAAACGCGTCTTGTCTATCATTGCTTAGTATAGAAAGTGATTTCCTTTGAGAAATGGATTTCACAGAAAGCATCAATGATTTCGCATCTAAAAGTGTGAGTAGTTACTCTGGATTAATTGAACTGTTTTGGTGGAAGGTAATCAATGAAGCAAACTCTTGAGGAACGGCAAAGTCAGACTCAATTACTGAATTACTGTAACACTATTCCTTGTTCATTGAACTCACATCACGCGCTAAGAAAAGAACACATCCTTCTTTGATGGATTTACTAGAAAATATTATTACCAAAGAAGTATGTTCTTGATGTGCAATTGAAAAGATTTTCATAATTGGATCATCTGACGATATATCTATGTTAAACTATTTTTTTTTGCTTATTGTGTATAATAGTATACTAGGGTGCAATGCATTCTGCTGTTTGCAAAAACTGAGCTGAGTTAGTCTAAATTTATTGAATCATACTGTTAATGTGGTCGGTTAACATACAAGTAGTGCATTTGAAATGGAGCATTTGAACCGGTTTGTGATCACTGAATGGAACCGTAGGGTTTTCAAGTTTGCGCTCTTTTACGTGAACTTTTTCTCGGTGTTTAACGTGAACATCTGTTCGACCAAACTACACAATTTCTAAATGAGAGAATTTTGTCTCTCAATTGATTTCAATGGGGGATTTCGTTTTTCGGTGATTATTCTCCGTGGTATGTATGATTTTTTTAGTAGTAAACCATCGTCACCGTGTCCACTACCATCGTGGCAAATTCAATGTGATCGGTAAAGGGGTTTAGGAGGAGTACGAGTACAACGAAATAAATGAGTCACCTAAGAAAGAGCATCGTAAACTCAGCTCAATAATTTCATTTTTGTATTGATAATAAACCAGTGCCATGATAAACAGCGGGTACTGGGTTGTTAGGGGAGCCTCAATTTCTTGTTGGCGCGGGACCCCCAAAACCTTTATTCCGATTCTGTATGTGTACTTGGAAGAAAAAGAGACAAATACACAGAGCGAAATACACTAAAAACAGGAAGGAGATTAAAATGAATAATATGAGCAGTATCAATTACATTTAGTAGTTTATTTTCCACAAATATATACACGTTTCATAGTTAAGATTTTTGTTTCAGAATATTTATATATAGTTCATGTTGTTTGTATGTACAAAGAATAAATAACTATAGAAAAATTTATAAAAGCCCTTCCATTTCTTTCATAAACTGGGAATAGGCATCGTCCTTCGTTGCTCCTGGCTTGGGAATCTAAAATTAAAGAAAACAAAAATTTAGATATTTTAAAGAATAATATTTGACATAATCTGTCCTGAAACATCTAACACTAGCGATAGTACCTAGCGTTGTCCATGAGAATCAATATTTTTCAATTCATCTAGGTATGGGTTTTTTTCAGTGATTTACACTGATATAATATAAGAATCATTAATCAAATGAAGAAAAAATAGTCATGATGGTTTTAGTTTTATTATGAAAACAAATTTTTAGGCTTTTCAGAACTTACATCGCCCTCCCCCCTCCTTAACGTGGTTTGTCAACTTAAGAATGAACTATCCTTGTCAAGACCTTTAAGACGAGTTGCTACTCAATATTTTACGTAAACCTCAAGGTTCACTGCAAACATTTCCAGAAAATGAATGAGTTTAAGTCGAACGATGCCCACGCCACGCTATCATGCCGAATTCAATTTCTTAGGAGCCCTCCCACCCTTTCCCGCACCTCGATAAGACCTTTAAATGAATGTGCTACTCAATATTAGATTCAAAAAGAAATTCTGGGGTCACATATCAGCCCTCCTCCCTTACTCTCCCCCCGAAAAAAGGAATTAAAAACAATCAAGGATAACACCCAATTTGTAACGTTTAAAATGTATACATATAATAAGAATGATAGAAAACAATAGTGCAAAATACTCTGCTCATAATCGCGGATTCGAAACCCGGTCGAGGTTTTTGAGCTATGCCAAGTACTATTTTAAGATTGATTGGATTAAATCTGGTTAGGCGAAATTTAAGATTCCCACTGTGTCGGGCTCTAGAGCGGCGAAAAGTGGATTAAACCTGGTTAGGCGAAATTTAAGATTCCCACTGTGTCGGGCTCTAGAGCGGCGAAAAGTGGATTAAACCTGGTTAGGCGAAATTTAAGATTCCCACTGTGTCGGGCTCTAGAGCGGCGAAAAGTGGATTAAACCTGGTTAGGCGAAATTTAAGATTCCCTCAGTGTTGGGCTCTAGAGCGGTGGTAGGCGATTTGGACCTTGTAGTTGAAGCCCGGGCAAGAAGTTGAAAAAAAAATAACCCACCTCCTGCTTTGGTATCTGTTCCGGTTTCCTCTGTGGTTTGTTATCTTCACCTCTCTTCACTCGGAGCGCTGTCGGAACAAACCTGGTCACATCGGCGGTAAGGTTCCTGTAATTATCAACATTGTAACATCAAGATACTTCAACATGTTCTGCAGAAATATTGTGAAACAATAAAAAATATAGAAAAAAATAATTTTTTTAAAAATATTGTTTTTTTTCCCAAATTATATAGGTATATAATACCAAGTACTTTCGGTATTGCTACCATCTTAACAAATATTGACAGCCGTCATAAGGAGTCTAATGACACCCTACATCATTATAAAATTGGATCCCCAAAAAGCGAACTTCTATTTATAGAAGTTGTCCGTAAATCAAGTTAATGAACTAAGTTTTTGCTCTTCCTCTAAAATCGGTAGGTGTTCTACACCAATTTCGGAATTGACCTACAAAACTCTTCAAGGTGTTGGCATGTTTTAATGTTCAAATTTAAAAACAAAATATGTAAGCTAGAACTTGTTAATAGTTTCAACGAAACGAAAAGAAATCTCCCTGACCAATGCCTATAACAGTTATCCATTCAAAACATTTTTTTCATGCACTATTTTATTTAAATAAATATTTATTATTAACAGTGAATAATACCTTATCTGTGCCTTGGCCTCTATGGTGGCCCCCGATGTGGTCCCGTCTTTCCTGATCAGCTGAGGAGCAGCCGACAGAACGTTAGGGGTAGGTAGTCGTCCTGGCAGAAGGCGAGGTGGCAATCCTGCAATACACACAATCTAATTAGCCTACTGTCCATATGTACAAAAAAATATTGCACATCTCGCAATATCAGTATGCAGATGTAGATATTTATACAATTTATTAGAAAACATTATTTATTACAAAAAAAGGAAATGTAATATTAATGTGAATGTTACCTGGAGGTGGACCTGGAGGGAGCCTGATGGCCATGAGACGAGGGGGCAGTCCTGGGGGCGGGCCGGGGGGCCTCATACCGACCATCATTCCTGCAGCCAGCGGCGGGGCTAGACAGACAAGAGACAGTTACCTTAAGTTGGCATCAACAGAGATGCAGTTTTAGTGTTCGTCCCTTTTACATTATTTGTACACATATATTGAAAGTTATAATAATTGTACCCGGCCAATAAATGTATCTTATTATATTCTGTTCCACTTCCAGCCCAGAGTAATGTTTAACTGGGGATCGATTACCTAATGTAAGAAATATCGCATCATGGAGCCAATCAGCAAAAGATTATATCTGATCGGCTCTTGGTACTATGACGTCAGTAAAAAGATGCGATATTTGGACCACTAGGCAATATTGCCACTTTCCCATATTTACTATGTTATTAATGTAACATATACAGTAATAAGAGGGCGCCTGTAGCTCAGTAGTATGCTTGCTTATTGAGCTCAAGATCGCGGGTTCTAAACCTGACCGAGGCCCTATGTTTATTTCATCTTGGAAGTAAAATAAACTTAAGCTCGGACGTTAAGCGATGGTCCCGAGCCTGTACGATGTCAGGTATTCCTTAAAAACCCCTACCCTAGGTGGATAAAAATTTAGGGTAGGCAAAATTTAAGAATCCCATAGCACAGTCTGGCTCATGTCCACCACAGTGACGAATAAGCGCTCTGGCAGTAGGCGATATGACCTTGTAGTTAAAGTCCGGGCATGAGCCATAATAACTAACATATATTTTGTTAAATGATACAAATAGATTGAACACCATACTTACCAGGGGGAAGTCCTAGAGGCACCTGACCAGAAGGAGCAGGCACAGGCAACGGGATAGCATCAACCACCTTTTCAGCCTGAAATAACAACAAAAATACAGTAGTAAAAATAAAATACACGAAAGATTTACAAAGCAGAAACAAAAACATTCTTAATCTATAATATTTCATTTCAAACCTCCGAAAGCGAAACATGAGATTGGATCTAATGGGTGTGAGTGATCCTAAGATATATATTTAAGATAAAAACTGTTTACTTGATGGGATTTCTTAGTTGCATCTTTGGGATCAGCCTCTTCGTCTGAATTCTTATCGGCAAAACGGATGGTCCTGTGTCGGTTGGACTTCTCCTCGCCAGGAGGACCTAAGTCAACAAATAAAATAGAATGTGGACAACTCCCTGTATAATACATTCACAACTGACCTTAAATATATTGAACTCATCTCACCATCTGGCTCATCATCTTCATCACTGGATACTTCTGGAGGCGGCCCGGGAGGCACTCCAGGAGGAACTTTGTTTCTCGGAGGACTGAACAGAAAAACAAATATCAATAAAGGAGAATATAATTTCTCCATTTTTAATCCGGATAGGGGTATTAATTTACATATGCAATTTCATGTCAATAAATTAATTACAGCGGTAGTTATTCGAGTTTTTGTGTTAAGCCTACCCCTAATCCTCCACTTCTCTTTGGCCGATTTGGCTGAAAATCAATATGTGCCATCCTTAGATGGCTCTGGATACACATATAAAATTTCGATCAGATACATTTATTCTATCGGGAGTTATTGTGTTCATGGACACACAGAGACAGACATTTATTCTTTATTTTTGGAATCAGGAGGTCGGAAAACATAAAACTCCGCATCAAATGTTTGACCTATTACATAACTTCCCGTATACTTCGTACAGCTGGGGAAGTAAAATGTTAAAGGAAAATAATTCATTTCAGCAGATTGAGCGCCCACAGGATAATATCTTTGGTGGGAGGACTTATAACACTACGTCAAAAAAGTCAATTTTTCAGGAGAACAAAAAATGTATTTTGCTACTAGACAATTTTTTTTTTTAACTGCCAAAAAATTAGGTCTACACTACTCCAGAGACATTACCGACTTGTCTTCTTCTCACCATTTCTAGAGATTGACTTCACATTTTGAAATACGTAATATTAATACTGTTTTGGCAAAAAAAGGACTCGTACTCCTTTTCCCGCCTATCAAAGATATACTCGTGTTTGGATTTTACTAGCCATATAATAAATTTCATTTAAATTATTAGCGAGATTTTGTTTTTCAGTCCGACTTGACTGGTAGAGACGTGAAGGTCGGCAGGCCTAGAGACGTGAAGGTCGAAAGTTCGAATATGTAGCAGTTTTCAGTAACAAATACTATTCGTAAATTACCACAACTAACGCAGAGTTATGTAAACACCATCTGTGGTTACACATCTGATAATGAATGTCACATAAAATCTCACCCTGGAAGGAGGCTATCACATGAGTTTTCAAGGAGCCGCGAAACCGAAGTTATTTTTCTCAATAGCCGGACATTGAGTAAAACTTATATCAGATATAAAAATAAATTTTATAAGAATATAATACAATTAACTTTATTACCTGTAAGCAGATCTCTTCCTGAGGATGCTGGTGGGTGGAGGAGGGAGAAGCAGGCCAATGGGGATCTCTGGGAGGGGGATCTGAGAGGTGAGGCCGAGGGCAGCCATGTTCTCTGGATTGAGCTGGGGTATGGGGAGGGGGATGTCGTCCACAGACACCTACCACAAACACGAGGACACCATCACACACAGATACACAAATGTGACACCACAAACTATCTGTTGGGTGAACCTCTTCTCTCTCTTTATACACTTCATTTACAATATCAACAAAATACATATTAGTCAATGTCATTTCAAAAATGAAAGTAAATAACCTGAAAAGTTTTGTAATTTTTTAAACTGAATAGTAAGCGTACAATTGTTGAAGATAAGGTTTACAGGAGGATTGAAGTAGGTATCCAAATCACTCCATAATTATATGCATGCGCTATACTATAACTTGCACAATAACGATTGGAGTAATACAAGATAAAACCGTTGCGAAGTGGAAGCTCGCTGCTCATCACTTATATGAGACTATACTAACACGTTCTACTTCAATCTGGCAATTCAGCAGACTCATTTCATTTTCCACTAAACCTCCTTTTATTTCCAATAAAAAATATTATTGTTCTCTTCAACATAATTTCGAAAATTTGTTTTCCATAGTAGGATGTATACAGACAATACGAAAAAAAAGAGAATTGAACGATTCGTTTTTTTCTTTTTCTTCCTGCGGCGCTACGGTCCTGAAAGAACCCGGGCCTCCGTCACAATCCTCCTCCATTCTAAATGAGATACTGAAAGTTTTTTTCACTCCATCCTCTGAAGCCCAACACTCGGAGATCCGCCTCGATGTGGCCTACCACAGAGGGAAGGCTTTAGGGAGTCTTCCTCCACCCATTCTCTCAATTTCCTATTCTTCCGGATATGCCATCTGTAGTTCTCGAACACAGGTCCAAAAATCTTGCTTCGTTTTCAACTATCTATTATATTCGCCAAAATTGGAAATTTCATCAAAGTACGGATGTACTAAAAATAGTTGAGCCTATACACTCATGTTTTAATTCACACCTATAGACACGCCTTGACTAGAAACCGAATTAATGTTCATTTTTACAACAAAAAATAAATAACATGTTGGACGTGTTTAGAAGGGTAGTAAGGCCTGTTAAAATAAATGTCTATGTGGTACTAAAAATATTCAGAAAATTAATCATAATAAAAATAACGGGATATGGTTCTGGGGGGTGACTTGAAATTCGGATCTCCAAACAATAAGAAAACCCCCCAAATAATTACATGTAACTTATAGTTTAGGTAGGGTACCTGCTGGGCATGCCTGACAGCTTCCGAGTAGGTGGCCATGGTAACTCGACGTTTTTCATACTCAGCTTCGGCACGCTTCAGTTCCTCCCACTTGTCCGGATCTTCTTTTATCTAAATATAATATATTTATTACTTATACGAAAAATACAAGTTTGAGAAAACTATAAACGAAAAATAAGAAAACATTTAATCTAGAAGAAATACTTACATACATCTTTAACACTCTATCTAGTGTCTCTCTTAGTTTTCTTCTTTTATCTTTCAATACTTTTTCGTTAAGAGGAGAAGGTTGCAATACATTATATTCTGAAAAAAAAAAAATATATATATGCAAGATGTTTGGACCTGCAATCAATTATCCAATTAGTATAATGGAGTTTGAAATGTATGATTACACGATCGGATAGAATGAAAATAATTATTATTAATGAAATAAAAAGAAAAGAAAAAAGGATGGGATATAAGGAAGTTTTTGTTTAGAATCAATGTTCCGTATGGACCCGCCAATGAGAGAGTGAAGTGTGTTAATCGGTGGTATTTTTATTCAATTTATTGTATTGTTGCATTAAAACAGGTGGGTCCAAATTGTATTGTTTCGGATAAATTAAAGAACACCATACAATATATATTTCAGGAGACCCTGTGCTGTTTCACTAAAAAGACCGACGGGAGAGTTAACATTTTATTTTATCGGTTACGTGATATAATTTGTTCTTTTCATCATTTGTATTAAGTGAGATGTATATTCATGCCATGAATTGTTTTTAAGCTAGTTTGCAAATCCAAGTAAAGAATTAACGTACTTGACGGAGTTACGAGGTTTCACCAGAATTTCGTTCCCATTTCTTTTGCAAAGTATCACTTCAAACCGTATTTCATGTTTTTTTTTGTTTTATGTCGTATACGAGGTCCCACTAGATCAATATAGTTTTTTTCTTTTCTTTTTTTGTAAAAAATAAAACGATTTTCGGAAAAATGTCGCTTACGAAGTATCACGTTTAGGCCGACGATATTATATTGTACTTTTTCTCAATTTAGCCTTTTCTAGTGCTAGGGGTATCGAGTGTCTGTCACGAGAAATAATGTACCTACTAATAATAAATCGCCAACGTTTCGCCAATATAGAGGTTAGCGGAAAAAGCATTGAGTCTTATATTGCAATGATTATTTTACTCTGGACTCATCCTCAAAACCCCTAGAATTAGAATTCTAGTCAGTTTTTAACATCTACACTTTATTTTTCAAGTTTCATCTGGCATAAACTGCCAAGATCCATTACGCCATTATTTGAAAACAATTTCAACTTTTATCAGTACAGGTTGCACTGGAAGTCGAAGTGACGTAAATATTAATAACAAACAGAAATGAACATACCCATATTATCAATTTTCTCCATTTCTCCGATCAACTGAAAAGGATCCTTTCCTTTTAAAACAGCAGCTCGGACTAATTGACGCTGCTTTTTGTTCTTTTTCAACTCCTTTTTTCTTGCTTCTTTTCCTGTTTAAAAAATTGAAAAAAGAACAGAGAAACTTAATAATATTTAAAATGAAAACAATTAGAAATAATACAGCAATAACAAACTCTACTCACTAGCTTGATCAGTGGGATTCATATATTTCCCACTTTTAGTGGTATTTATGGAGCGTCTACCCATTTTTAAGAGTTAACCGGTTTCAAAACAATAAGTGATTTACAACAAACTATTATCTCCTAGTTTTTCTAATTTCCAGCTACAAATCCATTCTAAGTATTAAAACTTCTAAACACAAATATTACAAACACAACCGAAGAACGAATTGTTTTTCATATATACAAATATACGGCACGCACAGAAACCTAAATAACATAACCTGACTCATGTTGGAAGAAGTCTACTAGCCCGCTTCACGGTGCTGTATAAATAAGTTTTTCTCTCTTTATTTATTTATTTTTTTCCAACAATGTTTATAAAAAAATAATATATGATTTTCTCAAAACATTAGTCGTTTGTATTAAAGTCTGAATAAATGTTTGTCTTTTACCTGAGTCTATGCTTCCCTACACTTTCTTATTTATTATTCACATATATGTGACCGGGTAAGTATATTTATATATCAAAGCCATTAAGGATATTTATTTGTAATCCTGCATGTTAAATGTTAATAAAAATAAATTAAAGTAACTTAAAAAAGTTGGGGGGGCTATCCTATGATTTGGACATGTTCCAGAATATACATATGTAAGCAGCTGAGTTGTGAATGCCGAGATTGAACCCACTTGTTTGACAAATAGTCCGGAAAATTTAAAGGAAAAATTACGCGTAACGTCTTGGGCGGTGGCGTAAGTTTTGGGCACCCCCCAAAAAAAAATTATAATATATAACGACAACCCCACCACAGACAAACATTATAGTCAAGACATTAGAAGGATATAGGCTTTTTCAGTTCCCAGTCAAATGTTATTCGGATTCAAATTACGCTTTCTTAAAGTTTGGACTCCAACGAATGCTGCCAATCGGCGAAGTATGAGAGCGAACGCATCGTCGTGCTTGTCACATCAAAAGGCGGTAATTTTAAAATCTCTCCCAAAAACTCCGCACGGAACTGAACTGACTTTAATTTTCGATTTAAATTTGTGTTGATTATTTTGTTATAACGTACTAATATTTTGTTTATGGCACCTGATTGTTAATCATTAAATTTAATTAAACTTAAACTGAAAATAATATGATTGTGAAATGTAAACTATTGTTTTATTATCTCTGTCGTGTTGTCAGGCTGCCCCTCCCCCCCACCTGAGAATAATGCTGGCCACGCCAATGGTCTTGGCCTATTCTATTATTTTTTTTAAATTAAAATACTAGAATTTGCCCTTTTTGAAAATTAAACAAAATAGGTGCACACAAGACTAAAATTATGTTTTATATCAAATTTGCTAGTCCTAAAACAATCTTTCTTTAAAAATCCAAATCCGTCATACATAATTTTTTTATCATCTTCATATTCATAGCATTCTTCCGTTCTTAATATTTCGTTCTCTTTCTATAACTGGAGACTTTTTTTTCTTCTTTACTTAATTTTGATTTTTTTTCTTAAATTTTTTTCACATTATTCTTATAACAGAACCCGAGCACCGAGGTAAACACTGCTTTGAATCTGTTTTTTGACTCCAAGTATTATAATAGTATTTCATTTCGAATTTAATAGGACCTACCTTTTAATCTTCCTTTTATTACTAGTATTATTCTTTCATATATATTTTAAAGGTGCGAAAAACTTATTACTATTGCCAATCCAATATATAATTTCAATTAATACTATGTCTAAAATATGAATTAGGAGGGTATTGTTCCACATTAATATTTTATTAATAACTCTCCAGTTTCTCTTAATCTTAACCATGATATTCAATATGATAGTTGCTTTCTTTTCTCTTATTCAGAAGCCTATTTTGGTGGTATACATCTTTAATGTTTTTTTGGTTCGTCACAGGAAGTAGAAGTTGATTGGCATCTCCACCGCTCTTTACATGTTTATTTTCCTTTTTGTGTTTCGTAGTCAAATATTTTTTTAAAACAAATTAATAAGTAATGTTTCAAGATAACGATTCGAAATGGCTCTATAAAATGTCATGGCATTTCTGCTGCACTCCATTAACTTTTGAGTTATGGAGGCTCCCCCAATTTAGTTTTCTAAAACTATATTAATCTAAAAAGATAATGGTTTACAATGTATTTAATACTTTACAACATGAGAAGTTTTCTTTAAAACTTGACCACTCAGCAGGATTCCGAACTTGTTTGGTAAATTCTTTGCTAGATAAACCTCATAGAAAAAATAGGCTTAAGAAAACTAAATTATAATTAAATTATTATATCCTATTTAAAAACATTATTCAATTCAATAAAGTTGTTGAAAAAAAAAGCCCATCACCCAGAAACCAAAGCAAAATTCGTTAATTATATTCAGGCAGATTTTATTACAGAGGTATATAACTCACGTACGGGGATGAACTGTCAAAACAATTATTTTATTAAACTGAAATAATTAAAATGTATATAAAACATTCTTTTTATTTATTTAAAAGTAAGTTAGAGTTCCCCCCTCCTGTCTCGGGAAGGAATTAATACAGGTAGTATTGACCGACCGACTTAAGAAGCTTTAGGAGGGCTTGAGGTAGTTAAACAATGAATTATACAATATGTGTCATATATATATATTTTCAGATTTTTATGTAAAGCTGAGATGTCTCATGCCGGTATCAAAAGGATAGCAATAAATTATCTAACCCCAAGCTCTAGTGATTTCCTTTTGGTTGGAGTAATTATTGCTAAAAGACCCGCTCGATTTTTTTCAAGTAAAAGAGGTAATTAATAGATCTCCCAAGTATGAAAGTGAGTATGTTAAGCAATATCGTAAAAATAACTAGATATTTTAATATTCCAGATGGATCGAAGCGTGGAGTGATGGGATTTACCCTGAGGGATTCACCAGCGGACTATATTAATGTCACTGTATGGGGAAGTCCAACGTTTATTGAGAAAATGTCTTCGACCTACCGGGTGGGGGACGTTGGTAAGTTAATTTTTCATCATACGTTTTCACATCTTTACTTATTCTGCAATCTGAACCTTACAATGAGCAAACGAAGTATTTTCACACCAACGTTTTTTGTTTAATTTAATCAATCAAAAGCACTTTATTATGTTTATTGCAAATACATGCCGAAAGTATTTGATTATATTCATTTGGTTCAAAAGTGTGAGAGAAAAATGTAAATTGTAAGGTGAAAAAAGTATTTGCAAACCTGCAATGTATACTTCTCTCTTTAAAATTTTTTTCGGAGTATTATTTTGGCACGGTGGGTAATGATTTCATACAGAATGCTAAGCATCTGGCGTGGCAATCCAGGAGGACAGACGATAGACATTACTTCCCACAAGAACCAACATACTGGCCAACCAACAGAGGAAAACTTTCCAGTACCGTAGATTTTTTGTATCTTCAAAGTTCTTTCTGTATTCCTCAATAGGCATAATTCCCGACTTGACATCAGACCAACCCCCCGTAGTTTTCATCCTGGACTCCCAACCAATTCCGAGGGCACCCTGACCCTCCCTCACTCCAAGGCTCATTGACTGAGACAGGTACAAGGATGTTGTGACACACTGAATCAATCTGTCAGTCACCCTGAAAACTCCTCAAGACCTAGATGATGTAGTAAACACTTTCTAAAACGCTTCAACGCGACATGAAGCACCTCCGCCCAACCTGTTCTCACAAAACATACCGCACACATTAGAAGACTGCTGGTTGAGAAACGCAGATGTCGTTGTCGTCTGTTTTCGATACAGATACTCGTCATTAAAACACTTCTCAACAGACTCACATGAACTAGAAACTGCTATATCACAATACAAAGGAGACACATTTTCACTTTACACTGACTAACTAGCCATTGACAATGGATCTGTGGGGAGATCAACCAGACGTCTACTTCCCCACAAAGCTTTTTTTTTTTTTTTTTTTTTTTTTTTTTTTTTTTTTTTTTTTTTTAGGGTGCCCCTTACCCCCTGAGAGGGGGTCGGTCACATCACCCTATTTGTCCGTTGTGGACCGCCTCGATGGCTACGGTTCGCAGTCATCATTGGTTCCTTAACGCCTCATTGCGCCGAGTGAGCTCGAGATTCTTCGGTGGGTTCTCTTCTGCCTATCCTCCGGAGCCGGGGGCAGCCACCGCTGCGCCTGTTGGCTGTCGGCGGAGCCCCCGGCACCGGGTTAGAAGGCTTTCTTAATTTTTCGCCAGGAGGAGACGAACCGACCAAAGGCCGGGTAGCCAGCCTCCGTCATCAGTCCCGGCAGGTTCAGTCCCAGGTACGATCCTGTCCGGCGAATCAGCGCCGCCCTAGGCCCGTCGTATAGCGGGCATTCAAGGACTACATGTTCCGCAGTCTCGACGCCGCCACACGAGCAGGCAGGGCTGTTCTTCCTCTTAAAGAAGAAGAGCTTGGCGCTGAAGTCGCCGTGACCTTATAGCACCTGTGACATCCAGTGGTCTGGTTGTATCCATGGAGAGTCAAGGCGCGTCCGGACGCTCGAGAAATAGGCGAAGGTGGTTCGGCCATCTGTCGATTGCGCCCAACGCCGTTGCCATCTTTCCACAATCCATTCCTGGACAAAGCCCCTCACGCGCTCCGGTCTCGCCTGTCCTTGCATCCCCTCCTCTAAGGCTTGACGCAAGGCCACGTCCGTGTCTGCTTCCAGTGGTAAGCCGCGTCTGCATAAGTACGAGGCGACGGCTCCATCCAAGACTAGGTCTATGGGAGGAGCCCCCGCCAGCAGCTGCAGCGCAGCCGTGGAAACTGTACGGTAGGCCTTGGTAACCCTGAGGAGGGCCGCTCTTTGAGCTTGTAATAGCAACGCACGCTGTCGTTTGGTGGGGCGATGCCACCATCCGGCAGCGGCGTATCTTGCTACGGCCTCGAAGACCCCGGTGTAAATAGTTCTACACGCGGAGTACCCGAGGCCCCACGTCGCTCGGGCTAGGTAGCTCAGAGCGTTAAAGGTAGCTGTTGTCTTATCCTTGATGGCAACTGCGTGGGGCGTGACGTTGAATCCCGGCCCAATCCCCACACCTAGGAACTCAACGCGTCGGCCGTGTACTGCAAGAACCAGGGGGTGGCGGGCGTCAGTTTTTCCTCTCATCAGCATGGCCGCTGTCTTGCTGGGAGAGAGGGTTAACTTGTTCAGCCGGCACCATGTGTCCGTAGCGTCAATCGCGGCTTGGGCTCGGGCGGTTAAAGTAGCTCGACTGTCAGCGTGCACCGTGACCACTAGGTCGTCGACATAGGCAATTGCCTTGAGTCCATGAGTCTCGAGGTCACGAAGCAGTCCATCAAAGAGGATGTTCCAGAGTGTTGGTCCGAGGACCGAGCCCTGGGGACACCCCCTGGTGACGTTCGCTGTAGTGCTGGTGAATTGCTGCCTCACCGTCGCAGAGCGCTCGCTGAGGAAGCTGGAGATGAGCCCGAATAGGTTCCTGGGAATTCCCACAGATCGTAATCGCAAGAGAATGGCAGGCCACCAGGCGCAGTCGAAGGCCGCGGCTATGTCGAAGAAGATACAGAGAGAGTATTTCCCTCTGCCCTCCCCGACATCCGCCCTCAGCATCCTCAACGCATCCTCAGCGGATCTGCCCCTCATGCATCCGAACTGTCTGTGCGATACGAAGGCCTGTACCCGGGCTCGAATTCCTGAGAGAATCAGAGTCTCCAACACCTTGCCGGAGACTGGGAGTAGACTGATCGGTCTATAGCTACCCACCAAGGAGAGGTCCCTGTCCCCAGGCTTGACAAACGTGCACACAAGTGCACGTTTCCAAGCACTCGGGAAGTGGCCAGTCCTTAGGCAGGAGTTTACCAGATGAAGAAGATCCGCCTTTATGGCCGGGAATGCCTTCTTGATCATGGCGGCGTCTATGAGATCCATCCCAGGGGCGCCGCCATTCCGCTGCTTCCCAACCGCCAGACTTAAATCTAATTCGTCCCAGTCCGGAGCGTCCTCCGTATCCGGCAGAGCACGGGCAGTCTCTCTGATAATTACCTGGGCGGGGGTATCCTCCGTCTGGTCGTCCGCCGGAAAGGCCATTCCCAGGTACATCCGTCCTGCCTCCTCCAGGGACAAGGCGTAAACGTCCCCATCCCTGATGGAGGCCACCGGGGCAACCGGCCTGAGCCTTCCGGTGACGACCCGGTAAGGGATCCCCCACGGGTTTCTGACACTCTCCTCCTCTATGAAATTCCCCCAACTTACCTTCTTCGCAGTGGCGATGCTTCGGTTGTAGGCATTATTCAGTTGTCGGTACTCTTCCCGCCTTAACACCTTCAGAAGTGGATTCCCGCACCGTTGGTACCCACGCCTGGCGCGGTATACAACCCTCTTAGCGAGGGTAAGCTCCTCACTCCACCAGGGAACCTTTTTGAGCCTGTTTACCTTCCTGGGGAAGGTTTCGTCGGCAGCTCGGAGTAATATACTTCCGAGCTGTTCAACTCCCTCCTCGATCTGGTCAACAGGGTCAAAGCTCCTGAGGCCTTCCCAATCCTCGTCACAGGAGTAGGTAGCAACGGCGGTCACAAAGGCGTCTGAGATGGCCTTGCGTGTAGCAAAGCGCGGGTCTCTAGGCCTCACCGCTGGAAGACCCGGGTCAAAGAGCTGAACATCTATGACGCAATGGTCGCTAGATGTGACTTCTCTGACACGCCATCCTCCCACGGCCTGGCCTAGTCCGCCGGACACAAGTGTGACATCTATATGGGATTCTCCCATTGCACCACGAAATGTGGGCGGGGAGTCCGGGTCGTTGACAATGCGAAGATCATGGCGGGCTATCACATCCAGTAACCTGCCACCCCGGCGATCGGTGCGAGTCGCTCCCCAGGCGACTGACCAGGAATTAACATCCGCCAAGATGATCACGTTGCCCCCCTCGAGTTCATCAAGTATATGATCCAAGTGGCCTAACTGTCGTTCTATGTCCTCAGAAGGGGGGAAGTACCCACTGATGACATAGCAGCTCACGTTTGCATGCCTGACACAGGCCACTACCATATGGCTGGTGGACAGATGGTGGAGTGCCATTACGTCCATCTGGGGGTCAGTCACAACTAGTGCGGCCATAGGCCGCTGGTTGTCCCTCGCCCCAACCATAATCCTGTGGCCGGAGCCCAGGCCTGTCACGGCGCCTCTAACGCAATATGGCTCCTGAAGTGCAAGTACCTGGTTGTTCTCCTGGGATACCAGGTGCCGTACTTCCGCAGCAACGATTCTGCGCCTATTTATGTTGTGTTGCCACACATGAAGACCGTCGCGCCGCCTACCGGCCATAGTCCGTGCGGGCGGCCAGGGCCTCTATCGCCCGGATATATGTCGGGCAGGTATCACAGTTTGCACTGTGATTCGCGGCGGACTTTCCTGTGCTGCAATTGCAACATTTCGGCGGCTTGTTTTTCCTATTCGGACACTTGGTGTCGATGTGGTTCTCCGCTGAGCACCACGCACACCTCTCCCTGCCCTTACAGTACTTGGCGATATGGCCGAATCCCTGGCACCTATTGCACCTTGTTACATCCAAACAGTCCCCGACTCTGCACGGATACCACCCACCCAGCGTTATGGACCCCGCCGAGACCAGTTCATCAGACGGGGCTTCCGCTACCCAGTTTGTAGTCGGGCCGCCCTTTGGGGAGTGATCCCCTTATACAGTGGGTTCACTGCCTCCAGCTTCCCAGAGAGGTCCTGCCCCGACCAGCTGGCAGGGACATCAAAAAGAACGACCCTAGGTCTTCTTCTGTTGAGCGCCACGGCCCTCAGACCCGCTGCCTGAAGAGCCGGTGCTCCCAACAGGGACTCCAGCTCGGCCGGGGTGGACACCTGAAGGAGTAGCCCTCCTCTCCTGGCGGGTTTGGCCGATTTCACCATGATCCCGAGCTCCCTCGGGTCCACCAGCTCCAGGGCCGCCTCCAGCCCCCTGCCGTCACTCTCCTGCTGGAAGGTGACGACAGCCCTGTAACTGGCGGCCGGGCGGACACCTCCTTCGGTTGTCAGCTCCCTCCGCAGCTGGCGGACGACATCTGCCTTCGTCCTCAGGGGGGTCGCTGTCCTGGGTGGGGGCTTCGGGGCTGCGGATGGGGCTGGAGAAGTAGTTTTCGGCTGCCTCTTCTTCTTCTTCGACGCCACCATTGTCCAGGACATGGCGTCCGGGTACTCCGCTTCAGTGACCGGGGGTGGGGGGGGGGGGGAGAGGACGGGAGGGGGATCCCATCCTTCTCCCTCCCTTGGCTGGATACGGAGGGAGGGGCGGCGGGTCCCTTAGGGGAAGCAGCACTTGTAGGTGTACTTTCCGTGGCTCCTCTCTTCTTCTTCTTCGCCCTCCTCTCCGGCTCCTCTCCCGGCGGAGTACCGTTCTGGGGCAGGTGCTCGGCCAGGGCTGGAGGGCCGTTGGAGAGGGGATCTCTCGGCATAGCCGGGATGCTGGGCTTCATTAGGGTCGTCCCTGGCATCAACTTGGTGGCGATGGCCTCCGCCATCACCTCCGGCCTAAATCCCTCCAAAATCTCGGATGAGACTTTGGCCCTAGTTTCCGCTTCTATTTGTTTGGCGAGCGAGGCCGCCAGCAGGTCAACGAGACGCTGGACCCCCTCATTTACCCTCTGCTTTTCTGCTTCCCCACAAAGCTGTCATCTTTCTTACTTAAAAATTTAATTGCATGCTTCGCCTTTTCTACTCCCCAGTTCTTTGAAAATGTTTTAATTTCCTTCGCCTAGGAAATTAAGTGTTATTGTTCCGCCGCATTTTCGGATGTAAGTCAAGCTTTCGACCTCGTCTGGCATGTCGAGCTGCTGTATAAGTTGCAACATTCTGTCCCAGATGACTCCGCTCTTTCTTGAATGATCGCTTTTTCCAGGTCAGATAGGGGAGAGTCCAGTCTCACATTAATCCCATAAGAGCTGGTGTCCAACAGGGGGGCGTTCTGCTTCTCTATATTCCAAGCATATGCAGCATCCACCTACGCCGATGACATAGCAATTTTAGCCTCCCGTCTGTATCGTCCTTGATCGCGTTCTGTTCATCAGATCATGAATTATTGTTATGTTTATTACCTAGTTTAGATAATTAAAACAGTGAAAAAATATATAAATATATTTGTGGGATTGTGTTTCTCTTTTAATGAACAAAAATTTACTTCTTTCTCTCACATTTTCGAACCAACTGGGTATAATCAAATATTTTTAGCATGGATTATGTTATTTGCAGCAAAAATAAAAACGTTATTTATTTTATTAAATGCATTTATTATTTAAATTCGACACTAAAAAAACAGGTGCGTAAATATTTTTTTATACCAATGTATGTGAAAGTAAGTTTTATCGAATTACATATAAAGTTTTGTTTACTATTTTTATTTTATTTTTCAGTTGACTTGATAAACACTAAAGTTGAGATGAGAAAAGCTGGCTACAAAGATGATGATTTTCAACCACCTGTTACCAGGTACTTTTTTAAACTGACCATAAAGACTATGCATATTAGACAAGATGCAGACATACAATGGTGTATATCATTGAAATGTAATAAAAATATTTATAATAAAAATTACTAGCAGTATTACCCGATGTTGCCGGGGAACTTTGAATTTTTCCTATAATATCTCTCATGCGATTCCTAGGCATCTTCGACAATACATTCATGACTTTGCAATTTTAAATTATTCACATGGAATTAGGCATATAGTAAAATCCCGAGAATTGGCCATGATGTTTATTGTTTTGGTATGAAAACTAATTAAAGACCGAGCAGCGGTGGTCATCGTAGCTAATAATAATAACCCGTGCAACGGTGGGTGGACAGCCGAGCAAGTATTAACCGTCCTACGGTGGATGAGGCGTGGAAATTTTGGGACGCCACATTTTTCTATTTGGCCTTCAGGAATGCTATGTGTAATATTTCGTAATAATCCGATCATTAGTTAATGACCTACCGGTATCTTTATATTTAGGCATACCCCCATAACCCCCCTCCCGTTCCAAATTTTTAGCCGTCACACACCCTATTTTTTTATTTGGACTTCAGGAATACGGCTAGTACGTATATATGGCTAGTACGTAGTTAGGAACGCTGGGCTCCATAGCTAGTAAGTGCCTTGCAACAGCGGACCCCACAGCTAGTACATAGTTAGGAACGCTGGGCACTACAGCTAGTAAGTGCCTCGCAACGGCGGTCCCCACTGCTAATACGTAATTAGGAACGCTAGGCACCACGGCTAGTATATGCCTTGCAACAGCGGACCCCACAGCTATTACGTAAATAGAAACCCTGGGCACCACGGCTAGTATGTGCCTTGCAACAGCGGCCCCACAGGTAGTACGTAGTTAGGACGACTGGGCACCACCGCTAATATGTGGCCTGCAACGGCGGACCCCACAGCTAGTACATAGTTGCTACTAGTATATGTGAAATTCCATGACAATCCGACCATTCGTTAAGGAGCTACCGGTATCTTTATATTTAAGCCTACTCTTACAATCCCCCTCCCGTTCAAATTTTTGGGACGCCACGCACCCTATTTTTTAATTGGCTTTTAAAAATACTAAATGTGAAATTTCGTGACAATCCGACCTTTAGTTAATGAGCTAGCACTATATTTAATCTTAGGCCTTCCCCCCCCCCCCCCCCCCCCTCCCGTTCCAAATTTTTAGCCGTCACATACCCTATTTTTCTATTTGGCCTTTAGGAATACCACATTAGTGCAATAGTTAAGCCTACCCCCATAAACCCCCTCCTGTTCAAAATTTTGAAATGTCACAAAGCGTATTTTTCAATTTACGCTCTAAGAATACTACATGTAAAATTTTGTGACAATACGACCATTAGTTTATGACCTAGCACTATGTTTATACTTAGGCTTACCCCCACAACCCCCCCTCACGTTCACAATTTTGTGACGTCACACACTATGTTTTTCAATTTGGCCTTTAAGAATACTACATATGAAATTTCATGACAATCCGACCATTAGTTAATGAGTTAGCACTATTTTTATGCTTAGCCCCCCCTTACAACCCCCCCTCCAGTTCGAAATTTTGGGACGCCACATAGCCTATTCACTCGGGCTCGAAAGGATGCTACATGTGAAGTTTTATGGAATTCCGTCCAACTGTTTGCGCGTGATGCTGGATAAACAAACAAACACACAAACACCGTTTCAGCTTTACTAATATAGACTAGCAGTAATACCCGGCGTTGCCCGGGCAGCTTTAACTTTTCTCCTAATATCTCTCATTCGAATCCTATTCAATTCTTCTGTGAAATCTTCATCTTGTGAAATAGACAATTTTTTTTTTTTTAAACCTACGTTTTTCCTTATTTTCTATTGTTTCAAAATTTATTTTTTCTTTATTGCTCTTGAGATGTTTGTATAACGTATTATTTGTTCTGGAACCTACCCAACAGTCCTCTTTTTACAGTACATCGCCTCTGAAGATGTTAGCAATACCGAAAGTACTCCCATATTATATATATTTTGTGAAATAGACAATATTTTAAAAAAAACAAAAAAACATACGTTTTTCTTAATTTTTTATCAAGTGTTTCGAAATATTTCGGCTAAAAATGTTAAGTTCACTTAGAAAGTTAAAGTATTGAGTATAACTGGGGAAGTATAAAAGTACATAAATGGTTCAATATGAAAAAGATACATGTGGAAATGACAGGGGCGTAGCTACGATTTTGAGCAGGGGGGAGAGTCGTCCCCACTCTTTGCCCGGGTTGCGGGCTGAGGTCTTTATGAATCCACTCCCAATTGATTTTATATAAAACGCAACTTTATCTTTATCAACCATATCTTTTGTTCGAATCCTATTAAATTCTTCGACAGTACGTTCAAGATGTTATTATTACCAATTATTCATATGGAATATGGCTTATAGTCCATCAACGGCGGACTCCTTTGCAACAGCGGACTCCTTTGCAACGGCGGACTCCTTTGCAACGGCGGACTCCTTTGCAACGGCGGACTTCACAGCTAGTACGTAGTTAGGAACGCTGTGCATCACAGCTAGTATGTGCCTTGCAACAGCGGATGCCCTAGGTATTTTGGGCTTAAGAATGCTGATGAGAGCAATTATTTACCGCGGAACGGTGCACCTTCAAGGTAATGCAACGGCCGACCCCACATCTAATACGTATTTAGGAACGATGTGCACTAGAGCTAGTAAGAGCCTTGCAACGGCGGACCCTTCAGCTGGTACGTAGTTAGGACCACTGGGCATCACAGCTAGTAAGGGCCTCGCAACGGCGGACCCCACAGCTAGTACGTAATTAGGAACGCTAGGCACCACGGCTAGTATGTGCCTTGCAACGACGAACTCCACAGCTAGTACGTAAATAGGAACGCTGGGCACCACGGCTAGTATGTGCCTTGCAACAGCGGACCCCACAGCTAGTACGTAGTTAGGACGACTGGGCACCACAGCTAATATGTGGCCTGCAACGGCGGACCCCACAGCTAGTACTTAGTTAGGACGACTGGGCACCACAGCTAATATGTGGCCTGCAACGGCGGACCCCACAGCTAGTACGTAGTTACTACTAGTATATGTGAAATTCCATGACAATCCGACCATTCGTTAAGGAGCTACCGGTATATTTATATTTAAGCCTACTCTTACAATCCCTCGCCCGTTCAAATTTTTGGGAAGTGTGAAATTTCGTGACAATCCGACCATTAGTTAATGAGCTAGCACTATATACTTAGGCCCATCACAACCCCCCTCCAGTTTAAAATTTTGGGACGCCTATTATTCAATCGGGCTCAAAAGGATGCTACATGTGAAGTTTCATAAAAGTCCGTCCAGCTGTTTGAGCGTGATGCTGGAACAAACAAACATACAAACCCCGTCTCAGCTTCATTAATATAGATTTCTTCCTTGACAATTTTGTTCCGACCAAACGGAAAGTTATTTTATCTTTACACGTGGTGTCTAATGAGATCAGAATTGAGAGTTGGAAATCTAGACTGGGCCTTTAGTTGTTTTAACTGGAAAGTGTAAAAAAACATTGAGCACGTCGCACTTCGGATGGGATTCTTAAGCGATGGTTCCGGGTCTTGTCAGGTACTCGTCAATGAGTCGTATCTTATGTAACTAAACCAGGGTAGGCAAAATTACGGTCTCCCGCTGCAGAGCTAGCAGTGAAGGAATAAGAGCGTTCGGTGCTTAGGTCCCTAGGTGTACACAACAACCCTCCCAACATGTCCAAATCTGCTTATGGTTGACTATCATCGTTTCTGGTTGCTGCGTGTCTAGCAACATTGCTGCGTTGATGTGTTTTACAGAAAATATTTCGAAACGGCACCACAAAGCCCACCTATTCTCTATATTTCTTCCTCGACAATGTTTTTTAATTCAAACAGAATCTTTATTTTATCGTTACATAATATGTATTATTTCTTTACATATTATGGTCTCTAATGAGCTCAGAATTGCGAGTTGGAAATCTTGCTGAGGCCTATAGGTGTTTTTACTGAGAAGTGAAAAAAAAACTTGAGAACATTGTCCTTCGGATGGGATCTTAGGTGATGATTCCTGGCCATACATGTCCTAATGTGTTGTTCAGAAAGTACGTGATAATTTGGGGACGCCAAATAGCCTATTATTCAGTTGTTTGGGCTTGATGCTGGAACAAACAAACAATCCCCGTTTCAGCTTTATTAATATAAGTAGTTTATCAGTGGTGGATTTAAGGAAAAAGGCTTGGTCAGCTAAAGCTGAATTTTATAAGTATTTTCGTGTTTGAGAGAATTCAAATACAGAAAGTTCCTCGAAATACAGAGTATTAAATACTCAGCGATTGAGTTTAAATAGTCTAAAAAGTTTGAAGTATCATTTGGTGAGAGGGGCCCGCTAATGGCTGACCTGCTAAATGCGCCACTGTAGATTATATAAGTAATGAAGGGAGTAGAAGACGTTCCTCATCTAGCCAGGATGTATAATTTTGAAGGACCAGGACCTCTCCTCCGTAGGATTGGGACAATTACCACTCGTTTAACATCATCAGTATCATGGAAACTGATGAACTAGTTGGTTTCCTGGGTGTGTCTTTTTACTTCCTTGATTATATCAAAATATATTATATTTCTTTGAATGCGTCTTTGTAAGAGTTATTATATAGGTTTAAATTTTGTTTGTCGAAAACGAACAGTTTGAAAGAAAAAATTGTTTTCATGTCACCTGAGGTCGGATCGAAAATCCCAGCCTTAGTTTGTTGGCTGCCACTATGCTACCTTTCATTTGAGTTATCAGTTGGTTTTTTATTTTGTATAAGAATTGAGGAGTTGTTTCCGCATGTTTCGTAGTAGACAATGTCATATAGACCTATGTATTAGAAATAACAGTTCAAGGAAGGGGTGCAGGGTACAAGAGAGCTGCATTGACCACTTTATTTCATTATTATTTAAATAATTAATATGAATGGTAATATTCAATTGATTTTATAAATTGTTGCTAATCTTTTAAAGGTTTTGTAAAAATTCTACAGAAGAAGCGGGCTTGTTAGCAGTGATATGCTTTTTTTTAGGAGTAGGTCCAATGATTTGAAATAGTAATATTGTTTAGCTGTATGGAGCTGATGTTCAACGAGGGTGAGTCCAAGATGAATCTACACGACCTGGAGGACAGTCTGGACTATGTGAAGCTGCTCCATCTGCCGACCAAACCTCCAGCCAACTTCCTCAACCTGATCGACATCAAGACCAACGGCAAGATGTTCGACAGACAATCAGTCAACGTCATGGTCGCTGTTCAGAAGGTTAGTATATACAGTTGACTCTCGATAATTCGAAATTAAAGGAACCTCAGAAAAACTTCCACTTATTGGGAGTTCGATTTACTGAGAGAAAAAACAAAAATTACTAATGATGTCAACTATTAAACAAATATGTATGTGCATAATTATATTAGAAAAATGTGTATTTTATGTATTTGCCATATAAATATGTACACATGTATGTTCATATGCAATTAAAATGTATAATATCTATGTACAAAAAAAAATGTATATATAAAATACAAAAGCACACGTCTCTAATCGAAAAAATCGAGAATGGTTTTTTGCCGTAGTAGTCCCTGGCGTCCAGGATCGAGAGCATTTTCTACCATTACTAACGCTAAAAATACATTATCATCGACTTCCGTCCTGAGCAAGTACTTAATGATTTTCTAGCCATCCTGTAAGTATGTCGTTTGTAAACAAAGCTAAGTCGTACATTGAACATAAATGTAATTACATATTCTGGGAAAAATTCGATTTATAGAGAGGGATAGTCTGCTGACTTCGATTTATAGAGTGGTCGAAGCCCGCCGAGGACGGAAAACATTTCGAATTAACGAGTGTATCTAAAAACAACCTTTTTTTTTCGATTTATCAAGAGTTTTTCAAGGGACCGGACGTTTAGTTCGAATTATCAAGGAATTCGAATTATCGTGGTTCCAATTAACGAGAGTCGACTTAAATAGGTAGTCAAGGATGGATATGCCAAACTTCAGGTTCCTAAAAAACCTAATCAATGGATCCGAAAACGTTTTTAAAAAACATAAAAATCTACAATAAAAAACTACACTTTTTTATAGATGGCTTGCAAAGAAAGTATCACAAATAAAGAATGATTTGGGCTCGAGATGCCGCCAGCAAATTAAACTTAACGTACTTTTTTACTTTCTTATACTATAATTAACATAATTTAATGTTCCACCATTTGTATTTAAGTGCATTCTTCTTTTAGAGATACTTTGCAAAACTTCGGGTGTAATTTTTAAACAGCGTTCCCGGATCCATGTTTAAATAAATATTCTGCCCTCTCAAATATGTTTCTTCAGAAGCATTCTGAGCCATGCTGTACAAAATTAAATTTTAATTATGTTTTGTTTGTCAGATTGGCACGAGGAGAGACATGACGAGTCGGAATGGGAAGCCTCTGTCAGTACTGGAAGTGACCATTCTGGACAAGACCAGCTCAGACTTCATGATCCAGATCTGGGAGGAGGACATGATACAGAGGGCGCTCCAGTGGGCGCCCAGGGACACCAGTAAGTAGGAGGCACCAGAGCCTCACCTTGGAGACGGGACAAATCTCTGCCCTCTCAGTGGACAACATTAGTTGGACCAGGATCACTGTCGGTGTATTATTCTCATAGTGAAGGATGATGCAAGGTCAGTGTTTGGCCACTCCATCTAACTCGAGCTCTCTCGGCGCCGCCTGGCAGCCGCAACCCAAGGAGGTCTGGGAGCGCCAGTCTGGGGCAGACCCAGGCAGCGCCAGCGGGGCGCTCGGGACCAGAGGCTGTCACCCCTAGACACCCACAGCAACACTCTCATCAAATAAAACCCTTCTTATTATTATATATGTACTTCCTCCTTCCCCGTCGATAAGCGGGCCGGGTGATTTGCCGGAGCACCCATAAAAAAAAAAGGTGAGTGTTTGGCACTGAGAGGAGCCAGAGGAGGTAAGGTGTGAAAGGTGTGAAAACATGGTGAAGGTAAGAAATGAGCATAGGTTCCGTCCAACTGCACTCTGTTCGAGTTTTACATGTATTATAATGTGACACATTAGCGATCCACAGCCTTCTAGAGGGCAAGGGAATCCGTCCGATAAAATCTGCCTTCATTCATCAAGATGAACCTTAGTGACAATTCTGTAACCAGAAAATAATAATAATAATATCCTTCCTTATGAATAGACTAGTTTTTCAAAATTAAATAATAAACAGATGAATAATTTCTGTCATTATTATATGGAATCTTGAATATAATTTTTTTCATTTTTAATATGACAGGTATAGTATTTTATAGTTACCATGGTTACAGAATTGTCACTAAGGTTCATCTTGATGATGACCGAGGGCGCCGGTAGCTCAGTGGTATGCGTGCTTGTCTTCTGAGCTCAAGGTCGTAGGTTCGTAACCTGACCGAGGCCCTTAGTTTATTTTATCTGGGAGGTGAAATAAACTTAAGCACGCCGTCCTTCGGATGGGACATTAAGCGATGGTCCCGAGCCTGTACGACGTCAGGTACTCGTTAAAGACCCCTGCCCTAGGTGAATAAAAATTTAGGGTAGGCAAAATTTAGGACTCCCACAGTAGAGTCGGGCTCATGTCCACCAGAGTAACGAAAGAGCGCTCTGGTAGTAGGCGATATGACCTCGTAGTTAAAGCCCGGGCATGAGTCATAAAACCTAACCTGTCATCTTGATGAATGAAGGCAGATTTTAACGGATGGATTCCCTTGCCCTCTAGAAGGCTATGGATCGCTAATGTGTCACATTAATAAACAAAACAATTTTGAAAAATTATGTACATTCCATTGCTGAGATAGGTAGTTTCTGGTTATTTCCAAGATACATGTAGATACAGAGAGGGATCATATACAGTCCGTCCTACGGAACCATAACAGTGAACTGCGTAATGTTTCCCACTGCTCAGGTAGACAACAATTATTCCAACAGGGGATCATACAATTACAACAAAAATGTTATGGTTTATTTTCTCCAGAGATGTCGCACTTTTTTCGCCGATATTTCATGGCGATAACACGATCCTACATTAGGTCAAAGTGCAACGCCACTTAGCTGAGGAAAAAATGAATCAATAACCAACCTAGAGTAACCAAAGAAACAATGTTTTTATGTTTATAAACAGGTTTTTTGGAGTACTCTGTACTTTCAACATGGGTTCCCCCTTTTTGATCATTGACTTATGTATATAACAATTTTGTTGGCAGCACTCTTCCTATCAGACATCCGGGTGAGCTGGTCCACCTACAGAAAAGCGATGGTAGCCTCACTCACTTCGCGGTCTATCGTTACAGAGAATCCGACCACCAAAGAAGCGATTGCCCTGTCCTCTTTCGTCAAGTCCCTTCCTTTGGATAATGCCGCCTTCGCTGATACCATTGCTACCAACCTCCCCAACCGTGAGTTCAATCACCGTTATAGTAAAGACATTTGACTCAGGATGTATGCACCAAAATTCAACAACTTATGGAGAGTTTAAAATAAATGGAAAAAGAAACTTGGGTTCTGAAATGTTTTCTTAAAACATCAGTGCCATTCATCTTAAAACAATCATGTTATCCTGAACGTTTTGTTTTTGGAGGATTTTGTGAGTGATGTTTCTCGAAAACAAACGTTTCCTGAAATAAAAGTTATGAAAAAATGAGTTTTTATTTGATGTTCAGATGAATCTCTCTTGTAAGCCACAACTGTGTACGTTGAAGGAAAGTTGTTTTGGAGAGACGAGCTTATGTCTGCTTCGATACTGAAATCAGCTCCCGTCAGGGATAAAAAATGTTGGAGGAGTTGTATCCACAACATTCGAAAAGAACTTTTTCTTATGCTACTTTATAAGAAAGTGTTTTCGGACCCATGTTAATGGGAAATTTTTCTCTTTTTGGCTCCTCGAATATGTTTTTCTTGAAGCTTAGTTCATTCATCCCAGGTCATCTTGTATATTTTGTTTCGGGTGTCAAATAACCTATGTCTGAATCTTGACCACTCAGAGGTCATTGTGCTCTCTCTTTTGGACCATAAGATGTATCTTGTTAGATTACAAAAATTTAAGTTTTTCCAATTTTTGGAGCAATCTAAAAACTCAAAATGTAGTATGTTTTGAATGTTTCAAATGAACTGTGAATCAAAATGTATTGCCAACTATGAGAATCGGTGTGAGCTCGTTTTACAGTTCTTGGGTGGAGCTTTAATTTAATATATTACACAATAACATTCCTTGAATATTAGTTTTTCAAAGAATTTCCAAACTTCGTTTTTCGAATAACTCAAAAATACAATTTTTAATTTGTTTTTAGAAAATATATATCATAGTCATTCCTCTCTCGAAAAACTGACAGGCTCAAAATACGATAAAAAATTGTTCCTCGTGAAAAAATGTACGATGTATTAAATGCAGCTAGTTTTTGACTTAAGCACTCCCAGTTTTTCTTATCTCAGATAAAACAAAGTCGGTGAATGACCAACAATGTATTTCCACAGCTCGAAAAATTATTATTTGTGATCAGCTAAGTTTTCGCGTTGGTAAGATATTAGGTATTTTTAGACCACTTTTTTCCAATGATCCAATTTGTACCCCATTTGATGTCAGTTTTGAGAGGACAGGAAAATGGCAATCAAATATAATTTTAACAAAGAAAAAAAAAATGAATGGTGTTTTTGAGTGATTTAAAGTGGAAATTTTTTAAATTCTTTAGATAGAAAATCATTCAAGAAATGTTGTTGTGTAATGCATCAAAATAAATTCCCGTTCAAGACCTATAAAATGTGCCCACACCGACCCAATCAATTTTGAGTTGCAGCGATTTGAAACATGCAAAACATGGCCAATTTTATGTCTTTTCCACAAAGTTCAAATTATGCACAGAAAGTCATAATAATCCGAGTACTTAAGGTTCATCATTAGTTGTTTTGACATGGAATAACCTTTCCTTTAAATGTTTGATATACTTTGTATAGTCGATTTGAACTAATATACGTTCTGCTGTATGTTACAGCTGAAACTATCGTCAACATTATGTCATGTAGTGCTGTGATCGGCCAGTCCTGGTCCCGCCAGTGCTCCGACTCATTTACAGTTCTTCTCTATGCAGTCTTGCACCGGCTCGACATCGATGGTGACAATTCGTCCTTTATTATAAACAAATGGTAGTTTATTTTCTTAAAGTGTCTATTATATTTAATGTCTAGCGGTAACACCCTGCGTTGCCCAGGAAAACCACTATCTTTCATGCCATTTCTAGACTTTTGCCGAGAGTCACGAAATATATTCACCTTTTGTGATTTTTACGGACTTTGGCTTTTGAAATTCAACTCATCTCCCCCGAGTGGCAACCGATATCAGTCCCTAACTCACTTCTCCTGAATGTCATTATCTGGTATTCAAATACATCCGCCAGTGTTTTTGCTCTCTATTTTAACGGTTAATATTATTTTCTGAGAGTGAGACATTGTATTCCAGTGTCCGTTGCCAGACGATATTGCCCCCGGCCTGTCGGCACTGTCCCAAGCAGGACTGCCCTGACAACTCCCTCACCTCTGCCTACAACCTGAGGATCACCCTGGTAGACCACACCGGCCGTCTGGTAGGCTGCAGGCTCACTGGCACCGTTGCCGCTCAAATCCTGGGATATAAGGTAAATTTATGCCTTTTTTTTTTTTTTCCTCCGAATTTGTTCTCTTTGTCTAATTTAAATAAGACATTTAAAAGTTAACAACTATGTTACTATAGGCTAAGTGAATAAAACAAACTTATTTTTGAAATATTGTCTATTCCACTAAAGAAGATATAGGCTAAGTGCTTTCAATAATACTCTCAAGTGATATCAAAATTGAGGAATTAAAAAAAAAAAAAAAACTGTGTTAATGTAATATGATTAGGCAGAAGAGTTTCTACAGCTGAGCCAGTATGAGAAGACGTCCATAAAGTGGAGCTGGCTGCTCAAGAAGGTGGCAGCCCGGCTCCTCGTCCTTCCAGTGGCCCCTGACCGCCTCTCTCCCAACATCTTCCTCATCCACCTCAAAACTGTATCCTGGCAAGAGTATGCTGACAAATCTCCTGTCTTTTAAACTATTTTCATTTTAAATGTGGAGGGTAAATTATAGTGTATTTTTTGGGCTTCCTTCTTTTCTGACAGTCTTTCCAGAGGGGCCGCACCTCTTTATACTTTGAAGAGAAAATATTAACCAAATACGTTAACAGGATCGGAAATTTTAATAATAAATATAAACAAAGTATTTGACTCAACGCCGTGTTCTCTGTTTAATGGAGCAACTTAGGTTGACAAAGTTTGTTTGTATTCATTATCAATGTTCAGTGTCCTGTCATCTCTGAATTTATTTATTGATTCACCTTCGAATTACTTTTGTTCACTTACAAAATATTGTTTTAATAAATTATATTTCATTTCTAATAATACCTTAGAGGTGTCTCATTATTCACTACATCCTAACACCTCTTCTCATCAAACTTTGGCGCAAGTATCTGATTGACATTTAAAAGATAAATAGCAGTGCAAACAGTCCCTCAGGCTTTTACCTAGCCCAGCTTACCCAATTAGTGGGCAAAACTCAGTAAAGGCGATATTATACATGCCTGCAGTAGTTAGTTAAAAAAAAGTCATAAATATCTCTCAATATACAATTGCACTAATGTTCCAGAGACGGAATCAGCACCAACATAATAATGTCAAAAAATAAAGAAAACGTGTTAGATAACTTAGATTAGTTTTTAAATATTGTCAATTTCACAAAGTATATGGGAGTACTTTCGGTATTGCTACCATCTTCGCCACGACTTGACAAATACTATTTGTTAAATATTGTCAGTATTTGTAGTTTCGTGGCTGAAGATGGTAGCAATACCGAAAGTACTCCCATATACTTTGTGAAATAGACAATATTTATTTAAAAAACATAAGTTTTCTTCATTTTTCATTAAGTGTTTCACAATATCTCTGCAGAAAATGTTAAGTACCAATAATATTCTAAGAGGGCATCATGACATTTCTCTTAGTAACTCCCAAAAGAGAACCAAGGAATTACGGGGGAAAATAAATGATGAAAAATAGAGTTTTAAATTATACATTTATTTACCAACACTAAAAATAACAAAAATAATCTTTATACACAACAACAAAAAAAACACTAAATCTTCCTTACTTGATTAGGATAATTTTGCGGGTGGCCATACCCACTGATTTTCAGGTGGAGAAGTTTGAAGTTTTTCCCAAGGTTTCCAATAATTGAAGTTTCTAGCCAACTGTAATTCATTTTCAGCTTGTACAATCAATTCTTCGACTTGACCACATTTAATTTTTTGTTCAATTTCTTCCGGTGACTGGCACTCCTTTACGATAGCAGCTCTTGAAGCTATAATTTCTTCAGTATATCGTCTGTAGGCAGCTTCTTTGGGCATTTTTTGTAATGCTCTCAAGATTTTTTCGTATAAAACATTAAGAGTGTGATTAGGTGTTTTCGAAACAAGTAGACCCGTTAAGCCCGTGGTTCTTTTGATGGCCCCACTCATATTTGAAGAAAAAATTAGAAATTACAAATATAATATTCCTTCCGTCTTTCTAAAATAAACTTGTATGAAGGTAATGAATAAAAGTGAGGTTACCCATAGCAGTGTTTCCACGAATTGAATTCCCTCATTGTTCCCCTTAATATCCCCCTTGTAATATGTTCGAAATTCCATTTTTCTTAAACTAATATCAAATAAAATTGGATTTTTTTTTCAAATTTAATAATTTTTAATTATGGGCAAATTATAGTTCGAAATTGTTTTCACTCAAACAAAAATGTGGAACAGCATGTATATTAATAATATTTATTTGATAACATTAAAACGTTCCTAGATTAGTTAGAAACAAAAACAAAAAATAAACAAATACATTGTAAGGTATTAACAGAAAAATGCAGAAACGATGATTTTAATTAATTTTATCTCAGTTATTTATTTAAGAAGAGAGCTCTAAGCTAGTTACAACATACTTTGTGCCTCCTCTCCCCCCCCCCCCTCCTCGGATGATTTTCTACAAACAGTCGGTAATTCTATGTTGGTTACTTATTGTGACGCATACCCTTTAGGCATTAACTAACGGGCTTTATCTAACTTGAGAATGTTTGACTTTTAGGTCTGAGTAAGAATAAAATTGAATAAAAAGGAAATACAGCATACCTACACTTTTTTTTTCATTTCTGCTAATTAATGTAAACTCCTCTCAGAAAAGTCACAATGAATCTCGTTGAAGCGAAAAGATGTTAATAATTTACATTAATCTCACGTACGCGGATCATAAAGCAAACAAGTTATTCGTTCTCCATAGAACGGCTTTAAGGTCAATAGCTAGAGCACCAAGACACGGTCATAGCCTTAATACCTGGAAACATGTAAAGGACACAAAGTAATGTAATGGAACGCATGCCAAGCTAAGAGACAGACTGCACAAGTAGACTGCTACGGTCCCAGAACATCCGAAGTTCTGCCGGTTCACAACTACAGTCTGTCCATCAGACGGAACCTAACTATTATGAGCTGTTTCCTGTAAAGCTTCACAAACCCACCAATATAAGGACTTTTTGTACTAAGAATTGTTTAAAGGGAGTATATATATTATTAGAGGAGCAAGTTATTTGAACTGTGACTATAATCCATTCTACTTCCCCACATTGTCAATGCGCCATTTCACGTCTCCAATCTCAGACTACATAATGAATGACCTTAACATCCCATTTATACTCTACGATATGTTATCAAAACACGCTATCATCACTTTCACTTCAAACTATCATCAAGCCAATCCACTTATTCAATAATTATCCACAAGCTCTCCATAAATCCAACAGGACGCCTCAAGCGACCATGGCAGAGGGAGCTGGACAGTGGACAGGGCCACGAACCTCACCAGTATAGCCGCCCACGTGTCATTCCTCGCAAATCATCCCACCTGACAAACAACATGTCGTTGTAAATTTGTAAATAAATAAAAACAAAAAAGTCGTCGGTGAATCACCGGCAATGTACTTCCCCAGAACGAATTGATCAATTATCTTTTCGCTCCCCCTCCAATACCAGTCGACCGTATGCGCTAATAGTCAATACATAAATGTATATTACTTTGGGGCTCCTAAATCATACTAAATTTTGTGTCAATAAATTCATTAAATGAGTAGTTATTACTGTTGTTAAATTGAGCCCCCTCCTCAGAACTCCCCCTCCCTACCCTTCGGCCGATATCCCTGAAATTGAGCCCCCTCCTCAGAACTCCCCCTCCCTACCCTTCGGCCGATATCCCTGAAATTGAGCCCCCTCCTCAGAACTCCCCCTCCCTACCCTTCGGCCGATATCCCTGAAATTGAGCCCCCTCCTCAGAACTCCCCCTCCCTACCCTTCGGCCGATATCCCTGAAATTGAGCCCCCTCCTCAGAACTCCCCCTCCCTACCCTTCGGCCGATATCCCTGAAATTGAGCCCCCTCCTCAGAACTCCCCCTCCCTACCCTTCGGCCGATATCCCTGAAATTGAGCCCCCTCCTCAGAACTCCCCCTCCCTACCCTTCGGCCGATATCCCTGAAATTGAGCCCCCTCCTCAGAACTCCCCCTCCCTACCCTTCGGCCGATATCCCTGAAATTGAGCCCCCTCCTCAGAACTCCCCCTCCCTACCCTTCGGCCGATATCCCTGAAATTGAGCCCCCTCCTCAGAACTCCCCCTCCCTACCCTTCGGCCGATATCCCTGAAATTGAGCCCCCTCCTCAGAACTCCCCCCCCCCCTACCCTTCGGCCGATATCCCTGAAATTGAGCCCCCTCCTCAGAACTCCCCCTCCCTACCCTTCGGCCGATATCCCTGAAATTGAGCCCCCTCCTCAGAACTCCCCCTCCCTACCCTTCGGCCGATATCCCTGAAATTGAGCCCCCTCCTCAGAACTCCCCCTCCCTACCCTTCGGCCGATATCCCTGAAATTGAGCCCCCTCCTCAGAACTCCCCCTCCCTACCCTTCGGCCGATATCCCTGAAATTGAGCCCCCTCCTCAGAACTCCCCCTCCCTACCCTTCGGCCGATATCCCTGAAATTGAGCCCCCTCCTCAGAACTCCCCCTACCCTTCGGCCGAGATCCCTGAAATTGAGCCCCCTCCTCAGAACTCCCCCTCCCTACTCTTCGGCCGATATCCCTGAAATTTGACAGATTATGTCCTCATTCGGTTTTAAATATGAAATTTAATGTCAATATATTCATTATATCGGCAGTTATTTGCGGTTTTTTAGTTGAGCCCCCCTTTGATCTTCCGTTCCTTTCTGCCGATTCCGCTGAAAATTAAGAAATGTCACCCTTAAGAGGTATTGAATTTATATACGAAATTTTGTGTCGATATATTCATTCTTTCGGCAGTTACCCGAGTTTTTATGTTAAGCCTCCCCCCTTTCCTCTAGTCGATTTGGCTGAAAATCAAAAGCTTTTGTTGTTATAGGGTTCTGGATTCACATATAAAATTTTGTGTCGATACATTCATTCTAACGGGAGTTATCATGTTCATAGACGCACAGACAGACAGACATTTTTTTTCTTTTTTGACCGATTACGTAACTTCCCCTATATATGTACTTCGTACAGCTGGGGCAGTAAAAAAAAAGTTAAAAGATTGCATTTAGTCCATGATATATGTACTACTATCTGCGAATATTTTTTTCATATTGAGAAAAAAAATGGTGTTGAAGTTTTTATCTAATATTAGTGTAAATATAGCAAATGAAATGATATGCTGTTGAGTGCGGGTTGTGAAGGGCAAGGTATGTCGATCCATTCTCTTGCTCGCTAGACTGATTCCAGAAGTGCCCTCAGCTCCGACCTTGGTGGGCCATCAGTCGTCATGAAGGCCCGAGACGTTTACTGGGAAGTCGCCGTAGCTTTCACCGCCTCCAAATTTATCGGAGTCGCCCCTTTCACACCAAGTCTACAATACTCTAAATTTCATCTGGCTGTATCGCTGATTATATTTTCAGTTACAGTTGGAATATGTATATTTTTAGGACTTTTCATGGAAACTATCAATGATACATTTACACTGTCAAGTTTTTCCCTAATTCTTGAACGTCTCCAACTGTTTATTATAGGGTTTTCTCTTGTTGTCTCCATACTAAAAGCTATAACAAATGTTGAAACTCTTGCCACAGTGATGAAACATTTTGACAAACTTGACAAAGATCTAGCAAGGATAGGAGTTAAAGTGCACCACGCGAGGTTCTACACGATAGGCCTCACTTTTGCCCGAGTTTCACTCGTCTTCTCCTTTCTACTTTGCGACATGCTCGTCTTCAAGACATATCGCCACATTGGCGCCTTCATCACCGAGTATATGCTTTTTGTACCTCTTCTTACCTGCAATTTGGTCCAGGTTCAATTTATGATTCTCCTGAACGTGGCTCAACGTAGGCTTAAACTTATCACTACAAAACTTAAAGATTTCGTTCAAACGGACGACTTTATCAAGACGACTCGACTTCACACTTTAGCCTCTGTGCATAGTTCCTTAGTAGAAATATGCAATATTATTAATTATCTCTATTCTCCACAAATTCTAATAATTCTTTCCTCCATATTTATTGTAACCACTACAAATATTTATCATGTTATTGACAAAATCATAGTTTTCATTTCAATACAGAAAGTCAGCTCCTTGAATTTTTTCTCAATGACATTATACAGGATTGTGGTCAGATCGCTGGAAGTTTGGACTCTTGTCACTTGTTGCGTAAATACTCAAAACAAGGTGAGTAACGTCCATTTTTTCTATTTCTTGTTTATAGTAACGCTCCTAATAACAATTGTAAAATAAACATTACACCTATAATTTCAATAACTATTTTTTCAGGCCAAGGAATTTAATACCGTTCTTTATCAATTAATGATTGATGATAAAGGCAATGAAATCTCTAACAATGTAATTTGCAATTTTATTTACCTACCTACAATGTTTTTCACAGCTTTATATTTTTACTAACTTTATTTTTCCATATTTTCAGAAAAAACTACGACTTCATGTTTCAGTGAAGAAAGAAATAGAATTCACAGCTTTTGGATTTTTCACTTTGGACTACACCCTTGTACATTCGGTGAGAAGTTTTCTTCACCTTACACTGTTTTTAGTACACCTATTGCAGAGCCTTCAGGATTTTACTTAAATATTTAAAATTGTATAATTAACTAAATTCTTCTTTTATCTGAAAATAAAGGGTTGATTTATTTAGGATCGAGACATGTCAACTGACTGATGTTATTTTATGAACACCTTACATAGATTTAATTCTATCCAGCTATTCATTTAGAACTTTGTCCAATGAACTTAAGTAAAGCTTTTAAATACAGAGACTGGCCAATAACAGACCCTTGTCGATGGTTCTTTCATGAAGTTCGAGTTAGTTATACGAACGCAGCCCCGTTCAATGTACATTTAATTAATAATAAACCATGTTTCCATGTCAAATTTTCCAGATGATAGCAGCTGCTACGACTTATCTGGTTATCCTAATCCAATTTGGACAACCTACCTCTTCTTCAGCTGAACTTCCCTCCAATGTCAACATTTCTTATCCAGTAGACGCAACCACAGTTTTAACTACACATTTCTAATTAACATTATTATTGGAGGCAACATTGTTGAAATATTAAATATAAATAAATGTACTCTTGTTGCATTTTATTTCTATTAACTAAGATCTTTTAGAGACGGACCTCTTGGTATATATAATTTCCCAGTTTTTATTTGCTTTGTTTTTAATAACGTATCGTCTACCAAGGCTTTTAGCGTTTCAATCGCAGGTGACAATGAGTGTGATGGGCGAGAGGAAAAGAACGAGCAAAACCCAAAAGTTGGTTGGAGAGGCTGCAGCAGGTCGAGCTTTCAAGCAGGGTGAGATGAGCCTACTTCATCTTAGCTTAGGTCACCAAGAAATACATCCACTCAACTAAACGTGTAAATTATTATACGAAATGTAGGACTAATTCTTTCAATGCCCTTTGGATATATTCACTTCTCTCAAAAATCATAAAAGATTCCTAAGGTAGAAAGAAAATCTCGAAAATTCGCAGGTATATCCGCAGTTTCTTGTTGTTTATAAGTGCGTCACTTTTTCTATTAAATGTCGCATTGACAGTGCCCCATCCCAGTTACTGACATCTGAGTGAGCTCTCCCATACCTAAAGATCTTAGTCAATGAGACTCGTGGACAAGTTAATACAGAGGGTACACAAGGATAATACGGTTCTAGCAACGCTTCTATAAAAAATTTAAAGAAAAAACTTGGGAGTAGCTTTTATAGGAAGTTTCGAACTTTTGTTGATAGCAGCTTTATTGACCTGTCCACTTGTCCTCGAGTCCCAGAAACTGTTTAAATGCATCCAACGATCTTAAAACTACCTGTGTTTGCCATGGAAGAGCTCATTTCGGTAAGTATAGTAAGTTATTATGACTCATGCCCGGGCTTTAACTACGAGGTCATATCGCCTACTACCAGAGCGCTCTTCCGTCATTCTGGTGGACATGAGTCCGACTCTACTATGGGAATCCTAAATTTTGCCTACCCTTGTTATTCACCTGGGGGCAGAAGTCTTTAACGAGTACCTGGCACGGTATAGGCTCGGGACCATCGCTGAACGTCCCGTCCGAAGGACGGCGTGCTCGTTTACTTCACTTCCCAGATAAAATAAACTAAGGGCCTCGGCCGACTTACGAATCCGCTATCTTGAGCTCAGTAAGCAAGGACGCATACTACTCAGCTATCGGCGTCCTCTTGGGAAGTATATAGTTTAAAAAACTCTCGAAGTCAGACTTCACAGGAAAAATATTAACGATTCATTTCCAAGGTTTTATAAATCACACTTCAGCGGATGATATGCAAAGCAAAATAATAATGATTAAAAAAAAAAAAAATGGTTGATGTGTTTATTTGATAAAAAAAAAAAAAATTCCAAACACCCAAAATAACACTTTTCTATAAACTAATAACAAAAAAGAATGAACAGTAAATAAATAATAAAATAAATATTTAAAAAATTAACTTAAAAAAGAGGAAAAATAACACAACTACTATACACACAAACTAAATCTACTTAACAATGTCAAGCAAAAATAATAAAAACTAAATAATTATATAAATATATGTTCTTTTCAATGATTTCGTAATAACGTAACGTACTGACTGATGATATGCTAACATTCTCCGGTTCGACTATCCGAAAATAGTATTAATAGAAAATAATAATAATAAAAAACTATAAAATAATAACTAATAACAGAAAAGATAACTTAACAACTAAATACTTACATAAAACTATTTAACTTCTAAATAAATCATTTCTATTAATTCTAAGTTATCCAGAATTAAATAAATGAAATTTTTAAATAGAATATTTATAAATAAATGAAAAATCTGCAAACTGCTTTAGTTCCATGTTCTACGAAATATTTGATTTAGAAATGAGGAGAGATCAATCAGGCTTATGGTCGAAGAAAACAAACTTGTGGAATTTCTGTCAAGCTTTCTTTCGGCACTGACGTGTGCCTTCTTCGATCACAAACCTGATCTTTCCTTTTTATTATATCGTTGGTCGATCCCTCCCTAATTGATTTGATATTAAAATAAGTAAATACCTTTCGTGTTAGCATAAAAAAAATCCTATTTTTTTTTCTTAGAAAATAAAAAATAAAAAAAATACATTTATAAATGTTCAAAATAAACGTAAGCAAGAAACCTTGAGGCTTAACAAAACTCCAGGAGGTACATGCCAGCAGTTCAAGACACAAATGGATTTGTTTCCAACTAATAAATACTATCTACATAGGTAAATACAGGTGAGCGCAAAAAAATATATTTATTTACAAATATATTTTTATTTACTTATTTTGTTACAATTATAGTTGTTCTTAAATTAATTATTACATTTTTTTCGAGGTAATAAATATAAATTATAAATGACTGTATATGTGAACATGAAACTGTACAATATGTATAAGAAATGTACAAAAATATAACTCAACTTGGCGGATAATAGACGAATCTTCATTATTAGGGATTTTAACCATAATAAAAATGTCAGCGTTTTTCATTTAATTAAAGTGTGATTCTCAAAAAAATTATAAGAATTAAGATAAAAAAAAGAAGAAAAAAAATATATATATATTTTAGTCAATAGAAAACTGAATGCTATCTTATTCTGAATATTATTTTATTATCTTGTTCTTAAACATACCACAATTAGCCGGGAAATGTATAAAAGGTTTCATTTTAAATATGCATTTAATTTAGTATAAATGCGTTTCTTAACAATACGTAATATTTAATTATAAGCATTTCTGATCTGGTCATAAATTTGTAAGTATACATCATTTGAGTACTATAAAAGAGTACAGCCTTAAAACTAGAATAACGTGAACATATACACATATAAAGGCTTGAGGACAATTCAAAAATTGATTTAAAACAGATCATTAACAAGGGAAAAATGTATTCTTTCAAAATGGACTTTTATACTTTGTGTAGCTTTATCGAGGGGGTCAGCATAAAATAACAACTGCTTTAGAAATTAAATATATTTATTTTATAATTAAAATAATAAACATAATAAATGAGTACCTTAAGTGGATGACTTGTCGGAATTTTACAATAAAAAAAAAGGTTAGATTTAGCGGCATCAATACTTACCTACCCTATCATCCAGTTCACTGTTGTAATGCCTAATAGCTTAGATCTTCAATGATCTAATCATTCCTATTGGCAGGAGATTGATACTGAACAATTTAACATATGCAAATTATAGATACCTTTTACCTAACAAATAGATATCTCAAGATTTATTTTTTTCATAGTTACAAATGAAATTTCTTCTAAATGAAGAATTTGTAATCGGAATATCAAGTAGATTGAAAAATTCTCACTGGTAACATGTTAATTTAAGAAAATAAAAACAGTTCACAGATAATTTGTCCCCCTCCCCCCCCCCCCCCCCCCCCCTGAATAAAGAATAACATTTAATAATGTGAATATCTTTCTTTTATACAAGTTTTATTTATGAATACATATTGACGATTTGCCGTAGGCTAATTGATACAAAGTAATTTGAAAAAACAAAACATACCGCAACGTTAAATAATAAACAAAGTACTCATTTAAAATTAAATGAACCATCTTAATTACCATAATTAGATGTAGATTATTATATTATAGTACAATATTTAAAAAATACTTTCTTTACTATATAATATTTTTCTTATTTATTTTAAATAAAGCGAATAGTACAGACAGTATAAATATAAACATAATATGGCTTGCATAAATAAATGTTTAGAATAAGTAAAAAGTAAATAAATATAATATGCTTGTCAAATTGACAAAAAAATATTGCAAAAAAAAGTGTTTACATTTAAAATTAAAACTAATGTGTGTAAATTTATAAAAAAAAAAAAAAAAAAAAAAAAAAAAAAAAAAAAAAAAAAAAAAAAAAAAAAAAAAAAAAAAAGAATATGTGGAACAAAATCTCTAAAAAGATGATATTTTACAAAAGAAAAAGTGATAATAACTTTTAAAATATACGCTAATAATATACAACAATTGTTCAGTAATACACAAATGAAAACACATAACATATTAATTATATTGAAATAAAAGATAAACTAATAAACAATATGAGCCTACAACACAAAAAACACGACTTACTTTTTTTTACAAATAAAATTAAAACCAAAGGAAGATATTAAATTATACTTTCTTCCTAAATATATTGTATATAAAACTATGTGAGCAACAAAAAAATTAAATAAAAATAACAATACTACTTAACATGTAGTTACAATAAATAAAAAAAAAAAAGTGTATATATATTAATTATTATATATATATATATATATATTAATAATTTTTGTTCATTGTGCAAAATATTTTATTGCAAAAATATATATACATAGGCGGCGTCTTGAAAAACCTTCAGGCGAAGCAGCTGTTTAATGGTAGTAGGTGAATGGCCGATGTAGGAAGGACCACTCAATAAGTTATCGATCTGAGTATAAAGCAGAGAAAGACAGTGTCTGTTGTAACCTGGAACTACTCGTCTCTGTCATAGACCAATCTCATTTCCAACTGACGGCCACAGAACGATCCTTCACCTTGGCTACATACCATAACTCATTAAATGCAGTAGCTAAACAATAATCAATAGAAATGAGCTGGTGTGTGAATGAGACAAGTAGATGCACTTACCTCAACATTCACACTCAGGTAGATAACCCACTGAGTGACCTTTGTACATTCCTATAATTTGAAAATAATTTTCACTGGTGACTTTACAACAGGACAGTTGGTAGTGGGCAAAAAACACCCCTCTCTCAGGTAACAGGTACCTTACATAGGAACTTTCGGATCAAGTCGGATGTCAAGTGGACATATTTCCTATTTTCGAGGTCCGGACTTAGATCTACCACTCTTCTTTCAGCGTTACCTTTATCACCTTTTTTTTTTTCATTATGGGTCATAATGGTTCAATTATGAAGCTACTGTGTGGACAAGAGCCTCCCTCTCTCCAGGGGACGCCTATGTATACAAAAAAACATTTTGAACGAATGTGATCAAAAAAATACCTTAATTACTTTTTGCTTTATGTACATCACACACAAGGATAAAAAAGCTAACATACAAAATATATTTATATATATCACAAAGAATGATAAAAAATAAATAAGTAAAAATCAACAACCCATTTTTCTTTTTTTTTTCCTATCACCTTTATAATTTTATTTACGCTAAATTCTTTTTAATTTATATCTATCACAAAAAAATAAAATTATATAAATATAGTAATGGCAAGAAGAAATTACTTCCGACTTAAAATATGGTCTGTATTTCGTAAGTTAAGCTAGGTTAGACTCAGGCGCATCAATCACCATCCAATAGAATTAATTGTAGTAACAATTCAAATAATTTTATTTTAATAGAGAATTTGATTGGCCAGTATAACTGACGTGGGCTGAGCCTAACCCCTTAACGTTAGGCGTGTTCCATAATTCAGCGCTAAGCTCAATGTTGAGATAAAAGTAATTTTTTTCTTTCTTTTTCTTTACTGAATATTTACAATCGTTTAATTGCCGGGAGTAAATTTGATGATCTTCTTTTCTTTTTCTCTTTTCAATCCTTGCCTTGAATCATTGAAGAGCCATGTTTGCTAGCCGTGCCGCGTGAAGCGCCACGCGTCGAATGGCACACTTTAATTTGATGGGCATTAGTAAATCCATGAATTGTTTTTATTTTTTAAATATATTTACACTGTTAATGTATTTTATTTGGCATCATATACTTGCAATAGTTCTGTAAGTTTGAATACTTGAATAAATAAACGCAATCAATGAAAAAGTTTATACATTAGTTATATATTCCATTTTCTCAGTTTTTTCTACAATTGAATGTATCCAAAATACACCAGGGTTACTTTATTTCGACTATGGAACTACTGCAAGTCTCAAAATAAAATATATTAGCAACATTAATTATTGATGTCCATCACTGTTAAATAAGACAGTTGGGCTATGAACATTTGAGCAATGAATTGTGGAACGCCCCTTGCTAAATGTATGTATGTATTAAACTCCGAAGATTAGACTACAGGTATATGAACAGAAATTAAGATTTGACCTATTTTCCTGTTTTTTGTTTCTTTTCTTTAGTGAACTAGCAAGAACAAAACGTAAAAATGCTTTTGTTTGGCACATACTTTTTTTGTTAACAATTAATAGATAGATATATGAAAATAAAGGAAAATTTCACAAACTAGAAGAGTGGGTGTAGTATAGTGGTGTTGCGCAGACGGAGTGCGCTGTGGCTGATGCCACTTTTTGCCCCCTCCCTGTGGAGCTACAAATCCTCGACTAGACTTTCATCTTGCTTGCTTCCCCTCCCTTGGCCCTGTACCTTCTGTTCTGGTTGCTAGATAGATGTTTTCTTGTTGTGAACTGACTATACTCTATATTACCTTGTTGCTCTATTCTCCTTTATTTATCTCACCTCTTCTACACTTCCGACCTGTCTTCCCTCCCTTTATTTTACGCCTTGTGTATGTCCAAGCTGGTTTACTTCATCTAATCCTTTCGTGATTTCTTCTTTCCACCTTTCTTCTGTGGTTTTGCCTCTTTCCAAGTATCTGAAATAAAATATACATAATTAGATTACAGTTCAAATAATAAAAAATATAGGTCATGTTTCAAAATTCAACGTTGAACTGTTGCAAAATCGTCGTCTTGGGATCACAAGATTCTATTTTACTCAGACATTTTGAGATTCTGAGGTCCGAAAATTAGCACTACCATAAAATATTTGTTTTTTTTTCAGAATTACGTCCTTTGTTTCCTACGTTTTGATGTTCACGTGAAATGTTTACAATAAGATAACTGGTTCATACTTTTTTTTTAAATATTCATATTAGAAATATAGTGTTTGTATTTCGGAATAACAGTTCAACATCCAATATACAACTTGTAAAATATTTTTTATTTCCCCAAACTTCTGACAAAAATATCTGATTTGGTCAATTTCTTCTAAGCGGCAAATTAAAATGTTTTCGTTTTAAATGTTTATATACTTAAAAAAAAGTTGAGAACACTGCAATCCAATTATTCCCACCATGATTTGAAATATTTAGCCATTTTTTTCAAGGACAAAGACAAAGGCTTATTACAAACAATATTCTCAATTTTGTCAGAAATGCAGAAACCTTGTCAAAACAAAAAACCTCAATAGCATCGAGAAAACTTAAAAAAATATGAACAAACGGGTAATTCCCGATGACGAATTTTACCCAGCTCTATTCACACTTTATATCTATCTACTCTGTAGAATTAACAAAATACCTTAGATTATATTTTTCTTTCAACATAAATATATGCTCTGTGCTGGCTGATACAGCAAAATTAATTTCAGTTTTCTAATTAAGAATGTCATTATTGGTTGAAAGCAAGATATAAGACATCCCAGAAATGTTTGCAGGGAGCTGTCCGCAAAATGTTTCCAAACCGGATCGAAATCAATGATAGGAGGCCAATCAAATTGTTAAGAAGACCAAATTACGCGAATGCTCTGATTGGCACCAATCTTACCGTCGACTTCAATCTGGTATCGACACAGTTACATGGACAGCCCTTAGAATAGTGTAATTAGTGCGTAAAATATATGTATTACCTTCCTTAGGAAACTTTGGATAACCCTCTGAGTCTGAAAAACATCATTTGTTGATTACTCGGAACGTCCGTTACTGAATTTGTGTAACCTCCGTTACACTCATAAGAAAATTAATACAGTTGTGATTTATTTAATTTTTATGTGAAAAAAAGTTCAGTGAAAACGTTTTGGTTCAAGTTGGTCCTAAGGTAGGCAGAACAAAAGGCTTAACGACCAGCGTTCTGAACAGAAAGGTATCACTCAATTTGCGTCCGAAAATGGTAACGACCGTCACACGGCTATTAATGTATTTAATTTTGTAAAGACAATTTAAAATGTTGATATTATACTTTATTCTGATCTCCAAAATTACATTGCCCAAAATGAAAGGAGCTCTCATCCCTTCCTTAGCTCTAACAGCCTATTTTATACGAGTGAAAATGTAATGGATAAACTGTGAGAGTTAAAGCTTCCTCTGTCCGTATAACTGATCGTCTATAATCTGGTGCATACCTCTGGGGATATCAGCTCAGATAATGGATACTTTACATACTAACCATTATTCATGTATATAAAGAGAGTAAGTACGCGTAATGACTCTCACTACAACTGTGGCTTCCTAGAAGAACGATTCAAGTCCAGAAATTATGATTTTGTTATTGAAATGTAGTATTTAACACAGTGAGGAAAAATAATAGAATCATTGACTCTGTAACAATATGTTTTAAAATATTGAATGATTGAGAAAAATTATTTATATTATGGCCATGATGTAAACTTCTTATACACTTGAGCTGTTCTTCCGAAAACTTGAGAAGACTCAAGTGATTATGGAATGTTTAATTTCCGCTTCAAATACTGGCATATAAAGTTTTAACGATTTGCAGGATAAAAGAAGTCTAGATACAAGAAGTCTATATACATCCAAAATCCGGTGTTATCTAATTTTTCAATGAAATAAAAAAACAAAACCAAAAACGCTCAAATATGTGCTTCATAAACCTATTTATTGTTAACTAAGTTCTTCCGAAATAAAGGGGGGAGGGGGAAATGGTAAAAATAACAATTTTTCGTACTTGTTTACTAAAAAAGTTCTCTACATTTTTTGAAAAATATTTATGAAATCTAAAGTTAAAACTTTTTCATTTGATACCCCACTGAAGGGTAATTTAAACTTTTTGTTAACATGTATTCATTTATTTATTTCTATTTAAAACACAAATAAGATTTGTATACTTGGCCTAGATGTGGGTCTTTAACGAGTACCTGACATCGTACAGGCTTGGGACCGTCGCTTAACGTCTCATCCGAAGGACAGCGTGCAAAAAGTTGTTTCATCTTCCTAATAAAAAAAAACACAAGAGGCTCGGCCAGGTTTTGAATCCGCGATGTTGAGCCCAGTAGGCTAGCACGCTAACTGTGAGCTACCGTCCCTCTCTGAAAATGGACTTATTCGTCCTTCCGAGAAGCCACAGATATTAAGTCAAAGGAATACCCTAGATGGTTGGGGAAATTCAAGGGAAGATCAGCTACATAGAAACTGTGAAAGTTAGTTAAATAACGTACCTCCAAGTTCATCAAAAGCAACACTGGGTTCTGAGGTCGGTGGTTCCTGTGTGTCGACCTTGGAGGCTGCAAAAATAAATATACATAACATAAACCATTGAGCAAAAATAAAGTAAACTAATAATAATTTTTAAAAAAACTCTTGGCAACGCAAATCGCTGAAAAAAATTAATTAATTATTTTTTGTAATTGTCCAAGTCAATAAATAGGAAGAACAAAAGGTCTAAAACGTCTGAGGACCAACTAGATCCTGTTGTGGACTTAGTTAGACCAAAGGTCTAGGGGAAATATGACATTCATTACCCCACTTCGCTATAGCCCAAATACCCAGAAAGAAACCAAGGATGTGGAATGGATGTTCTCCAACCAAGTATTTTTGCATAAAAAAAGTACTCTTTTTCGATAATCATACATTTTGAGGTCTTAAAACGAAAATATCTAATTTATTTAATCATTTTCTGATTCCCCGGGAAGTTTTATATTGATATAAACCAATTAACTTAATAAAAATGAACCAAAATCAGATTACAGGCAAAAATTATCAGTGGTCACACTCGAGGTGGTAACATTTATGCACTTAATGCGATATCTAGCAGTGAAATCTAATTCTGGCTTATTTATTATTACTCCTGAGATTCCAAAGAATAAATCTGTTTTTATTTCATCAAAATGGATTCAGTAGTTTATGCTCTAGATGGTGACAACCATACCATCCACGAAAAACAATACCCTCGTTCATAGTCGGGTAAAGTACTGCTCTCCCATTATTTGGTACATCAACATCGTTTTTTTTTTTTTTTTTTTGTCTCATTAAAGTTAGGGCGAAATTTAAAAACAATGAATATTATGATTTTGTTTTAAGTGGGGGGTTGCACTTTAGGATTATAGTAAGTCACGGTTCCATCTCCTCTTCAGTCTCTTGGGAGGATAGTGTGGCAAGTGTGGTGAAGAAAGTGAGTGGATGTGATTTGGGTGTGAATGCAATTTGCTATGAAAAGTCTGTAAATGTCCTGAATTGTTTCGTGAACTGTGTTTATCATGAGGTCATTGTGGAGTGTTCTGTTACTTACTTACGTATGGTGGGCATTGTGTAATGAGTCTGAGTGTCTTTTACTAGAAAACCTGGATGCGTTTCAGACTAGATATTTCAGTCGAACCGAAGTTTTGTCAGCAAATCTGAGTGGTTTTAGTAGAAATGTGTAGCAGTAACGCCTTTGTGGTAGCGTAATTTTGAATATCTGTCCAGTAGAGAATAAAACATTTTAAATCGTTTGTTTAGTGTACTACGTATGAGGCTTGTATGAGGGTTCCATGTCAGTCGTTTGTCCAGTGAAATCCTAAATATCTTACGATGTTAGTCTGAGGAAGGGGCTTGTTGTAGATAAAAATGGTGGGACATGTATCTCGTCTTAGTGTAAATGTTATATGTTGTGATTTGTCCGTGTTAAGTTCAATTCTCCAAATGTTGCACCAGTTCTCAATTTGAGTAACATGGTGTTGTAATATGAACGAGGCGTGTATGGAAGATTCAGCAGCAGCTAAGATGGCAATGTAACGACGAATTTAAAAAATAAAAACATTGAAATTGGAAGGGTTCATGTGGGACGGGATGACACTGTTTCATACCATTGAGAGGGGGCTGGGCTGCGGGTGGCTCCTTCTTCTGTCTGGGGGGCTTGGGGGTCACCTCGGGGGTGGACTTGTCCTCGGCCCCCTCAGAGGTCCCACCGCTCTCACTGGAACTCTTCTTCTTGCGGCCGCCCCGCTTCGGCTTCGGCCCCTCCGTCACCTCAGCATCAGAGTCTGTCTTAGCCCTAGAAATGTAATGAAGAAATATTAACAGCGAACCATTCACAAGAATAACAGTATCGTGCCAGATAGGAACAATAAATATTGGTTTTAGAGAGTAACTTAAAAATTCAACAATTATAAGTCAAAGAAAATATATCACTTTAACAACATCAGCAACTGTTATTAAATAGAGTGAAGTGAACTAGTGAAGTTAACAGTTAGTTTACTGTCCTCGGCTGTTACTCAGTCACTGGATAAATTATAGCGGTATTTAACGAAGGATCTGAAAACTGTTTTGTACCCAATTTTTATTCTTTTATTGTCTAAAAAAACACATTAAAAACTGTTAAAAAGTTAAATTTTTCAAATAATGACTTGCCTGCTCAAAGAAGTATGTATATATGACATTGTTTTTCCATTGTTGCTTTTTTTATACAACCAGGTTTTTAATTCTTCAGTGCTTCATCTCACAACGTTGGAGTGTGGGTTCAACCACAATAAGATGTGCTAATGACGGCACAGTAGAAAACAGTTCTGGTTGAACAAAGCCCTACTGGGAAGCCACTTTCAGGAATTTATTTGGAAAAGTTTTCATCTTACATAGTTGTATCTATATACAATTCTCATTTTACGCTAGATACACTGGAGGCTGTATGTAAAATATTTACACTTTAAAGGACAATAAGTTATCTCTGGTAAAATTAAATTTTAAAGAGTTTCCAATGTGTTTGTTTGTTATGGCATTAAAATGAATATAACATTATATGATTAGAAAAACTGTTTCAAATGACGAGTTAAGTTGAACTCAGACGATCAAATATGTAATATCATAAAATGTCCAGATAGTTATTATGTTATATTTTTTATTTATAATTTTTACTTATTCATTTATATATTTTTATTTATTCATTTATAATTGATTAATATATACATTTATTTTTTTATATATTGTAATATTTACATTTGTTTTCTTTTTCTTTTTTATATCTCGCACAATGGGACCTGATGAAAGGACGTAAGAACATACCGAAACATCGTTGTGATAAAGACACTTCAGAAGAGTTTTAGAAAATAGTTATCTTAATTTTTATTAAATTGAAAAATGTATCTACTTATTATAAATGTATCTATGTAATTATAATTTTTTTTGTACTCATATATTTTCAAGCATTTATTTATTCAGTTTTTATTTATTTCATTTTATTTTTTTCAATAGTTTTGTTATTACTACTAATCATAGATGTGTTAGACTCAAGTAGTTATAAATCTAATTTATAAGCTAACTTAATGAATAAATTCTTTTGACGTGTCCTATTACCATGTATTGGTTCAACGAAAATAAAATTATTATTATGACTCATGCCCGGACTGTAACTACGAGGTCATATCGTCTACTACCAGAGAGCTCAACTGTGGGAGACCTAAATGTTATCTGCCAAGTTAGCGATAGTTTTTTTTAAATATGCAAAAAGCATGTGATTTTTAGTCAAGTCTATAGGAACAAGGACCTACTCTGGCTTTCCTATTTCGGCTAGAGCTGGAGACTCTGGCTCGGGAGTGGCCGCGGCTGGCTCTGGCACCACCTCAACTCCCTTGGCACCAACATCCATACTAGGTTCTTCTTTAGTCTTCTTCTTCTTATCATCCTTCTTCTTATCTGCTATAAACAAAAAAATAAAATAAAAATTAAGGAATAATATTCATTTTAAACCGAAGTGAAGAGTTCAGTCCCACAACTAGTTTTATCCAGAGAAACGTTTTCTTTAAAAACAACTTATTGCTTTTCATCTGACATTTGAATCCAATAATACAAATTTCCAAATGATTATCAACAAAGACACAAAAGTTAATTCCTATTTATTTTAACAAAATTCTATTTCTCATTTTAAAAAAAAAAATGGTATCAACTGAAAATAATATCTTCCCTATTCCCTATATATCACAAAACCGAGAGCATAAAATCAGGTCAAAAGCGAATATTAATAATTGAAATCGGATGAAATAAACAGTGAACAATGATTATCTCGTTTCTTCTTACTATTACAACTAATTCTTTTTTATCAAACAATTATTTAAACTATTTTCCATAAATAAAATAAATTTATGAAACTGATGATTAGGAAAATACTACCGCTCGAGATACTTATCGCGGTATTAGCTGATTTGGATTTTATTTTAACCCGTCAATGCAAGACACATGTGTATTGCTGACTATGGCGGATTTAAGATAGGATTAATCTTGATATTATGTAAGGAGAAAGGTCAAATTGTAAAGAACATTCGTAAAACGTAAGGAAATGAATATGAATGGAAAATATCAACTATTGTTTTGTTTTTTTATTTATTTTTGAGGGCGTTTCGGCAACTACGGCCATTAATTAGCGCCCGAGTGAGCAGTCACTGGCTAGTGGAGTGGGAGAGCAGCTTCCAGCCTGGCACCGCCACCTCTCTCTCGTCCTGCTCCACCAGAAAGTCGACGTACTCCAATATATTGAGTATTCACCTCACACAGATTAACTGTTTGTAGATTCTATTCTATTTGAACTGGAAAGAGGGTCATCAACAGATTTCTCAATCAATGTTGGAAAAGAAGAACTGTTGGTATACAATTGTCTTATTTTCAACTAACACCTACTCGGCTGCAGTTGAGCACGATTGCACTGACACACGGGAGTTAAGTGCATTTGGCCTTCCTACCCTACGTGTCCAAACTATTTTAGCTAACGATTTCGAAAGCCTTTCTCGTACGAGTATATCTCGACTGTTGGGCGACACTGGGCAGACATATGAGCAGAAATACAGCAGCGGAAGTAAGCTATTTACGAAGGGCTCTCATAAAGAGGGCGCTGAGGGGAGAATTTCAGAGGACGATGGGATCAATGAACTTTTGGAGTCTGGGGAGAAAACCGGAGTGTCCAAGGCGGGAGGACAGGGAGGTTAGGTGGTTCTGTAGTCAAGACCAGAAGGAATGTTTTATTGACTCAAAAACAACAGGTTCCACAGGACTAAAAAGAAATCCTGATGTTTATTTAGTAGAAATACTAAAGATTATAGAAACAAAAAAAGAACAAAGGAGCAAATCTCGATCGTCAATCGAAACTCATAATTGAGGTTTACATCAATCTTTATCTTCCATTTATTGAACTCAAAACAGAATTATTTTTATCGTGAAATTTTACAACTTTCTCCTTCACCCTTGGGGTACGTTCTGTATCCATAATAGTAAAAATGAAAAATTGTCTCAAATCAAAAAAATATCAGAAATTTTAGATACAATGAATTGGAATACCTGGCTTCTGTGCCATAATCTCTTCCAAGGTGACTTTTTTGTTCTTCTTGTCCTTCCTTGAAGGGGCCTGCTCCCATTCACCTAAAAACGCACATATAATTAATATTATTTCATTATAAATTAATATTACATATCTAGAAGTTAACATCCTTATTATGGTAGTTACAATACAACTAATGCTCAACATAGACCTTTATATATATCACAAATTAAGCTAAATGCTTACCGTCATCGAAGTCCTTTGGTTTCTCGTCGACTACTTTATTCTTCTTGTTCTTTGACACTAATTCTACATTTTCCTTGCCCTTCCCCTTCTTCTTGTTGTTCAAATTGTCTTGAACAGATGACTTTTTATCTAAATTTTCTTTAAGGGCAACTTTCTTGGCTGGAGAAGATTTTTTCTCATTTTTAACATCTTTAATCGGAGATTTTTCAACATCTTTTTTTTCTGATTTTGATGTAACCGGTTTAACATCCTTTCGTGTTTCTCCTATGGCTGCAGCATGGCCATTGGATTGAGATCTCTGAAAGAAAGTAAATGCAAAAATAGCAATTAGAAAGCAGAACGACCGAAAGAATTCACTCAAATTGTAGACATAGCAAAATTCAATAGTTGCAAGATTTTATGAGATAATGTTCGAGAAATATGGACCTCATTATACTATAAAAATACGAGAGCGGAAATATTCCATATTATGGGATAAAATGTCAAAATAACGGCATGAGGTTCAGCTTCATACTCAATTTTACAATATATACGCTTCTATGCCTAAATTATTGATAAAATGAAAACATAATTGAAAGAAATGAATATTTGTTTTACTCCATTATATTTATTGTGAAAAGTAGCATCTATCCAATAATAGCAATACAAGGAAAAATCAGAGAGAATTCTTAAATAACCCTCAGACAGGCGCAAGTGAGAAATAAATTGTCAACTTGCCAAATCCTTCGAAACTATTCCGTCAATATTGGAACTTCTGAGACAATATGGTAGTAGGTAGCACAATTCTTCAAAAATTAACTCTTTTTTGATTAAAAAAAACTTACCTTGTCTTTAACTTTACGCTTCTTGCCATTAAGTTTTCTATCTTCATGAGAGGACGTTAATTTATCGAAAGGGGGTTCTACTGCTGACTTGAAACCAAACACGTACACCAGAACGGCAGATATCAGAACAAACCCAACAACGATTCCATGAAAAGCATACTGGGTATTAGAAAGGATCTGAGAGATCTCCATTGTGTATGGTATTATCAAGAGATGGACAAGGTGAAAACAGGAGAGAATACGACGTACATTGACTAATAACACATCAGAACTGCCAGATGACCACTCTCACAGAACAGTCCACATCAAACAGTTGGTGACGCGTCCCTGACGTCACATCGTGTTTATACGTGGTCACTTGATAATACTCAGTGTTGCAGCATCTCCTCCAAATTTATTTTAGAGAAAACATTATTTGAATACTATAAGTTTGGGTCTTCGGTAAAATGTATTAATATAACACAGATAAAACATATTAATATGAATAGTTGATAATTACAATATTTTACTTTTTATTGAAAGGTGGTCAAGAGAGGGGGGTACACAGTGGATATAATTTTATTTTTTATTCATAGCTTTATCGATTTTACAGACTTTCGATTGGTTAATTTGTAGATTAAAATTGTACCTCCTCCTGCCACCTCGCGTTTCAGGGGTATATTAGCCCCGCTATTATACTCTACGTATGTACTTTCGATTTTCCTAATGCGACTAACACATTAATAGCTACATATGCAGATGATATCAAGTCTCTCAGGCAGAACATCTCACCGCATCACTCACTATAGCAAAACTTCAACAAAATTGTAGTTGAGTAAATCATGCATGGTAAAATAAATTTAACATCACAAAATGTAAACCTATAACATTCACCCCCCGTCGTGGTGACTGCCCCTCTCTTCATTGAAAACCATTGGCTCATACCTTATCATTAAAATATTTAGGATTATCCCTCGAAAAAAATGACTTGGAACCCTCATACACGGACGAAACGACTCACAATAGACTGGCTATTGTACATTATTTTGAATGAGCGTTTTAAATTATTGACTCGACAAAAACTGAATTGTTACGCCTATCTTTTTTTTTCGGACTTGAAAAATAAAATAAAACTGGTTTATTTTATTTTTCAAGTCCATTTGAATTATTTCACAATATCTCTGCAATTATGTCAGTTTTTTTTTCGGGTTTACCGGCCCTCTGTGGGGGGCTTCATACCACCCGTTCGCCGCGTAGAGGGGAAATAGGTCTGTTTTAAATTTTATTGATGTTGTTACGGCGGGCTGTATGATGCCAGCCCCTGGCCGGAGCGATCGGTTGGATTGTAGGGGATGACCTCTTTTTTTGCCATTTTAGTAGCTAATAAAGCCCATGAAAAATTACCTACACATAAAAAAAAATTTACACTGCTCCACAAAAAAACCGGTCCACTCTGAAAATTTCATTTTTTGTTGTATTCTGTTTTTTTTTTTAATCAAATATAGTTTGGAGTGCAGCACATTTGTTTTGAGTGCTTCATTGTACCATCTCTTGCCTGAAGAACTTCTAGCCTCCTTGCCATACTCCTTATGAGGTTTTTGAGGGTGTCCTGGGGTATGACCTCCCAGGTGTATACCAGAGCAATTCTTAGCTCTCATATGGTGCTGGAAGGGTCATGACGTCTTAAATGTCGACCAAGCTAGTCCCAAAGATGCTCGATCGGGTTCAAGTCCGGGCTTCGAGCTGGCCACCTGAGGGTTCGAAATCCGACTTCCTGTAGGTACAGTATAAAATACGCAGTGACATGGGGCCTTGCGTTATCATGCATTAGCATAAAGGTTTCTCCAATGAACGGAGCGTAGGGTACGTTGTAAGATTTCTCTTATGTACAATTCAGCGTTCATTGATGCCAGGTTGAAGATTTGGAGGTCGGTCCTTGCTTGTAAAGATATCGATCACCACACCAAAACAGACCCGCCTCCAAATTGCACTCTTCCGGTCATGGTGCATGGAACGTACCGTTCTCCAGGCCTCCTGTAGAGTCGACCATCTTGTTTATGGAGAGCAAAACGGGACAGAAGAGGATGTTGCTCCAATCTTCCGTCCAATTACGGTGGTCTGCGGTCAAAAGAGGCCCATAGGCTGGCTGACAGGATTACAACGAAAAAATCAAATGTGCGCCGTTTTTTTTGTGGAACTGTTTATATTCTGTATATAATTTCTTCCAATTACATTATAATCTAAATTATATTCTTGTCTATTCGATAACTTCATTTTATTGGTAAGGACCAATGGAATTACTTTTATAAACTTTTATGGCAAGTTTTGTTGGAGGGGAAAAATGTCTCTTGAGAGCTGAGTGAAGTGCCATCTAACGGTCAGGATGGGAATTTCTGCCATGGTGCAGTCCAATTTGCTCCTGTAAACCTTTACATGTCCACATTGATTGTTATCAAAACCAGAATATGTCTACCACAGTTTGTTAACTTACCGGTATCGCAAATATTTTCAGTTTTCCAGATAGAATAAAACTTAAAAAAAATAACTACTTTCTGATTTTTTGTGACTTAAACAAGTGTGGCACCATTTATTTCATATTTGAGAGAAAGAACAAGGATAATTAAAAGAAAATACAGTTTTTTTTCAAACATTTATTTTATAGTTTATCTTTGGTAAGGATGACAAGATATAAGGCGATGATGGTAGAATGTTTTTCGTAAACTCATATTTTCAAACCCGATTAATTCCCCTTTTATTTCAGCGGCTCGTCTATAAGGAAGAAGAAAAAAATGAGACGACATTCTCTTGAATAATGGCTGTATTAACAAAAATATTGTAATATCTTTCGAAATAGAAGGAATTCGTAATTTGATAAAATTAGATTTTTTTAAATTAGATGGATAGCTACACTGTATAGTTGAGAATAAATAATTGTACTTGGGAGATACAAAATAGAAAGGGTAAAACGTATAAGCATTATTTTAATAAACTAATAAATTTGCGCACTGGTATTTTCAACATTTTGGGTGCATTGTGAAATAACCTCAGGCTGCTTGCATATGTAATATAACATCATTCTGCTATTGTCAAATGGATTGCCGAGAATAATACAACAAAACTTCCCAAGTTCATGAATAAAATAGCTGACTGACCACAATCGATTTATTTATTTATATACATTGGGAGGGGGACAAACACAAACGCTGTGAAATGTACAAAAAATAAAAATAATAATAAGACAAACGAATACATAAAGTAAAGGAAGCCTTCATGTAATTCCTTTATTAGTAATATTTATTAAGGGTTATTTAAACATAAAAGTTACTAGAAAAGTGAAATTTGTTAAAAAAATCATGAAGGGATACCATTATGGTCGCAGAGGCAAAATCCAAAATGTTCCACCACTTTTCCAAAAAAAAAAAAATGCTAGGGAACGCATGGTTAAGAAAAAAATAAATATATATATGACCAATAAATTGATCTGATAAGAAAACCTGATCGGATGGTAATTTAAAGAGTAAATGAATAAAAGTAGATTTTAATAACTACTCTATGTTCATGTGTTGGGCTCCAAATCTGGAAGTTGAAGCAAAAACAACGAAAATAAACATTTTTTAAATTGCAAGTATCATGTGAGAGATTCAAAATGAAAAAAAAAAAAAAAAAAAGGGAGGAAAAATATTTTTTTACTGGTCTTCTCTAGATTTTAAATTTGATATACCAAAAAAGCATGTGCTCCGAGTGAGCTACGAAAAACATACATTGAAATTCATAATGAAGTAAGTATAGTTTACAGATTAATTTCTGATATTTTCCCCATGAGTCCTTGAGAGGACCACAGAAAAAAACCCACATGCCCCAAAAATGGGGCACTTTCAATTAGAGATATCTCAAAAATAGCACATCATTTTATAGATTATAGTTGAATGAACAACTTTGGTTTGAAAACCTTTCTTATAGCTTTCACAGTTTCAAAATGGCACCTCAAAAAAGTGGATAGTTTATAACAAATTATTGTACTCTGCCTTACCGAATGCTACTAAAAGAAAACTTTTCTGTGCAACTAACAGTTTTGTCATTCCCTAAACTTTCCAACAGTGAACCACATAACGGGGATTGTCATTTAGATAAGCATATTGAATAATAATGAAAAATGTAGGGCTGCGAGGATGACGATTCAAGAACTGACCTGACAATGATATGCCCATTCCTTCCTTCCAATCCAAACATCACACAAGATGCACATATCGCACACCGTTGAAAAACTAATGGAAATATTATTTTTCTTATATCAATATCTTTGAATTTAAAATCTTAGGATTTATTATAATGATTATTCTCCAAAAAAAAGAATATCAAAATATAAGAAAAGTTAACCCCCCGCAAATAAAAGTAGTGCATTCACTGTAATCTTCATGAGGGCTAGTCCATCGTTATGGGTTACTTTCAAATGGTAAGTAATGATGTTTATTTGGAAAAAAAAATGGAAAAAATCAGAAATTCCATTTTAGGCTTCGATAATTTGGACATTATTTGATATATGTAAATGAAAACGACATGCATGGTCGATCTTCAGTTTAAGTCCTACTTATAATAATTATTCGGTAAAGAAAACATTAGGGCATCATCAGTCAGAAACTGAAGACCAATAGAAAATGTTTTTTCTTTTGCATTTTTTTTTATATTTTACATTCCTTACAAGATATATCGAGAAAAAAAAAAAAAAAAGTCAGATTTTGTTTTATTTTAAACGGGTGTCTTGTAAAACAGGTAGTAACTAAATATTGTGCATTATTGTTTTCTACATTTCTTAAATGTTCGTGTGTTGGTGCAGCGTCTTAAAGTGTTATAAATCAGGCGTCCTCGGATAACCTTGTCTAAGTTCAAACGAATAACTTTTTATTAAACACATAAACCAAAGCAGCTAGTTTTGACAATTAAGGCTTTGTCACATATAGACAAAAAGGGATCACAAGTGTTAATAGCCAAAAAGAAAAAAACACTTTTAGTTTTCAATCATGAGTCGTGATTGATAATTACATTTGTTTTTATAATAGTTTTTATTGACATTCAACTCCAGAAGTGATCTTATATGATTAATCTCCTCCAACTAGATAAGACTAATGTTAGTCGTCTTAATTATGTATAATAGATAGTATAAAAAATATAAATATAGGAAAAAGAAAAATACAAATCTAATCGTCAGTTTAGAGTTAGTCACAGTCTGTCCAATCAACCAATTATATATAAACTATAAGTAGTCTGAAACAAAAATATGACGAGGGGAGGCAGACGAGGCCACGGCGGAGGGGAAGAGGAGCTCCCCCTCCAACTTATTTTTGTCACAGGCAGACAAGTGAAAACGGCGGGAAGTTCAAAAATATATTATATACGAGTAAGTTGAAAAAAAGATATATAATCCTAGAACAGGGCTTACCAACCTTTTTTAACAGGTGATGTTAAAAGACATTTTACAGTAATTTGCATGACATAACAATTATAAAAACACTATTAACTATGGTTAAATGTATGAATTTAGATTGGATATCTGAGGACGTTTCACCATAAATATTATGTTACTAGAAGTTTACCTGGCGTTATCCAGGAGTAACTAGTATTACTTTACCTTACGTTCGATATCCGGACAAAACTTACTGTCTCTCTCTTCCCCCACCTCGCTATCTCTCTGTGTAAAATCTTTACATATCTCTATTATTTTTAACTTTAAAAAATATATTTATAGGACAAAAACTGTTCAAAATGAAAATCTTTCATATTGATTTGGTAGGGTTTTCATGTAGGATCAACAGTAACCGAGAAAACATGAAATAACTTTTTTTGTCTCCAAGTTAAAAGTTAAAACCTACTCCTGATCAGGCAGTTTCAAAATGTACAGTTTGGTTGAAATATGTCAAGCTATTTTCTCGTGATGATGGGACAAACAGAAACATTCACGAAAGCTAGTATATGATTGTCTGACCGGAAACGTGTAAAACCCAAATAGTTTTTAAAAATATCCAATACAGAGACAGCCATTGTCTTAAAATTTTATTTATGAAGTTGTTTGTATTATTTCATGTTGAAACTTCATCTATATATATGTCTTCCAATAATTTATTATAATACAAAATTTGTTGATGTTGCGGCACGCCCACACTGACTCAGATCTGTTGGGAAACATTGTTGCTTATAAGATAAATATTTTTAGATAGACACAGGCGACAAGTAAGTCAACCGTAAGAAATGGAAAACAAGGTTATGCCCCTTGTTGACCAATAAAAAGGGAGTCAGGTACAGCGTAGAGGGGGAAGGCATAACTACGATCCGATCCATCAGGAGCTCTGCAAGGCTGCCTACCATATTCTTGTTGTAGATCTACAAGAGGTTCCCTCAATGACCAACTGCAGAAGGTGGGTGATGCTAAGTGCTGAGGAGGAGTGCCACCCCTGCGAGGGTCCACTTGGCTGGCTTGTCCTTGCTCTTCAGGTTGAAGGTCCAGACAAAGGTGGGTCCTCTCTGTCGTGTCTTGTAGCAGGGACACTCGTACACGTTCCGGGTCTCCATCTTGTCCTGGGTGATGGCCTTTATGTGAACCACGGGCATCACCGGGAACATCTCCTTCAGGTAGGACTCCATGATGCAGCCCACCGAGGTGTCCCACCGGGCCCCTTCAATGAACAGGCCGTAGATGTAAGCCCCTTCCCGGGGTGGCGCCCTGAAACATACCCCTAGCCAACATCAGTATACTTAACCTAATTCTTGGCTATAAAAGGTAGTGAAATAAATAAAACCTAAATAAAAATACATAAAGTAATGAGAAAAAGGGAAAAAACTCACTAAAACAAACTTTTTAAAATGCGAAGTTAGTATGAAAATTGTGCATTTCTGGAAGAAAGTATAAGACCTTTACAGATGTATGTTTACACATGGAAGAATAAATCTAGAAGGAGGGCCCACACCGTAGTAGAGCCAGACAGCGCACCATCTTAATCCTGAGCTCTCTCGGCGCGCTAAGAAGGGCCGCAAATGAAATTAAGGTGGGCTGGGGACGACCGAGAATCGTCGCTGGCGATCGCTCCCAGCCGACCACAGCTACAATAAACAGAACCCTTTCCCCTGACGATTCGGCGAACGGGTGTTGGGCCTCCACTAGGGGCCGGCACAATGAAAGAAAAACGACCTTCATATCTATTGAGTCTTTTCGATTTTCTACGACTCACGAATTACAGCAGACCAGCAGCAAAAATATATTGACCCATCAGGCGAGGAGAGATCTGGAGACAAACTAACCAGGAGCTGTATGACCTATCCGGGTAGTGAAGCTGGGTAGTCTGAGGTGGGTCGGGCACCTGGCCAAAATGGTCGGTGCGGAGATCCCACAGAGGGTGTTCACTGAGAGACTCGAGAGGAGTGGGGGGAGGCCGAGGCTACAATGGGTGTACACGTAAAGCGTGGAGAGGATGCGGAAACGAAAGAGCTAGGCTTTTTTCTGTCTCCAAGTAGATCCTCCTCTGTTCAGTGATTTTGAAATATTAGGTTAGGTTGAAATACGTTCAGCCATTTCCTTGTGATGATGTACCAAACAGGCAGAGACACGAAACTGAAAACCATTGTATGATCTCTCAAGAATTTAGATACCCCACAGTAGAGTCGGATTCATGTCCATCAGAGGGACAAAAGAGCGCTTTGGTAGTAGGCGATATACCTCGCAGTTAAAGAACGGGCATGAGTCACAAAAAAAAAGATAACTTACACAAACTCTTCCTTGATCTTCTTCGTGACGTCACACTGGAGACACATCTTGTCAAGAGGCCACTCATTCTTGCGGGCGGTGCTCTGCATGATGGCGGTGAGGAATGACTGAGGGTTGAAGAAGCCGCCCAGCCAGACGGCCGTGGGCAGCAGGAAGTCACCCACCCAGCTCTCCAGTTCGCGGAGGCGAGCGATGAGATCTGCGAACCATCCGCCGAGAGCCAGCATGCTCGGGTAGGCCCGTACAGACCAACTATCGGGGATGTTGTCCATAAACAGGGACCCCTCGAGCTTCTCCATCTCTGAGGTGATCGTTAGCTCACCCTGCCAGCAAAATTTCAAGTTAGCACAAGATATGAGTGGTGGCTCTGGACAGTGAGAGACGGAAGGAGAGACCAATGTCCCAAGTGGATGCTTGTAGAACCGAGGAACAAAAAAAAGTAGAAAGGGCAAAAAATATGAGACTAATCAAGACTGAATCCGGAAAAATCTGTTTTTTTATACAAGAAAATCACGAGGGCTTAACATATCAAAACTTCCAAATGATCCAAATTGAGTTCATGCCACCATCTTGGGAAAATAGCTACTTTACTCGAAAAAGGCTGTTGTGGTGTCTCAATTTACTCAATACAAAATAAAAGAAGAGCAACATTGTATAAGAAAGAGTCTTAACTTGTGTTTTTTCAAGAGAAATTGTTTGAATAACAAAGTCGATACTCCTTCATGAACCGACAATACCGTATCATTTTACCGTAGCAATTTTGGAGACTTGCTTTTATACCACTACAGAAGTAACAAATACCGTTCTTCTCATGTTAATGTTGAGTTTTTTTTTTTTTTTTAATGTTTCCTTCTTTATCTTTTCAGCCATTTGCCCAGAGAAGCCACTTTTTATGAACATATTTCCCAGCTAACTTATATTATTATCCATAATATATGGATATTTTACGAAAAGATGAAAAGAAATATTGTAAATTAATTAATAATTATAATTATATAATATAATTGAGTTTAATAGTTATTAAATGGCAATAGAGCAGCATTCTGTCTATGCAACTCAACTTGTTAATGATATGGGCATCATGTCTTCTGGCCTTATAACCAGCCCTATCAAGTTCCTTCGAATCGCACAAGAGACAAACCTTTTGTCCCCCTTAAAGATCATATTCGACTATCTTGCATAGAGTTGGAACTTACTAAACCAATGGTTTAAACACGAGTAATTGTTTCCTACAACCATAATTGTTGATTGTATGTATGACTCCATGTATTCTCCCACAACAAAAACATCACTCAGGGAACAAAATTGGTGGTGGGATTCGTGCTGTTCTAACGAGGAAACGGACAATATATTTGCAATAAACATTCACCCCCTACTATACCTTAAGTCCGAGGTTGAGCTCCACTAAAGATCGCCTGATCTCCTTCATCAGGATGTTCATCCTTTCACACTCCTGGAACGCCACTATCGTATAGGGACTCCTGTCCTCTGTTCGAGCCATCATGTCCGGTATGTTGAACTCTTCTGGGACTTTGTCCAAGATCTCGTCCAAGATCTGTCGAACCTAGACTGACAAAACCACATATTAGCTCTCAAACGCAGGTTACAAAGAGAAATGATAGTATTGACCACTTGACTTGCCTGGATCCTATTTTGTGTGTAACATGACGGCCTCACAATTAGCTCTGCGGATAGAACCCCACAGTTTTTGGAAATGATCCAATAAGAGGAAGTAATTTTAAAAAGTAGGTGAATCGCCAAAAATACACTTCCCCACCTCAAATTATTTGCAGTGTAACTATGATTCCAGTCTCCCCCTAAACCCTCTTCGACGGATTTGACTGAAAATCCATAAGTGTTCTAATCATGGAATCCTCAATCCTCATATAAAATTTTGAAAAACAAATGGACTAATTTATGATCCATCTCGAGTCATACCAACTGTTGTCATCTATATAATTGGAACCATAAATGAATCCATTATGACGATAAGCCCCTCTTTCTGCTGAAAAAGAGTATCATTTAATGACCGCTATAATAATGCAACATGATATTATCTCGAAGAGTCCATGGAATTATTTAAATAATCTACTCTCCTACATTCCCCCATTTATAAAAATTGTTTTCCAAAATCACCAGACGTTGCCAGTTAGTTCACCTGGACATTGTCAGCAAACATCGTTAAAAAAAAAATACGATTTCTTGTTATGAGGACAATTTGACTGGCCAACTTAACTTCTTAAAATGATTTGTTTAATCGTTCCTCTATGCTAGAAGTCAGCACAGTAATTTGCTACGAAAATGGGAAGTTGCATCACAAGAAAGTCCAAAGGGGGCTAAATCCGAAGTAGAAAATATAAATATATAGGCGAGATATTTGTTATTTGAGTGTCTAAATATCTTTGTAATCTGCAATCTCTTGGTATTTTTCAAAAATACATTAAAGGCATATTGGGCTAAGATCCTTACAGGGTTGGTGTATAAATACAGAAACAGTGGGTTTAACCTGCGCAGGGATTGGTACTCTACACTACTCATACTGCACCTTGTCCTCTCGACTGACGCCTCCACCTGCAGCCGCTCCCGAGTCTCGAGGCTGCAACTCGAACACTGTCCGGAACATGTTCTCCGACAGAGTGGTCAGAAAGCCGATCTCGGCGTTCGGATGAAGACCATAGAGGACAGGACTTTCCTGGGGGAGCATGGCGTCGATGTAGCGATGGTAGCCGTTATAGTCAGAGTTGGGGGGAGAGGGGAACCCTGGCGCATAGGACAGCTCGCCCTCCACCTGAGGAGAAAAAAAGTTTAATAGTGTGTACACAACCTATACGACGAAAGAAATACGAAGTATAGAGTAACCAACATTGTTATCCCACGTATACTTGTTTTGGATGCTTGAGCTATTGTTAGTATGCTTCACTAGAGAGCCACAGTGATATACATAATGCAGTTCGCGAAAATTTCCTTAAATGGGCAAAATATATATTTAAATATTTATTGGAGGGGTTTTTACTTCTCAAGGTAGATCCCACAGTACCAGAGGTCGCAGTAGTCAGTATGGTGTCCTCCGTACAGCACTGGTATAGAATAAGATTGACTGGGTGGTTAGGTCCCTTGGTACCAGTCCATCTCTGCTACTTACCAGCTCAGGGCACATGTACTCCTCCAGGTAGGTCCTACAGAGCCGCCGGTCCCAGTCGTCAGTGATATGTCCTCCGTACATGATCTCACCAAACAGATACCTCAGGTCCTCCCAGGGGATCTTGCTGTTGTTCTCCAGGTAGTTGTACAGAACATGGACACTAATCGTCAGATCCCCTGAAATTTGAAGAATTGGGATTATTTGAAATACATAGCAATAGCTACCCGAAACAAATGTGAAGCTTTCTCAAACCTCCAGAATGAAGAGTTTGTTGTTTTCGTTTTTCGTAATTTGTTTTTTTCATATAGGACGGTTCATGTTCATATTGTGTGAATCGTACACCCTTCAATTCACACACAATGCGCAATCTCTGGTATATTTTAGATACAAATGAATCTTTGCTGTCAGATGTTGGGATAGTACTTTATGTATTAATACTTTAGGCATTTAGTTAGATCCGACATGCAATGATAAATGGACGACAAGGAGGTTATTGAACTAAGTTGGCGTGGCTGGGTGTGAAGCTAGTGGAAGGGGGAGCGCACAACTGGTGGCCCCGGCTACGGAGGGAAGATGCATACCAACGTTGAATGGGTAGGAGCGGTTCCAGCCCTGAGGGCCGAACTTCCTCCGTTCGGCCACCACCGCATGGAAGTAGCACAAAGAGAAGAGGACGGCCTTAAACTCAGCCTCCTTGGAGCACATCTCCAGAGTGTCCTGGTTGAAGTTGTCCAGAGCCTTGTGCAGGTTGGCCATCATCCCTGTGGGCGGCTCGTTCGTGATCTTGATTGACGACTCCAGCACGCCCTAGCAGCAAACAAATTTGTTAGAAACTACATTAGAAATCTTTTATAAGAACATAACGGGTCTCAGAACATAAATGTTAACACCCGTTCAGATTACATAGGTACTGAGCAAAGAAGTTATCTGAAGAATTCTTAAGGTAACGAAGACAAGGGAGTCCAACTAGAAGGGTAGCACAATAAACCCTAAAGCTGCGGTGCATGTAGCTACTTAACCACCCCGACTACAATCTACAAGCAAAGAAGTACAAGTAACTTTTCTACACCTGTTTTTTTCCTTTTATTTCAAACTAATGTTTCCCTTGATAGTTACCTCAATATTTCTATTAACAACTACTACTACTTCTCTATCATATTTTATATTATTTTTTTTAAATAATATGCCTGTGCAATGGGTATATTAAATCAGTTCTGACCTGGGGAATGGCGTGGGCTGCAGGATCCGGCGCAGGCTCAGCGCTTAGGTACAATCTGAAGTCTTTGTGAGGGCGTTCCATAGCTGCTTCCATCTTCTTATCCAGCGTGGGCAGCCATCTTGTTACCAAATGAATATTCTGCAATTATTCAGATAAACTTTGTACAGAAATGGTTTTCACAAAAATAGTTTTAAACATTTCTAATCTGTACCATGTACCCTTCTCAATAATTGTGCTTCAAAACCACCAACAATGATAAATAAAAATGGTGAAACTAAAAAACCCTTTTCGCAGAACATCAAACCAACAGACAAATAAAATCCTTACCATACAGAGAACAATAAACAATTTTAATATCAATTAATACTTATGATTTAGCAGACAAAATTCATATTGAAAAATAAGTGGGCTCTGTCTGACTACTAAATAATCCCACCGAAAGGACCGATTTTTCTAGGGTCAGGTATGCACCTGATATCGTCCCTCAAGGTAGTATTCCTGGTCCCATGGCTGTGAGGACAGCCGCCATTCAGACGTGTCTTGACACGACGATGGCGACTTATGCTGATGACTTAGCCGTTTTCGCCTCAAACAACAGCGGATCACCTCAACCTTATTGAGTCGTAAACGAGGTTGTTGTGTATCAACTTGAGTTCGAAGAAATCCGCACGGCGAGGGGGGTCCAAAACGTAAAATGAGTGCTATCTGTTTAATGGTTGATCGGATTCCATGAAATTTCACATGTAGCATCCTCATAAGGCAAGTTCAAACATAGGCTATGTGGCATCGCCTGATGAAAGCACCCTTCTATGGTTCTCAACTCACTCTACGCAACATGGGAGATACATGCAAGTGCATCAAAAGTGTTTCATAAACTCCTTAATACTATTACGTTTATGGTGTTCCATCTAGTTCAGTTACACTCTACAAGTGTAACTGAACTAGAAGCTGGAGTGTACCTGCAAGATGACCCAGTGTCCCAGCTTGGATCCCATCTCCATGGCTGTTTCCGCCACCACCTCCTGGCCCTGACCCAGAGACACGTTGTGGAAGTTCTTCTTGTCCGCCGTGAAACCCACCTTCTTGCCAACTCGCTCCACATCCTAAGAAAAGTTAACATTGAAATTACTTATATTCAATCCTTTGCACAGGGGAAGTCCCAATTTTTTCTTTTCTAAAATTAATAACTATTAGTCGTAGGTATGCATTCTTCGTTTTGTTTGTAGATGAACAATTACACATTTTGATAAAATAATCACCACGAATAATTTTTTGCATGATCTTATCATATTAAAAAGAATTGTAATTTCGACATTTTTAAAAAAGGAAAAATAAATAATCCTCAAATATAAAATATCACACTCAATATAAAATTATGCAGTAATGTTGTCCAAGATGGCTATGGTATTTGTTTTATCACAAAGTGTAATTTATTTGTCTACAAAACAAAGCCAAGAGTGAAGTTTACTAATTTTTGAGTTAGTAATTCTAGAAGAAAGGAAAGTTGACATTTCAAACCGAAAATATGAAAAAAGCATCAATATTTTTGAATACTTCTATGTATCAGTAATATAACACATAAAAATTGTCATGAAGTGGGAAGAGTGATAATAAAATAAAAACATGCTATGTAAATAACAATAATTAATGAAACTATAATGACTTTTCATAATAATATGTATTTTCGGAATGTTTCAACAATAGGGATACAATATATCCCGAATGAAGTCTGAGAGACACTGTCTGATACTGAACGAAAAATATTCTGCTCATTTTGAGTTCAATTTCAGATGTTGACAAAATCTCCAGTAATTTTGCTCCGTCATCAAAGGAATAGTAGGAAGGAAGCAATTTTTGGCTTAGTTTGTAATAGCACACTCCAGAAAATATTATACACAGTTGTCTCTAGTTTTCAAAATCGGCAGAAATATGAACCGGGACATTATATTAAAATATTACAATAGTGATTTAACAATATTTTCATTGTTAAGTAATGGAGGTAAGTTACCCTGGTGGGGTCGACGCCAGCGGACAGTATGAAGAAGACGGGGACGGTGGAGCTGGTCTCTTCGTAGGATTTGTCGAACTCCACAGTCCGGGCCGTGATGTACTTACTCCCCATCTTTTCCTCTATGAAACATCTGTTCAAAAGTAAAATACACTAAGTTAATAATAAAAATACAAAACAATTGTCGGTGAATCACCGGCAAAGTACTTCCCCAGAATGATTGATTAATCAATTAACTTTTTGCTCCCCCTCCACAACCAGTCGACCGTTTATGCTAATATTTAAAAGTTGACTTTCATGCTAAATTTTGGGTCAATGAATTCATTACATCGGCAGTTATTGGGGTATTTGAATTGAGCTCCCCCCTCCCGTTCTACTGATTCCTCTAAAAATTAATGTGTCGCCCTTATGGTGTTTTGTATTCACAAATGAAAATTACATTCATTACAACTGCAGTTACTAAAATTTTTGGGTTAAGCCTCATCCTAATTCCTCTCTTCCCTTTGACCGATCTGGCTGAAAATTGATAATTGTTGTCCCTATAGGGTTTTGATAGCACATATAAAATGTCGTATCGATACATTCATTCTATCGACAGTTATTACAGTATTTATGTTAAGCCTCCCTGAAAATCAATAGGTGTCGTCTTTAGAGAGTTCAGGATTTACTTCGTGTCGATACATTCATTCTATCGGGAGTTATCGTGTTCACAGACATACAGAGAGACTTTTTTTTTCATATTCGAAATCTAATTGGTCGAAAAACATGAAATTCCGTTGAAAACTCCGCATCGAATTTTTGACTGATTATATAACTTCGTCTATACTTCGTTTTGTTGGGAAAGTAAAATATAAAAAAATAAAAAAAATACGAGCTGTATATAAAACCTCCATATTGGCAGACCTACCTTACAGCGTACGTCATGCGATCGGGCCGGAGGGACCTCATGATACAGAGCCGCTGGAACGCCGACTTGTTCTTCCAGTCCTGAGGCAGCTTGTCCCGTTCCGGACTCTCCCCTTCACAGAACTTCCTCCATCTCTTAGCCGCTGCTAAGATGTCATTCTCCAAGTTACTGAAAAAAATATGTATATATATATATATATAAATAAGAACAGAAGAACTTAAATATATAACTGGATCACAAATATTACTTACTACATAATAATATTATGTACATATATTACTACATATTATGTAGTAAGTAATACTTGTGCTCCAGTTATATATTATGAAGGGTTGAAAGCCATAGAGGTGTAAGTCATTTGAAAGTGTGACTGGATGTGTCAGACTCACACCATTATTACTGCTATCAAAATGTTGGAATTGGAAAATGTTGCATTCTATCGGCTAGTAAAGTAAACTAGGACTTAATTCACTCCTCCTCTCAACAGTTATGCCTATAAAGATTTCGTAAAAGAAGAAAGTCAAGAATAGATATAAAAAAATTGACTTACACCACTATGGCTTTCAACCCTTCAGATATTGGCCAAATGTTTCTGGAGCAGAAAAATACGTTATTCAATGAGAGAGTAGAGCTATAAAGTGGACTAGGAGCTCAAGAGAACTGGTCCTTCCTGGCCCAGTTGGCAGTGCACAAGTACATTAAACCAAACAAAATACATTCTATCTACTTCTCTAAAATGGACATTCTTATCCACCTCTAACGTTTCACCTGTGAAATGGTGGGCAGCGAAGGGATCTCGGAAACTATTGAACCTACAGAGAAAGGAACTTCACACACTTTTCTCAGGGATTTACAATGATAGAATACATTCGGGGTTTCATTGGAAACCCATATTATTCATAATTTTTCAAGTATGTTTTATACTATTCAGATTTTTCCTGGAGGTAATATTTTTTGAGATATTTTCCGTTTGTATTGTGATGTGATAAAATTAATTCTAAATTACTGATATATTCTTCATCCGATTTTCAACACACGTTCATGGAATCTCCACTTACTAACTGTTTTTATTAAAAAGGAACCAAATGGCCATATTAAAATTGGTAAAGGAATGTTAAAGTACTAAACGATATATAACCAAATATTACTGAAAAATATTTAGAGGGTATCTAGTGCAAAAACAAACTGATGGGATTAAAAAAAAATAAGAATCAAAAAACTGAAAATATGAATAAGTAACAATATTTAAAAAAAAAAATTAAATAATCTAATATGTGTAGAGATAACTCTAAACTTTAAAAGATAGTTTAGAAAAATTCTGATTTATAATATCACTTCATAAGCTATGCTACCTATCTCGCTAAATAGAATGAACTCATAGAAATAACATTCTCCCAAATAAAATAATTCAAAAATGACTTCCAATTTATAATAATTTCAAATAGCTGTTTTAATAATAGTGTGACATACTTGAATTCTTCCATTCTGGCTAAAGCAAGGATTCCTCCCCACAGAACATTGCTCAGAAAGTCAACAGGAGAGGTTTCATTGGGCACGTAAGGAAATCTCAAAAGGAAATCCAACTCTTTCTGAGATATTTCATTTTCTTTGAGCAAAATCTGAAAATTATTAAATACTTACAAGTCAATTTCAAACAGTATGACTAATTTAACTAAAAAAAAAAAAGACTGTAGTTGGAATTGGAAAAGTAACCAAAATCAATCAACTAGCAACATTTTTGTTATTTTTTTTATGTTAGGTAGGCTCCCCAAACAGGGATAATTTTAGTTTTTATTTGAAGGGTCTAATTTTGAGATCGAAGAAAGTGTCTCAATTTGGCTCTCAAATTAGGGACACTTTATATTTCTTCTTATTTTTGTTTGAGAACAGCTAGTGACTCAATATATACTTTATATTTACCTGAATTGCCATTTGCGCCATAAATATCAATTTGTCACATTCAAAAAGCCCTCTAGTGGTGTACATAAAAGTAGCAAATGAGATACTGTCGATCAGATTAATAACCCGGGTGAGGAGTTCTGCGTTGGGAGGAGCATAGCGGATAGCACGATGGAACACAATGCTGAAAGCCTAGAACAACAAATATAGTAAAATTATGCAGAAATCAAGTTGAGCAATCAGAGCGCATATCTGGTACAAGACTGCACCTGTGTCAGGAAAGAAATACGATTCAATGGCTGCCTATGTACCCAGCGAGACCAAACCCTGACTTGACTTGACTGAGATTGATTCCTGGGTGGTCAATTGAGTCATTACGCATAGAAATGTTTTTTGCATTTATGCAGAAAACGTATAAAAAATACTCATCTATTTCGTCTGTCTTCATTGAAATAAGAGAAACCTACAATAATTGACTAATAAATGTTTATATTTTCTTAAGGGATGTTATAACATAAAAAAAAATACCAACAAAACATCAATAAACAGAATTGATACACTGATCATCCTCTGAACATTTTTTTTATTTTATTCAGAAGCAATTATAAACCATGGGATACCGGGAAATCAAAATCAGATAATTGTCATGTTCTGAGGGAATTTTAAAAAGGTTCTCACAAAAAATCATTTTCCGACAAAATTTCAATTTTGATTGTTTTTGACTTTTTAGCCTCTGAACCACTCGTATCTTTCACTTATTTACTGATTAAAATATATTTCAAACTAAATGTTGTACTAAGAACCAAGGGTGAACCTCTTAATATTCGAGGCTTCAAAGGAGAAGGGAATTATCTCTTACGAAGTTTTAAAGGCCTCTGGCAACAATGAGTCCATATTCTACGTGTAGATTCAAGTAAACGACACCAAATATTCTTGTGAGCCAAGGTCTAGTCCAGTCTGGAGAGAGACCTAACTAGTTTTATTCGGTCGAGGAAGGGAGTACCTTTTTCATTGAAAGATTCATTGACACAAGGGCTGTTGTTGTTAACATCTTTAATTGTTGAGTGAAGTGTTTACCATTTTATACAATTTTTTCTGTAAAATAAAGAAACAAATCATTTTATACCTGTTGCATGTGTCATTACTGTGCTGTTCCACCTCCAAATAATTCAGTTTATGATTTAGATGAAATTTGCTAGGAATACTTATCGCCTTCTTCCCCAATCATACTTACCTTAAGTGAGAACTGGTAGATGGGGTTGATCTTGTTGAGATCGTTCATGATGAAATATATAATGGATGCTCGCATGGCCACTGGTCTGTAGATCTCCCTCGCCTCATCTATCTCCACAGAGGTCAATTTGGCCTCTTCCACCTTCTCTTGGATTTCTTCTGCCGTCTTCTTCGTGTTCTCTAGGTTGATGACCAGGTCTCGGTCAGATAGGATATCTGGACCCGCTGAGGCTAGACGTTGCAAAAGGTCGTCTTCCAGAGTCTTTAGTGTGATCTTGAAAGTGTTCTGTTGCTTCGTCAGATTTGCCTAGAAGACATAAAACATTTTTAAAATACAAAATCATATGACAATACTAAGTTTGACCTAGAAAACAATACTGAGTTTGATCGATAAAATAACAACTGAGTTTGATTCATAACACAGTATTGAGTTTCAACGGAACAAGGTCAAAGGTTGTTGCCACTGATGATGACGTATACATGTTCGTTGGTATTATCATCTGAAAGATCGCAGGTTATAAAAAGGAGTTGAAGAATAAGAATTCAAGTTCCGGATTGAATGTCGCTGTTATCTACCGCTAAGAGCTGAAGAACCGACGGAGTATTGGTTAATCCTGTTTCGACATCAGCCATCTCATAGTTCCTGGTTCCACATAAGTTAGTTCTTTGGAACAGCTGAACCCTATGTCTGTCCCGAGAATTGGGGAACGACATGCTCTGGGTCTCTCGATGACACCGCTCTAACAGGTCAGGTTCTTCTCTCTTCTCAAAGAAGAAAGCAAGACATCAAAAAGGTTATGCCCAGTCATGGCTGCCCGCAAAATAGGGTTAGTTTGTTTATTGTTTATTCTGTACCCCTGCTACTCATCTCAATTTTAAAGTACATTTTAACATAAAAGTGAATATAGAACTTATCTACAGTAAAAACCATGAGTTAAGAGAGTCTAGAGGTGGGGATTCTGTTTACCAGTGATGGGAGGGGCCATCCCCCCAGTGTGTGACAGTGTATCCTTACCTTCTGTGATTCCAGATCGGGGCGCTCTGCTTTCACCACCTCTGCCAGGAGCTGCTCCTCCAGACCGTCCTTCGTCACTGTAAAGTTGATAAGGGTGGCCTGTGCCTGGATCTCAGGCTGGTAGTGGGGGTTTCCCAGCTTCGTGTGTAATATCATACGGAACTTACGCGAGAAGTCTATCTCACGGTCTCCTATCTTCACGGCCCTGCAATAGCCAGAAAAATGAATTAATGAAGGATATATTAATGCTAATATAAAAAGCTTTGGTATTTCTTTATTCTTCAATATTTTTTCTAACATTTAAAACGATTTTACATTACTGGAAAATTCTGTGACGAAAAGCGTTAAGAAATTAATTTGTCAAACCCTCAACAGATGCCACTACTTCTCTCTTCAGGTTAGTCCATGGAAGCGAGCTTCTCATGTTATTAATATAAGAGATAATTATACTTTGTTTATGAATCAGAATAAAACCTTATCAAAGCCAGCCGCCGTAAAATTTCGTCTTATAACTCAACTTGTCCCTGCACTAAATCAGTACGCCACAAAATTGTAGCTCCCTCCGCCCTCTTAGGTTAATAGCCGATCACTATAACCCCGAACCTCTGTCAGGATTTCTAAACCCTTCTCATATTTAACCGAGTTGGTTGAAAATCAACATGCATCTTACTAAGGAATGTCGAAAATTTGAAAATCTGAAATGGATGGAAAGAAATTGTTCTTAATACACTGTATGAGAACTGTCCGTTATCGACAAAAATCCGTGAATAATGTTTTATGATGTTATTCTAAAGCAATAGTGTTTCTCTTACCTAGATTCATTTAAAAAGGTAAGACAGGACCAACTAACATAAATCGGGTAGCCTGTTAGTTGTTTTCTTTGGAAAGAAAAGGAAAGAGTGTGAAAGAAGTCTTGATATACCTCCCTTTCCTGATGAGGGTTCTTCCTAGAAGATTGTCCAGGACTGGGTCGATGGTTTCCCCGATGTTCTCTATGAGTAGGGTCGATCCGTCCTGAACAGCTCTTTCGATGCGATCCAAATAGTTCTTCTGGCCAAGTCGAATCACTTTCAAATCTTTACCATACTTGGTCTTAATCCATTTAACACCTTGCAGCTGAAAAAAGTAAAAGTGCCTGCCTTCATACATATGCCACAATGGAAAATATCAATGCAGACGTCACACGTCACTGATAGAGATATAATCACACAGAAACAAAAAAACAACATCTAAAAAAATATATAGATATAAAAATACACAAGAAACCGCTAATAACTTCCTTGAAATGACAGGGAAATAATAATAATAAGAGTGAGTGGCCACTGGACAGTATGTGGCATCCTCAGAGCACATTCTGTAGGTCGGGAGTTCAATGTTCCATTGAGCGATCTGGTCATCGTCCGTTAGCATCTGCGAAGGGAATGTAAGAGTGGGATGGAGGGCATGATAGCCGGGCTCTCTCCGCGGTTTGCAGTTTAGTTAGACCTATGTACCTGTGGGTCGATCATAAGGGGCCACCGGACAGAACTGGTCAGGATGGTAGCGTTCTCAGAGGACATTCTGTCGCTAGGCAGTCCTTCCATGTTCCACTGGGCGATCTGGGCATCGTCCGTTAGCATCCGCATTGGATCCAGACCAGCTGTCATAGGCACTGGCGGCTGAACAAGAACAAACAAACATTAATAAATATTAACAAAGTAGCACCAATCCACAAATAAATATTTGTTGTTCAGAAACTTATCGTTGTAAGTCAGCCAGAGAAATTTAAGTTGTTCCACCTAATTTATTTTTTACTGAAATTTCCCTCCCTTAGTTCCTATTACAATCTTGTTATCCTATACATTAATATTTGTTTGGGTTCGAGCTCACACAGGCGAGAAGGGAAACAAACTTGCTGATAGGTGGCTAAGGAGGCCTCGCAAGACGAACCTTCGAAAGAATTCAGAAGAAGGCATCGATGTCACCCCTAAAGAGATCTCTGAAGCTGTGGGGGAGGGAGACGGGGAAGATATGGACCTCATTGGCCCTCTTCCCGTAGATCAAGGACAGGATGAGCTAGATGATTTACAACTTCTAAGTTGAGAAACGCGGACATATTGTGGAAACTTGTAATAAATAAATAAAACAAACTTATTTTTGAAATATTGTCTATTCCACTAAAGATATATATACATATATAACTACCGGTTTCGGCTTTATACCATCGTCAGGTCTAGTTATGAACTAAGTCAGTTTGCAGAGAGCGACCCTTCAAATACATCTCAGGTCAAAGGCTATTAAAACTTGGGAGTCCCCCGGCTGTACCGTTAGCTAACTCATGAAATATTTCTTAACAAAACCTAGTTCTAAATTTACATAAAACAATGTCACTAGACTAATCGTGGAAAAATAACAAATAAATAAGTACAAATACAAGTAAATAATAAAAATAGAAATAAAATTAATAATAATGTTAAGATTTAGATAACTTGAAACATATATGTGGAACCAAATATTAATAACAGATAATACAAACATATATGTGGAAACAGAACTGGTTTAGGGTGTTAACAAAGGGGAATAGTTGAAATAAATTTGGTCATTCATACAAATGTTCCTTTTGTTAGCTTTATTTATTTCTAATTGCTCTAAGCTATTAAGTAGCCTGCTTTTTGGGCAATAATGGAGATATTTGATGCCTGTAGATGGGTCGAAAGTGTGGCTATTGTCAATTATGTGGGTCGCGAATGTAGAACGGTTTCCTCGGTTCTTTATTTCGGCCGTGTGTTCTTTAATTCTTTCCCTAAAACGACGTCCTGTCTGTCCATTGGTCTGTACATTGGACAGACAGGACGTCGTTTTAGGGAAAGAATTAAAGAACACACGGCCGAAATAAAGAACCGAGGAAACCGTTCTACATTCGCGACCCACATAATTGACAATAGCCACACTTTCGACCCATCTACAGGCATCAAATATCTCCATTATTGCCCAAAAAGCAGGCTACTTAATAGCTTAGAGCAATTAGAAATAAATAAAGCTAACAAAAGGAACATTTGTATGAATGACCAAATTTATTTCAACTATTCCCCTTTGTTAACACCCTAAACCAGTTCTGTTTCCACATATATGTTTGTATTATCTGTTATTAATATTTGGTTCCACATATATGTTTCAAGTTATCTAAATCTTAACATTATTATTAATTTTATTTCTATTTTTATTATTTACTTGTATTTGTACTTATTTATTTGTTATTTTTCCACGATTAGTCTAGTGACATTGTTTTATGTAAATTTAGAACTAGGTTTTGTTAAGAAATATTTCATGAGTTAGCTAACGGTACAGCCGGGGGACTCCCAAGTTTTAATAGCCTTTGACCTGAGATGTATTTGAAGGGTCGCTCTCTGCAAACTGACTTAGTTCATAACTAGACCTGACGATGGTATAAAGCCGAAACCGGTAGTTATATATGTATATATATCTTTAGTGGAATAGACAATATTTCAAAAATAAGTTTGTTTTATTTATCTAGATGATTTAGTTAAACATACATTCATACTTGATGTAATAGTAATAGAATTAGAGACAGACTGCTCCAATTAGAAAATCAACTTCCTAGAAGAAATTATTAAATTCACTTAAGTCTATTGAAGAGTTTCTTGAGCAATCTCAAATAATTAAATCAGTTAAAAATAGTAATGTTTTTTGATATTAATTATGCAAGGGAGAATTTCAGTTCAGGGGAAAATGTTGGCAATGAAGAACAGAAATAGGATTACAAAAGAGGTACGGTCAAGAGGCAGTGCCGGACAGAACCGAACACCTGCAGGTTCAGCAACTCAACCGTCGGTATTATAAATAAGTCTTTAATTAACGTTTTCCATCTCTTTATTATTTAAAAAATATTTACCGCATATTTAGGCATCTGAGGTATCCAGTAGTCGTGGAGCAGTTCCTCTCGGTATCTCTTGGTGAAACAGCCCACGTAAGAGATGAAGGCTGTTACCAGCACCACGTCTCCGGGCAGCGTGTTCAACTGAATTTTCAAACTGAAAAAAGTCATAAAATGTTATTATTGTAACTTTAATCTCCAAATGTTGGTAGATGAGTAGCTAAAGTTTTAGTAGAATTTCTTTAACAATAGAAATGCTTCGCTACACATCTTTGCAAAGTTTCCTTTTCAACAGTTAAGAAGTCTGCAACATTTTATTTGCCATAACTTTTCGATTTTATGGATTAAACAATTTACTGTTTTATTTTAGTATCTCAATCTGAACCCATATTTGTACATCCTTACGGTGCTCAGACAGGGCAGGAAGAGCGGTCTCTTTACTGGCTGCTGACCTTTTCTAATTTACAATAGCAGCAATTTTATTACAATTTGAATAATCACATAACAATAAAAACGACCAGCTGTCTCAAGATTTGGACCGTCACCTTCTAGGAGTTTATGAAGCGGCACCTGTATGAGCCAAGTATTGAGAAAACAAGATGGAGGTATGTATATGTATGTGGGCTAGAGATGAACATAGATTTGTTGAGACCATCTATGTTCTACTCAATCATCAATGTTTTCTTTTATATTCTCAAACTGTTAACTTCTGAATATTACTCGGGCATACCTGCTAATTTGATATTTTGCAATCAAATGGAAAATCATTTAATATCAATATTCGATAAAATAAACATCATTATTTATATAAAACTTCATTCAAATTCCCATAGATAATTTTTTTCAATAGCTTACGACACAAGACACAAATCTAGATGGCATCGGTGGCAATGCATAATTCATTTTTCATAATTCCATACTTCACGAGTTCACAAGGAGAGTCCACTCGAAACACAAACAAACCGATTGCTTTCAGTTCAGAATTAAGATTTTTATTATCTTTTAATCGGTTGTCCTTTAAATATTGTCACTATACATTATTATATATAACTAGGGGTCCCCTCCATCCCCTGCGGCTCTCAGCCGGATTGGTATAACTCATTGCTGCCTGTACTCCTTCATAGATATGACATAATTTTTGCAATGGATGCTCATCTCTAATTTAGGCTACAGTAATATTGTAAACAGATTACTGACTCTTGAACAGTAAGCCGCCATCTGGTGTTCTCTGAAGCGAGACCGTTGACCAAACGATTGGCGAGGTCGATCCCTTCTGCAGTTTTGGCCACCTCGGATTCACACTTCATCTTCTCACTCATCGCATACTCATACTTGGCCATCAACACTGCAAACGTTTCTTCTAAGTACTATGGGCAAAACAAACGAGCACTAATAATATAAATTTTTGAAGTTAGTTCTTTGAATGATGAAGAACCTTATAAAAGTTGTAACAATAATGCGTGCGATTATAAGGATGAGCAAAACTATAGATTTTCAGTAATCTTAAATAGCCAGAAGCCAGTACTTTTTTGTATTTTTTAATAGCTCTTTGATGTAGATTAAAAATGTGTAGGATCGAGTACCAGGTACTCGCAGTATTCGATTCTGAACAGTGGTCGTGCTACTCGACTGCTTCAATCCTCTCCACCGATCGCCTGTTTCCTCGCTCAATCCGTCCATGTTTCTGGAAACTTAAATAACATCTCGTCACTTCTTTGTTTCGAGAAGATCCGGAGATATAGAAATAGGTAATAAATAAATCAGAAAACATTGGAAAAAAATAGCCTTCAGCTACAATTATACGCAATTCAAGTGAACTGTGATAGTTGCTTGGGATTATTTTAAATTGTTTCCATTAAAATCGCATACAAATATTTTCCTCCGGATAATCCATCGTTTCCACGAATCCATCCTATTCCCGTTCCCAACTAGGAAGAGTTTGAAGGTTCTACCGTTTTCTTGTATTCAAGCACCTGTCTAACCCCGTATGACTTTTTTCATTATTTTTTCTGTATGTTTTCTATTTAATGAATTATGATTAGCAGGTATTTATTACTTACCGCTATTTTCTCTTTGACAGCCTGGAGCCTGGCTCGAGCTGCAGCTAATTCAGCGTTGGCCGCCGCCAAAGCCTTTCTTTTTGGCAGTACAACCATCCACACTTCATGGAACTTCATTATGTTGATAACCCATGAGCAAAGACCTATTCAACAAGAGTTTAAGCCTCAACTCAGTTAAAACTACATTTATAACAGTTTTATTGTTTGTAGCTGAACCATCTTAGAATCCTGTCGATGAAATGCTTGACAGATGGGTCTAGACAGATAGACAGAGGAATCACAGAAGGCGGTATTTGGATCCCGAGTCTACGTTTCCGCTTATACTGCACCATGCTATATTTCAAGCGAAGAAGGTGGCATTCCTGGACGGCGCATCTAGGAGAGAAGTAGTGAATCGTGACATGGAGGAGGTGTGGATCTTCTCCGACAACCAAGCAGCACTCCAAGTATTTGATGACGCCGAAATCGGATCAAAGCTAATAAGGGAATGCATCAATCTTTAAACATCCTAAGTAACTACAAAAAAGTTACAATTTACTGGATCCCCGGTCACTCCGGGAATTCAGAAAAACGAGAAAGCAAACCAATTAGCCAAAGACGATTCAGGTACTCCCGTCATGGGGCCAGAGCCTGCGTTCGGAACATCCAGGGAGGCATACAGAACCCGGATAAAGAAGAGATCTAGAGACCATATTGGAGGAAGAGAAAGAACTGAATGCAGACAGTCAAAGATGTTCCTGGGTGAGGTTCCAAGGTGGTGGGGGATGATATCCTCAGCCTCAGAGGGTAAAAAAGGAATCCTCACAAGACATCCCCAATTCATCCTAACCCAAACTGCTATGTTGCACATGTGCATGGATCAACCTAGAAAAAGTTAAATTGGAAAATAAAATATATATAAGAGATTTTTTTGATTTCTAAGGTTCTTTAATTAATAATTATTAATTAATTATAAATATACATTCATTCATAATAATTATAAATATACATTCATTTAATTAATTATAATTCATTTTAAGGAATAGTTACCGGCAGCAGCACTGGACTTGGTGATGACGTTCTCCGGAGTGAAGTCAGTTTCATGGATGTAGGGCTGGATCGCCTTCACCACCTCAGGGTGGATGTTCTCTTTGTTGTAGTGGACCAGGGTGGAAAGGAAGCTGTCTGCAGAGCCCATTATTGCCTTTACAAACATACATGTACCATCTATCATTAACCTCAAAAATACAATAAATAGTAATTGACAGAGTCCAGCAGAGCTCCTTTATGTTGAAACACATGCATGTGCCTTATATGTGTGCAGACCCTATAGGTTTTGATAATTATCCAACATGAGGAAGTTATATAAAAAATATTATAGATAAGTGCGATCAGGTCCCACGCAGAAAGGTTCCGGTGATGAACAATGCTTTGATGTACTTATAAATATACATTCAATAAATTCATAGTTCTGTAATATATTTGACATTAACAAAGAAATTAAGTTTTATTGACTCAAGGTAGCCAACTCAAATACATTCGGATACTCAGAACGACAATTACAATTTGTGCATAAAAAAAATTGCTGTTTCCTTATGTGTCACACCTTGATATTAAAAATAATGAACCTTAATTAAATTAATTACTTAGAGATCCGACATATTGAACGCTCAAATTTCAAAATATCTAACACACAAAATCACTTTACTATAATATATGTTTTATTAAGTTTTTCGTTAGAATTAATTGGTTACATAATTTGGATTAATTTAAATATACCTATTTAATAATAAAATATGTTATTTGAAGCAAGTTTTATATCCAACTTACCCAGAAAATATGGTCCATATTTCTTTTATAGTTCTTTTTTACCCTATTAATTTTTGCCCAATTGATGGTCTACATATCATCCCTTCATGCGAAAATAATTTCCATACAGACAGATGTCAAACACTCGATAATAGAGGCGGTTTTTGTGGGACTGAGATGTCAGTTTTTTTTTTTTTTTTTTTAAATTTGATACCAAAATATTGAGTTTAGAATTCAATGCATTCGATTTTTTACAATAAATCTTAAAATTAGTACTAATCATAATTATGTGACCTTTATGTTGCAACAAAAAAAAGTTCCACTCACTTTGGCAGCTTTCCAACTCCTGTCTTTGGGTATCTTCCCCTTCTTGGCCAGGAGGACCATCACAGCAGCAGCCACATTGGCAACAGCCGCCGGCGGAGTACCGAAAGACTTCATCTCCGTCAGGTTGGTCTGTAACAACAACATTTACATTGTGATATAAACGAAATAGGAATACTACTGAATTAAAAAGTATTTTTTTCAGAAATATACGAGAAATGGTGCCATCGGACACACCAAATAAATAAGTCTAGCAGTATTACCCGGCATTGTACGGGCAACTTTGACTTTCACTCATAATATCTCTCATGCGGATCCTAGGTAATTCTTCGACAGAACATTCAAGACGTTAACATTTTCAATGATTCACATGAAATGGGGCATATAGTCCTTCAAATCCCAGGAAAAAGGCAATGATGTTTTTTGTTTTGGGCTTATAAGGACATGTGAAATGTTCTGAAAATCCGATCAACTTATATGTGCGTATATCATCGTATAAATTAATTTATACGACACGATGGTTTAATGCCAAAACGGATGGTATATGTATATTTTTTTCGTGAATTAAATAATATTTCAAAAAGAAGTTTGTTTTATTTACCACGAATAATTTGAGAGATGTGATATTTTGTTGAGCAGTGTAGTATAGTTAATACTTTAGACTTAAGTTGTGTATTCTCAGAGTTTAAAACTTGATAAATTAATGTGGAAACCATCAATTAATCCAAAAACTCTTATTCTATCTGTAGAAAGCATACCTTGTTGAGTGTGTTGAGGGCTTCCTGAGCCGCCACCAGAGCTGGCTCTGCTTTGGCCAAGTCCTCTTCACAGATCTTCTGTTTGATCAGTACATCTTCCTCGATCACACGAACCTTTCTCTCCTCGTCAGTTGCTGTATAAAACACAAAATAACAGATAATATACGATTAACTTGACCCTGGTAAAGTCTGTGGGAACGATACCCTACCTACTTATTCGATTTCTTCGAGACTATTGGCTACAGTGACATTTGCAGGTTTTCACATTCTGCCTATAAAAACTAAGAAAGCGTAGCTAAATATTCAAGAGTTATTAAATTTGTTCTGCTCTCTTAGATACTTACCGGCTGCAGGAGGGCGCCGGTAGCTCAGTGGTATGCGTACTTGCTTACCGAGCTCAAGATCGCGGGTTCGAAACCCGGCCGAGGCCCTTAATTTATTTTATCTAAGAGGTAAAAAAAAAAAAAACTTGAGAACGCCGTCCTTCTGATGGCACGTTAAGCGATGGTTCCGAACCTGTGCGATGTCAGGTACTCCCCTACCTTAGGTAACTAAACCTGGGTAGCCAAAATTGGGGACTCCCACAGTTGAGCTTACAGGGAAGGGATAAAAGCATTGGATGCTTAGGTCCCTAGGTGTACACACCACCTCTACCAAACTATATACCGGCTGCGAAATTGTTCATCAATTGTTTTGAATTGAATTTGAAAAACAGATTACAAGCAGGTATTGGATTAGGCTGGCGAGGCTATGGGAGGGGGAATGGGAAGGTTAGTGGGAGGGGGAGCTTTCAACTCCTCTAACTCGTGGCCTCAGCTTCTTGAGTAACTATACTACAGTAGATACACACCTTGTCTGCTGTACGACGGGCCTAGGATGGAGTTGATATGCGAGACAGGGTCGTACCTGGGATTCGACCCCCGGCGTCACACCGTTCTATAGCCAGCGAGCACCCCACATTAATCCTGAGCACTCTCGGCGCGCCAAGGAAATTAAGGTGGACTGGGAGTGACCGCCGATCGTCGCAGATGGTCGACGGCGGTCGCTCCTAGCCGACCACAGCAACAGATAGGTACTTATTTTCCCCTTATTTGATATAATTATATAATAAACTTGTTACGCCCTCTTTTCCCCGACGGTGCGGCGAACGGATGTCGTGGTCGGAGATCGGCAACCCCCCAAAAAAAAGTTAGGTACAGACCTATAGTTTGTTCCTTCTGCACCTTCTCCTTCTCTCTGGCAACCTCCTTAATAAGCTCGCTGGCTGCTGCATTTTTCTGTTCCACAATCTTGCCTTGTTCAGCCAGTTGTATCTTCAATCCTCCAACCTACAGAACAACTAATCTGAAGTAACAATAACAAATTAACAATTCAAAGGCAGACAGACACACAGGAAATGTTTTTTACATTTTTGGAATGAGGCTGTCGGGGAAATAATGAAAGTGCGTCGAGAACTCAACAACAAATTTCTGACGGAATACATAAGGGGGAAGTAATAAAAAAAAAAAGTATATAAATAAAACTTATTTTTCTTTATTTATGAATGATTTTTGATATAACTAATTATAATATCAACTCTGACAAATCAGGAAAATTCTTAGAGATCTCTTTTTTCCATAAACAAAGAATCACCTGAATATGAAAACTAGAGGTGATACAGAAAAATACATAATTTCTTTGTCAAACTTCACTATATATTCTCAAATACTCAACTAGTTTTGCCGTGTTAAGGCATTATCAAGAGTCACTTATAAACTATACATTTTATTAGTTTATAAGTGATTCTTGATAATGCCTTAACATGGCGAAACTAGTTGAGTATTTGAGAATATATAGTGAAGTTTGACAAAGAAATTGTGTATTTTAATTATCTATTCCTATAAAAATCATTTACACTTGCCTCTGCGGAAAAAGAAAAAAAAATTTGAACAGAGCAATCGTTCAAAAACAATTCATTACTTAACACTGGAAAATTGTTTAATGAAAACTCTGTTAATACTGTATAATTTCTAATGTAAAACTTGTCTAACCGACCAAAATCAAGAAAATACTATAATTTGTCAAGTGAATTTAATTTAACTAACCTGTTCAGCACATGAGACCAATTTTTGTAGACCATTTTGTAGTCGTTGAATTTTTTCCTGAATTTCTTTATTTTTTCTTTTTAACAATTTTGCATACAAATTGATCAATTCCAAAAATGACTTGGGAGTGGTGTAGTTGTAGCGACGCTCGTTGGTCAGGTAAGTGGTGGACATGTTGTTGACTGAGGTATGCATGAAGGCCATCAGCAGCGAGACTGAATTGACCAACGATTTCTGAAAAAAAATAAAAATATGTATAATATATATACATAAGGTGTTGTCCTTATGGGATTTTGATCACACATATAAAATTTCGCGTCGATTCATTTATTCTATCGCCAGTTATTAGAGTTTTTATGTTAAGCCTCCTTCTAATCCCTCTTTTCCTCGGTCGATTTGGCCGAAAAACAATAGGTGTTGTTGATAGAGGGTTCTGGATTCACGTATAAAAATTTGTGTTGATACATTCATTCTATCGGTAGTTATCTTGTTCACAGACAGACATTTGTTCTATTTGAAATTTAGAGGTCGGAAACATAAATTACTCGTTGAAAACTCCGCATCGAATTGTTGGTCGATTACATAACTTCCCCTATACTCCATATAGCTGAGGAAGTAAAATATTGGAAAATATTTTCATAATTGTTACCGGCAGTACGGCGACCTCTGCCATGAACCTGGCGGAGACACTCTCGAGAGCCTCTTGGGGCCACTCCATAAACCAGTCTATCGTGGTACAGTTGACGAGGGCAGGGAACTTCCTTGCCCGGATCCTGAGGGTCGAACCCACGGGAGAGAAACAGAGGATCGTCTTGAGGTTGTGCCGGGTCCGGTCGATGAAGAACTTCCAACAGTTCTCCTTCGTGTCCATAATACCAGCTCCTTTCGTCTAGCATGGAAATATATATATATATATTAACATTTATGTCTATGGCAGGTAAGTCCTCGCCTCAGAAAAACAGGGAAAGACAATTATAGTTTCAAGATAAGTAGACTTAATGGCGGTGAATAACAGTCAATGAACTTCCCCAGCTGGAATCTATTGTATTATCTCGCTAACAATGCGAGCTTGTGGTTCCTCTTGCAAATTGCATCGGTCATCTGATTTTAACTGTTCAGCCGAAAGCTCTTTCTGATCTTGCTGAATATGGAACATCAGGAAACTGAATATGGAACATCAGGAATAAACATTTTGAGAAATGTAGACGGGGGACCTAAACATAGAGTCTAAATCTTTAACGGTTGCTTGGTTTTATATGAAATTTCATATGTAGCGTCCTTATAAGCCCCGTTCAAACACAGGCCATGAGGCATCTTGATTTTGTGAACGGAAGGGGGAGCTATGAGGGGGAACCAGAAACATACAAATAAGTGCTGCTCTTTAACGGTTGACTTTTCGAGGTTGTGTTGAGTCAAAGATGTAGTAAATTAAATTTTACCAATTTTTTTTTGTGATGAGTGTGGCCCAATTCGTTCCAAGGACTAATGGAAGAGGGGAGGGAGGAGTCCCTACTATTATTCCTCAAAGCTTAGGGGGCTAGGGGGGAATGGAGGTTGTCTAAAGTCTGAAAATTTGTTTTCATACCAAAAAAATATTATTTGATTATTACTGAAACATTGGGCCAAATTAAAGGGAGATAAAAAATAATTTGGATGAAAGGAAATATCAAGCGGGTCAGAAAAACGTTAGCTACACTTCTCAGAACAAACATTCACATATGGTATTGCTAAAATGATACCTCCGGAGCAATGGTCTGTATGAGGTTGTCAATCTCATCGTCGGCAAACAGCTCCGGTATCTCCCCAGAGGCCAGCATATCGTTTATAATGACCAGGAACTTCTCATCAGGCACCTGAGAGTCCGTCATCAGGAACATGATACCCATGTTCTTCAGGCCAGCCTTCAGATACAGTCCAGCCACATCAGCCTCAACATTAATAAAAATATTTATTTGTCATATATTAAACATAAATTGCATTTAATCTTAATTAATATATCAAAATAAAATTGTAATCACTACACACCAGGTTACTACTCACAAATGACTAGTTATAGTACCCGGCGTTGCCAGCGAGAGTCACTTTACACAATGCGGCCCGTCGCAGACAATGTCACTAACCTCTGTTCCCTTCCCCCTCTCGTCACAACCAGTGACAGATGATTCAGGAAATATACTGAACTGTTCGACACTAGAGACAGATAATTTTAAAAATGCCAGTTATCCAGAGACCAGTGTTATGTCTTATGAAAAAATTCCAACTTCACCTGGTCTATATTATGAGACTGATCATTCTTGAGACATAATGAACTTTTTTTTTGCGAACAAAATAAAGTTTAATTTATACGAAATAAAACACTGTTGGGAAATTCCGGACGCTACATGGTCAATGCTTTATGTTGAGTACCTACATCAAAAAACCTAAGAATTTCGCTATAATAATTTCTTACTCATTACACGGATTTGACCCGGTATGAATCCAATGAACACCCCATACGTGTATAGTATATACTGTACAACCCGTCTTGACGGGATAATTCCAGAAAGACCAACACCGAACTTCTTCCCTTCATTTCCAGTAGGACTCATCGAAAATTTCATGGCTCATCCTAGTATTGCAATGTAGCCAGCCACTGGAACCCATCGTAGTCAGCATAGCTTACTGTCACTTACCTAGGGGCTCTTATCGTCTTATATGAAAAATTTCGAACACCCACCATTTCAAAGTCACCAAAAAGTGGCTATATCACTAAAATGACAGATAGAAGTCGATATTGTCGAACCATGTGTATCGATATATTCGTATGTTCTTATATACCAGAATATACTGTGGAATTCTCATAACGATTTAAGTATATTTCGATATAAGAATATAGATATATAACGTCATAATGTAACGGTATCATGTACATCTAGTTGCTGGGTATTGCCTTGTGGGATCTCTGTATCTCTACCTTACCTTTAGATCGTTTATAGAGTACCCCTTCTTTAGCTGGACCTGGAAGGGCTCCAGGCTGGAGATGAAGGCAGAGAGACGGGATAAGGACTGCTTCCCGCTGCCTCCCACCCCAACTAGAAGTGCGTTACCTCGTGGCATCTCCATCACTCGGTTGATCCTGAACAAATAAGAGCAGCATTAGAAGTTTTTTTTAGAAAAGAACTTGAAGAGGGATTTATTGTGTCAGATACACAAACGCACAAGGACGGATATGAAATTGTTACAAGGCTAACCTGCAGACGTGAGCCATGGCATCCTCGAAGAGAACTAGATTCATCTGAGCCACGAGATCGTTGTACTGAGACATGCCTTCTATCAGCAGTTTATTAAGATGGTTCCACCCCGGCATCTCCAGATATTTGGGATCTCCGATTCCGTCCACAAAGTGGGTGAAGATCAGTGGACTCACAATGTAGTCTGGCTCCGGAATATCCTAAAGATGCAGAGAAAAAGACACGTTTTAGTGACAACTATAAAGCTGTTGGGGCATCACGCAAAAACGACTGGGCATATATTCACGAAACTTAAAGGTTATTTCCAATTATGGGGGCGGAATAAACCCTAAAGGCCAGGAGCAGGACGGGTAAGGGAGAGCGGGGGGAGGGATGATAGCTGCTTGAGTACATTAGCATTGACGTATGGGGGTTGTGGTGTTCGTCCAAGGTTCACAGGGGTATTGGGGAGATTATAAGGGGTAATAGGTCTGAGAAAAATCTTTCTCCAACAATTTTAATTTAGGGGGCGCTGATGGAGGGGAGGCTAGAGCTTTATCTCGTGAAATCCTACTGAAAATATATGTAATTGTTGCTATGGCGGGAGATTAAAGAATGTTTTACCATTGTCTATGAATCATACCGAATTAGCTAAATCTACATTTACGAAATATGGTACATATTTCAAGGGAAGAGGTACTAAATTATGTTTAAAACTACAAGGTGTGGCATATTAATGCAACGAGTTGGAAGAGACAAATTCAACATTTGTTTTGTGTATTTTTTTAATGGAGTGGGAGCAGGAAAAAGGGATATCCGTGAAATCGTTTACTGTCACTGGCGTTGTAGTTCTATAATTTTCCTTCAGATAACCGTCAAGAGGAAAGGCTGCTCCAGATAAGTGATATTTTATATGTCTGTCATATTTTTGATAGAATCAACGAACCGATAAGACGCAAAGTTACTCCCAAGCACCCTGCTGAAAGAACGTATCTACGCCCCAGATCAAGAGGAAAACAACTCCAAAACAGAATTTTCTATTTGCTCATAAAAAATACAAATATTAGCAAAGAAATAACGGTTCTTTCAATAAATACAACTCAGCGCTTTTGAGAACCATATTACTTACATTAGTTGAATATGTAATATTGGCATTAACTCAAAACTGTAAAATTTAGAGTTGTTTCTTTCTTGAAGTGCAGCGTCGACACTTAGTTTTTTCATTGACGTGGAACGAATATAAAAAAACATATGCCCATAGATATAGCTAATCGCCCAGAGAACAACCTTTCTTCACTGTCTGATTTGGATGATAGTCTACAATTAACAAAGATATTAAGAAGAAGGGTGGGGGAAGGTGGTCGTTTGCCTGTTCTTAGTAGTAAATTCAGCCATATAAGAATAATAAAAACTTTACTTCACCTGGTCAAGATCCATCTGGGGCAAATATAAGTAAAAATAAATGTGAACATTACTTGACATTATTCATTCATAAAAACAGTAATTCACATTTTATATTTTTTAGAAAAAAGGTATCATAACTAAACATGTAACCAAGAGATCTAGAAAAAACTCTTAAGGCCTAGTGCACACCTACAATAGATAAGATCTGCTCACAGACAAATGTGTAAAAACTGTTTAAAAAGGATTTGCAAATATTTATTTGTTGTATTCCATCTTTTTTTTTGTGGTATTCCGCGAACATTTACACTCATGAACAAGGAACTAATGTGTTTGCGAGCAAATATTTAGTCTCTCACTAGTGAACTCTACAGCGAAAATACAAATGAATACCAACAGCGCGGCATGTCATTTGATTAATATCCTGGATAGGTTTAAATCAATTGCCACCATAAAATGTTGGGGTAAAATGAATTTAAAAAAGAAATAAGGTGAAATTGTCAAAGCGAATAGCGCACTAATTTCATAATGTATACATGCCACAAACTAGCATAAGCCTCACAAGGGGGTGGGGGATGTATTGGAGAAACATGTCAAGCAGATGTTCGGAAAAAAATGAACCTGAAGGGTTTTGTATTTTTTTACTGCTTTTACCTTTAAAGGAAGCAATGAAAATGTATAAAAATGTCATTTCAATGCCAAACTGTCTCCAACGTCATTAGACAAAGAGGATAACTAACCAAGCTCTCAGTTTTTTATGGTAAATAATTATGTCTTCCGGATATTTTTGTGACGTAAAAAATATAAGATTTTTATAAATTCAATTTTTTTATACTTTGAGATTTATTTAGAAAGTAAATGGAACTAATTAAACCAATTATTGTTTTAATTTCTCTCATTTATCCTTCGAATTAGCCAAGGTTAGATGCTGGTGAAGTCTTATACCTGAACTCCCTTCTTGACAGTTTCCACCAGTAACTTCTGGAAGATCTCCTGATCCTTGTGGTCTATCAGCTTGTCCCCGTAGACCCGAGAGGCCTCGTGCATCCACAGCCGGATGAACCGACTCGGGTTGTTGATGCACTCCGCAGACGTCAGGATAATTACCTATGACCAATTCATCAAAACATTAGTATTGCAACCTTTATGACAGTGTTGAGAAAAAAAAAAATCACGATTAATACTTTTTTTTTCATTTGTTCATTTCCTTAGTTAATTCGCCACAGGAGGTAAAGAAAACTGTCGTAATCATCAGACCGACATTTTTAGCACAAAGCGGATAAAATATTTCAGGGTTACCAACAAAACACTAAATAATGCAATCAAGTTCGAGGTTATAAATGCTCAAGGTACATACGGATCATTCCACACCAAAACGATCACTTGTCCAAATTCAAAATTTTTATTTTCATATAATTTTGATGTTCTTTATTACTGTTATAGGTGCTTCACAATAATAATTAGGCGTATTTCTGTTTAATGGCGGCCTGAAGTATGAAGTAACTTCCTCAAATTAATAACTCAAGAACTATTATTAGTCGCCAATATTTACTGATTCTTTTGTAAATATTAAACTTTTTGATAAAAATATTATTGACAACACCGACAATTTTGATCTACATAATTTTATTCATATTGAAAATCTTAAATTGTGATATACAGAACTCACTTTTTAAAAATCTGGCAAAATCATAATAATTATTATAAATCCAATAACTTCTGTGTCTAAAATGCAGTGGCAGATCCCCACAAAGCGTGGGCTTGGGCTTCCGTATAACAAAGACCACAAAAAATGAAAAACAAATATTTTATTTTATTTTTAGGTTTTTGCTCATTGATACAAACCTAAAACATTAAGGATGTCGTATGTGAGACAAGCAAAAAATCGCAAAAATGCTAGGAAACGTACTGGATTTACTTATTGTTTAATAATAATAGAGGTAATAAATTTTACTCACCTGATAAATATTGCTAAGATCCCTCAAATTGAATATATAGTGGAACTTGATGGCAGTGGGTAGGAAGGTCTGTGACATTTTGTTGTGGAGGAGGAGTGACAGGTGGATGATGGTTTCTGTCATCTTTTGGACGGGGACGGGGAACTTGTTGAAGGGGCTCGTCATGTGCTGGCCCAGGATGGAGGTGTAGATGTGCACCAGAGCATCGAACTCCGGGAAACTAAACATGCATAATATTATTTATCGTATAAAGTTTAACTGTTTATTTCATGTGAAATGTTGATATTAATGAAACCTGAAACATTGGTTACCTTCTAGTTATAGTATGTATTCTAACATAGAACCAATTTTCTTCAAACATTTTCAACCTTGTGGTTGGACATTTTGGAAGCAAGAAAATAGAAATCGTTAGCAACTTCAAGGACTCGTCGATATTCAACATAGCAGTTGAATTAGAGTTAAAAAAAAAATTCCGAAACTTTTTTGGTGTACATATGAAAGCTAATAACTTATTTAATATCGCCTACTACCAGAGATACAACAATCCCAATTCGACATGAGCCCGACCCAACTGTCCTAAATTTTGCCTACACTGGTTTATTTATTTAGGATAAGGATCTTTAACGAGGACCTAACATTGTACAGACTCGAGACCATAGTTTAACGCCCCATCCGAAGGACGGCGTGCTCAAGGTTTTTTTCACCACTCAAATAAAATGGTGGTTTCGAACCCGCGATCTTGAGCTCAGAAAGCAAGCAATGATACGATAGATTAATTATTAAAAAAAAAAAAAAGAATCATCGGTGATGTACCTCCCAATACGATTTTTTTGTAATAAACATATTTCCTCTTTCTCTGTAAACCCTTCTTCTCCCTTGCGCGATTTAGCTGAAAATCAGTGCTGCCTTATTTATGTACTTCTGGATGCCACACATAAAATGTCCTCTCTATAGATTCATTTTATCGGGAGTTATCGTGTTCACAGACACAGAGAGACATAATTTTTATATTTTATTTTTGGATTTAAGGGAACAGAAAAAATAAATACCGCTCAACATCGGAATTTCGGACTGATTATAAAATTTAAAAACTTATTACCTGAGTGCAAATGTGATGAAGTGTCTTTGAAGACGATCGTCAATGGTGAAGCTGCCCGCGGTTGGGTTCATACTGCTGAGGAACATAATGTTGTGGATATCCTTGATGGAGAGTTTGACCCGGTCGTACCAGTGTTGGTAGTCCATATGTTGGCGGATCAGAGTGTGTGGCTGCACTGTTCCATACTTGTCAACCTATCTCAACACAAAGACAAAATAAAACGTTTTTTTAAATTACAGAGGTATGTGATCAGGTTACAAGCTTAAGTATTCCTTAGGTGAACATTGCTTTGAAGTACTAATATAGGAACATTTAATAAACAGTTAATATATTTAGATTCTACTTGAGCCACTAGGTACCATGTACTTTCAAAATTCTTTCGAAAATCTTTTCTATAATATGAACATTTACCTCACATAAAAACATGAATAAGAAATTCAACCAAATTAAAAATAAGTAATGATTATTTAGAATTAGTTATTGTGACTCATGCCCAGGCTTTAACTAAAAGTTCATATCGCCTACTACCAGAGCGCTCTTTCGTCACTCTAGTAGTGGACATGAGCCTGGCTCTACTGTGGGATTCCTAAATTTTCTCTTCCCAAATTGGACAGGGGTCTTTAACGAGACAACGTATAGGCCTCGGCCGGGTTTCGAACTTGCGATCTAGAGGCTCATTAGGCTAGCACGCTACTTCTGAGATAGTAATAAGATCAGACAATAAGACCTAACAATTTTTATTTACATATGTACTTATAACGAAATACTTGTCATTAGTAATTGCACTCCAGGTTATGGACTGTCGCATCAGTGTTAAAAATTCATCTCATTCATTAGGAAATTAAATTTTTTCTGGGACTAATTCAAACCAAAATAAAGGAATTATTATTTATTATTAAATATTATGTTGGTGAAAGAAAGTTGGTGTTTTAATAATTCAATTGCAAGCATGTATTTGCCATGAGGTGACTCCTAAACAGCAGTGGTAACTTTTATGATTATTTGGGGACCCAGAGAATACACACATCAGTTATAAGTGTTCCGTTGTGCAGTCTACGTGGCCGTGCGGGCTAAAGCGTAGGGATTTGGTCGCATGGTCACGACACAGTTGTGGGTTCGATTCCCATCCTGGAGAGAGTTTTATTTCATACATAAAACTCCCTTCCAGGGCCATGGATGTTGTATAAATTTCTAATAACACCTTATAGAGGCAATGCTAAAATGCATAGTACATAAAGCCAAAAAACAAAACAAAAGTGAGAAGGAACATTACCTCCGGCATGTTCATGTCATCTATGACGTAGATCATCACTTTGTTTCCCTGAGGTCCATAGTTCCTACCGGCCTTCTTCTCAAGAGGTTTCTCCAATATTTTTTGCAGCATATCTATAAGAACACCAATCAAGTATTTAGTAAAACAGTGAAAAAATAAATAATAATATAGTTTTCAAACTTAGTCCAGATAAATAATAATAAACAACCAGGTCGTACCGCCTACTACCGGAGCGTTGTTTCGTCACTCAAGTGAACATAAGCCCACGTAATATATAATGTTGCCTACCCACGATGTTGTCCTCCATGAATGGTTCTTCCCTTTTCTACTTCTACTTCCCCCTCCCCCTCCCCCCACCCACCATCTAGATGATTGACACTTTACTGCAAATTTTACTACATTCAATGATAAATTAGCGATTGTCCTTTTACTTCCCCAGCTGAATGATGTATAGGGGAAGTTATACAATCGATCGAAAATTCTATGCGGAGTTATCAACTGAATTTCATGTTGTCGGACTTCTAGATTCCAAATATGATAAACAAAATTTCTGTTTGTCTGTTGTGTGTCTGTGAACAAGATAACTCCCGATAGAATGAATGTATCGACACGAAATTTTATATGTGTATCCAGAGAACCCTCTAACAATGACACCTATTGTTTTTCCAGACAAATTGAAAAAAGAGAAGGGAGGATTAGGAGGGAGACTTAACATAACATTTCTAATAACTTGGAGGGGGCTCAATTCAAAAACTAGATAAAACATTACTAACGATGTAATTTCCAATTTATCGACCCAAAATTTAGTGTGAGGGTTAAGGAGCCCCTATGGAAGTCAAATGTTGATTCACCGAAGACTTTTTTTTTATTGTTTCGTTTGCCGTCCTTATGTACTCCCAGTTCGGTCAGAAAGGACGATTTATCTGCATATTGCTTTCTTCCTCGAGCTTTAAAATCGTCGCTACTGCAAAAGCAGTTTCTCCCTTATTAATAATTGAACGGATTAAAGGAAAAATTACAAATCGACCCGGGAAACTTCAGATCACGAAGCAGCTACTGCGCCGTAAGGAGGTATTAAATAAGTTGAAAAGGATTATAGAGCCACTTACCAGAGGTAGTATAAAAATTGAAAGGGATGTTCGTGACGGCGTACCTCTCCGGGAGGGATATGATCTTCTCGTAGATGAGGACAGACTTGCCCGAGCCAGCCGGAGCCACCAACATGATGGGCTTCTTCTGCTCTGTCAGGATGTCCATGAAGTACCGGATACGGGTAGTCTCCGCCGTGTTCACCAGAGCTGACTGTAAAAAACACATCGATCACTAAGCGAGCGCTTTCAACATTAATATAAAAATGGGAATGTTTAACATCCGAAAAAAAGAACATACTATTCGAAAAAAGGGGGTCGGGGAGTTACAACCAATCAAGGGATAATATATAGGAGGGTCTTGTTGCAACTAATTTTTCATTTAAAAAATACATTTATATGCGAATTCAAATAAATGCATTGTGGTATTCGGCTTTTTCCTATTAATAATTTCTGGCATGATTTGGGTTAAAATAGTCACCCCCGTAGCTTCTAAATCACCTCAACATAATTCCTATTCTCTAACTTTTAATCCATCCAGGGAATTCACGTAAGTGAGATGGTTATGTTACCTGAAGAGGAACTTCATAGTCAAGGTCGTACTTTGTGACCTTCTCGGTCCAGGGGAGGAACTTCTTGGTCTCTGGATCTATGAAGTAGTTGAAGACGAGGCCCCCCTGAGCCACCGCTGGCGGGAACCTGATTGTCTTAAATTCATTCGTCCACCATTTGGTGAATTCTCCACGCCAATCTATCAACTGAAAAAAAAAAAATAAATAAAACCTTTATATTCTTTCTAATTAGGAAGGATAATAGTAGTTAATTACAAACAATCTCCAGTTTCGTTCCTCTTCTCAACCTCATCCGTAGATACTATACACCATTCATGCAAAGAAGCATGGAAAGAAGCGGTTAAATATCGGGACAAAGGATGCAGGCGAGTACAGATCTGGGACCCTTCACAGCTGACATCTTGCTCTCTCTCTCTCTGATGTTGGACGTATGTTGAATTCATCTAGTTCATGTTTCCATGTGTTAACTGTTCTTGTCATTCTTGTTGTTATCATTGAGTTCTAATTTTTAATAAATTCTCAAGTAGTTTTATTACCAGGCTTTGTATTATAATTAAAGCCTCCTTTGCTAGCCTAAGTAATAATACCTCTCGCAAATTAGCCAAACGAATTAAGTAACATATAAATATAAAAGATCCCGGTTGGTAAGTGAAACACGAAAGTATAACTCTAGTTAGAGTCTTAGGAACTATAAAATTACTTCTTCACAAGTGGTGGAGCTGTCGGGTAACGATCCCGGTACCTCTTAACAACGGTGTTACATAGAGGCGGAGCCCCAGCGGCAAAGGGTGAGCGAAGCGAGAAAGGGTTACATAGCCCAGAGTTACATAGGTTGGAGAGCAATATCATAGGTCTGGGATGAAGTTTTGTCTAGTTGTGAAATGTTATGTAATCTTCTATAAAGTAATGTTATATGAAGAGGATTTAAAGGTCGGTATGGAGTTGGAGATAGGACAGATAAGAGGATGCGTTGGTGATGTGACGGAAGACACAAATGAAACATAAAAAACATAACAGTTTTTTCTTTAAGCCGTATGTACGATGCATATTAGCCATGTCTCTATAATGGTTTTATCTAGTTATTTACAACATTCATGGCCCCGGGAGGGAGTTCTATCTACGAAATAAAACTCACACCCGGACAGGATTCGAGCCATGATGAGACCATGCTACTAAAGCCCTACGCTCTACCCCGAATGGCCATCATGGCCCACTTTATATATAAATATATTTAAAACAGTTCATCAATTTAAATTTAGAAAAATAAGTTGTCCTGACCTGATCTTGGAATGTACACGCTCCAAATGCCCAAATACATGAAAACACGAAATAGGTTTCGTACCTAAAACAAATATAATATAAATAAGAGATATTAAAATAAAATAATAATGTTTGAATACATTTAATGTCTACCTATAATTTCTCTAGATTAGAAATGTCCTTATATCTATGATGCTGGAGTAAGGAATATTTTGTTGGTGAATGTGTGACGTAGGACCTATGCTATAGAAAAAGATACTTGAATAAAGTAGGAAATTTTGTTTAAGATTTATTGATTTTCCATGTCTATTAATGGAGTATCCAAGTATGTGCGCATGTACATGAAATCTAACAATCTTCATTTCCACAACATACATTTTAATTTAAAAACAATTAATAGAACACCTCTTAACAAAAAGGGGAGGTGGTTTGAGTGCCTCCCTAAATACAATTACACATATGACCGTTCGCGCGGTAACTTCTCAATGCTTATTCCGATTTTTTTTTTTCAAACGTTGCACAATAAACGTTCTTTTAAAAAGGAAAATCAAGTTTGATGGAGATCAAACTATTAAATCCGCTATTGTTGGTCAAAAACATATTATATAGCATTTTCTTGTTCCTCTATGATGATTATTAGAGAAGTATTATTCCTTAATTGAAGCCGAGATATGCCATTCAAAATAGTAGCGCCTCACCCCTAAACGAACAGCTTCTGATAATTACGAAATGCTGAGGTTTGCATTTCCTGTCTTCCGGAAGGGCGAAAAAAATCTATTATCAAATTACTTCAAAAGGCTTGATATGGTGAGATTTATATTGTATTCGTTATCATTAGGATGTATAAAGAAAGGGAGGTTACTCTGCGTCATGGTGGTGCGGAAAGGGCATTAGTTGGGGTAAAACTCAAAAAATTGGATTTGTTACTGGCAACTGTAACCGGTTTCGGTAACTGGTATTGTTACCGGTATCTGTACTGATGATTATTACTGGTTTCTGTTATCTAGATTCCAACCCCCCAATCACCTCTCTGGGTCTGCTCACTACCAATGAGGTCTGTCGTAGGAGAAGTGGAATAAAATCTCGCGAAGATCTTCTATGGAAATTCATTTACTTTAGGCTTATTCTGCGCGAATAGATTTTTCTTCGATTACACACTGAACCTCCACTTACCATTCTCTAGGACTGTCAACAGGGCAGAGGGAAGGAATGAGAAGACACTCGAGGAGTGTGCACAACATTTGAAAGTGTGCTATCTCAGGGATGGGGGTGATTTTCTTGAACCTAGTGCGTGATGCCTCCAGCATGGAGGGGATGTACTTGTCGAAGAGAAGGGTGAGGATCACTCGCTCGTTCTCATCCTTCCTAGTCTCCACCCAGCTGGCCACGTAACTTGACAAAAACAAAAACAAAATGAGAGTTGGCAAATATGAACTGATCCGCAGTTCGGTCAACTCGCTATTAAAAATTGTTTTTTTCTTTAAAAAATGGGAAAATCACTTATTAGTTGAGAAAAAAAAAAATCAACATAAGGACAGTCAGTTTAGGATACTTACGGGTTCCAGCCGAGGTCGGATGGGTTAATGTAGAGGATGCCAGCTCTGGAGACGGTGGCTGGGGTAGCGGTCCGCAGGTTGGAGATCTCGAAGAGGAGTCTCATAGCGCGGGTTAGAGCGATCCGCTCGTTACTGGCCAATGTCAGCACCTGGACCAACCATCCCAACATACAGAGCTCTAGATTATAGAGGAGAAGGGACTTTTTAAGCAATGAATCACATTTGACCAATGTTTCCCTTAGTTCATTTTTAATCAGGGTCTTCAAAGATATAATTTTCACTTACTAGGGGTTGCTGCGGAAAGAAAAGAGATATCTGGTACAAGATGGCGAGGGCTGGTCACTTGTGAATGGTAATGGAGGTTAAAAGGAGTGGGAAGGAGACGAGTCGACAGAAGAAAGAGGTGAAATAATGATTGGAAAAGTCCGGAGAATTAGGAGATAGGAAAGGCGAAACATAAAGTTGAAATGTAAGTCTCCATGTTCAAGCTATGAGAGTCACTTGGTTACTCCACTCATGGTGAAATGCTATATATTCAATTCAACTTTCGTTTAATTCAGCTGATCTACTGTAAAAATAAGAGTACAAATAAAATAAAACAATCAGTTTACTTTGTTGTCATCCATGACAGTGTTGAGAGACTCGATCCACATGGGGTCGATGTCCCCATCCATCACCATCCACTTGGGGCCATCCCCCGCCATGTTGGCCTGCTCTCTGATCAGCACTGAGAATAGACCTGAAAAAAAAAAAAAAAAAAACGAATTGGGTTCAATAACCTGCTGAAAATATAAAATAGGTAACTCCTACAATAGGAAATTGCAAAGCTCTACAATTTTGGTCTTATGACTTTATATCGTATTTGTAGTAGTGTATGTGGAAATGGCCAAAAACCACAATTGGTGTTCAGCGTCGGGAAATAGCGCGCTCATGCTTCAATGTTTCAAGAACGAATCTTCAAGTAATATATGTATATCAAATTCAGCTGCATGCTATTTTCGTTATGGGTTTGGTCCGAATTGTGACTCATGTTCTTGACTTCACTGTGCTTTACAAAAAAGTTGAATAGAACCTATTTTGTAGTCTTTGACGCTCTTCAATTTTGCACAGAAATTTTGTCTTCAGAAGCACTATTAGGGAGTTAAAATTGAAACGGACTTCTGCTTTGTATTGAAGTTTTTATTTTTTACTTTACTAAATCTTTTTTCAACTCAGCTTTCAGAAAGAGAGGGCGCCGGTAGCTCAGTGGTATGCGTACTTCTGAGCTCAAGATCGTGGGTTCGAAACCAGACCGAGGCCCTTAGCCTGTACGATGTCAGGTACTCGTTAAAGACCCCTACCCTAGGTGAATAAAAATTTAGGGTAGGCAAAATTTAGGACTCCCACAGTAGAGTCGGGCTCATGTCCACCAGAGTGACGAAAGAGCTTTCTGGTAGAAGACGATATGACCTCATAGTTATAGCCCGGGCATGAGTCATAAAACCTAACCAAATCTGATATGAAAGATTACAACCAATTTTTCCAGTTAATAGTTGACTTTGAACTTTTACAAAAGTTTCTGTAGCCCTAAACCGAAAAACTCTCCTGCAGAAAGCTCTGAACGTCTCATATCATATGCTTTTAATTATTGAAAGCTATTTTCTCACCGTCCTTCCACTCCCTGGTCTGAGGGTTGATAATGCCAAACAGTTCGTCATTGGTGACAGCCTTGGGCTCAAGGTCGTTATAGTATGGTTTCAGTTTCATATTGGCGTAGGTCCTATGCAATGTCTTCCACACCATAGACTTGCCAGTTCCTGAATTTCCGATAATAAACACAGAATGTCGAACTGCGAATAATTCTTGCAACTGCACAATCTATAACAGAAAAAAAAGTCGTCAGTGAATCACCGCCCGTGTACTTCCCCAGCAAGAATCAATTACGTTTTCGCTCTCTCTCCAAAGCCTATCGACCGTTTGAGCTAGAACTCAATATTTGTTACATAGTGACTTCCGAATCCTCATACTAAATGTTGTTCCGCCCCCCTTTCCTTCTGCCAAATCCGCCAAAAATTGAAGTGTTGTCCCTATGGGGTTTTGAATTCTTTGAAATGAAACTTTGTGTCAATACATTCATTCTATCGGTGGTAATTAGAGTTTGTTTGTCAAGCTTCCCCCTTTTCTTTGGTAGATTTGGCTGCAGATAGGTACTATACATACCTTCAATATAAATTTATCTTCGGGTTGCAGTTTCATATCCAAAGTTGCCTGTTTGACCTGCTTCTCGAAGTCGAAGTCTCTCTTTCGGGGGACGTCTAGGGCTGGGAACAGATCCCCAATAAGGCCCATGAAGACGGCCAGATCGTCCGTGATGATCTTGGGAATGTTGAAGTCTCGCAATGCCCTCATCAGCACCTGATCCTCCGGCCGCTGACGATCACCTCTCTGAACAGACAAAAATACATCTCAAGAAAATGTCAGAAAAATGTCTTACTATTAAACAAAATTGATTCTGTGACAAAGAAAAACTACTGCGCCGTAAAATTGTCTCGAAATTATTCGTACTCCCAGTGCACCTACAAAGATGAAACTTTGTATAAAAGTACCTTCTAGGTCTCATGTAAACAGGAATATTATTCAGGCTATACCACTCGTAGAAATACGAACAATTGTATTTTTCTTTCATTCGAAAACTATTTGACGTGTTGACTTCGGGTCTTTTCATTCAAACGAAAATTAAAACTAAACCAAAAAAAATCCCTCTATGGATGCCAAGCAGATCCAAAGATATTTCAAGCTGGTTCCCATATACAACTAATAAAAACGCTCATACCAATGAATGGCGCCAATGAATCGATTTTATATTGGGTTAACCGGAAAGAGGTGAGAAAGCTTCTCATTAATCCGGCGTCAGAAGAAAAAAAAGAAAAATACAAAAATGATACTGTGTTTATTTTTAATATTTCATTAATTTACAAAAATAAAAAATATTGAATGAATTAATATTTTTAAAAAATATATGTGAAATTGGACAGATATAAGAATATATGCTTTTGATTTTTCATTTCAGAGAGTACAATATAACGGAAATGGTTCAACCATGCAAGGTGAAGGCTTCAGTTCCAGGCAGCCTAGTGTTACAGACATTCTGTATAAACCTTCCTACCAAATATTTACTAGCACACATATAACTGACATATAATAACTTACTTTTAGGGATCCGGCAACCACGAGGACAGACTTGATGGCTCGAAGCCCCCAGTCGTAGTGGTCCTGCTTGGAGAGAAGCTCCTTGCACAGCGAGTAGAGGGTGATGAACTTCCTGGCCAGAAGACGGGCCTCTTGAAACCCTTCCGCGATCAGCATGATCTCGCAGATCAGCTCGAAGTCCGGAACCACCATAGCACACGGCCTTAACAGAATCAGATAAAATTAACCCTCTGTTGGGCGCAATCCGGAGTTGAACACCTGTAGGCGCAATGCAACTGGCAGATAGGAACATGTTAGGTTTTAAATAAATAAAAATATAGATTTTAAATTTATTTTTAACAATAGTTATATAAAAGTCAACCTATCAGATACAATAAAAAAAAAAAGCAATTGACAAAGATAGGAAGAGTGCGAAACATCTGCCAAAACTCCCTGTATAGGGGAAGTTACATGTGCTATCAGTCAAAAATTATATATTACTTTTCACTGGAGTTCCAAGTTTTCGGACCCATTCAGTCCAATAATGAAAAACAAAACAAAATGTGAGTCTGTATGTTTGTTTATATGTCTATGAACAGGATAACTCCCTCTAGAATGGTTGTGGGTTCAGAAGTCTATAAGCAAGACACCTAACTATTTTCAGCCAAATGAGTTTAGAGAAAGAGAAAATTTAGTTGATTATAAAATACAGCAGAGAAAGTACATTAATGGTGATACGTCGACGATTTTGAATGAGGCCATTATAAATAACAGTGTTACCAACCTGAAGAGAGCTTTGAGGTTCTCAGGGAGCTCGGTCCTCCCTGCGTAGCCGGGGTTCATCGTGATGAACATACCGACAGTAAACACCAGCTTGATTGACTCACCCTAGAGTGAAATACAGATCCTTTAATATTACCTTCCAGTAAAATAACTAGAGGATATATGTATATATGTCGTGGGCAAATAGTATTTTCAAGCAGATAGTATCTCTATACAAAAGTTATTATCCCACTAAATTTTCAGTTTCCAAAGCCATTCTACTAAGAAAATTGGACTAGGAATCAGACAAATAGTAGGCAGATAATCAAAATGATTCAATTTAGAAATTATTAAAATCTCATTTTAGAAACAAGATGTTCTTTGATTAAAATAGCAACTAGTAACGTAAGTCTGAACAGTATAAAATATGATCATCTCCCAACAGTGCTCACTTGACAGCAGTACTTCTTGGTTATATTAAAGTAAAAATCTGCTTTGATGTAAGTGGGAACCATTATTGCTGGGATTGCCTAAAGACTGGTGGAAGGGTCTTACATTACCTTGTTCAGACATAAGTTAATAATTATACATAGTAAACTTATTATAACAAAACACATTTTATTAAACAAATTGAAAAACCTCGCCGAAAGGTAATAGGTGGCCTCAAATTTCAAATAATTTTAAATTATAGTTAGGCTAATTATTTTAAAAGTTAGGCTAAAACAATTAGTCAGACTAATTACTTCAAAGTTGAAAAATAACTATATGCATGGGCTAAACGGTACTTTCTTTTGTTTTTTATTGAGCAAGTACAAGGCCCATAGTATTGAAACACCCTGTACATCGTCGAAAAATGTAATCTTCTGATTAATTCAACGTTAACTCTAATTAACTAATTAATTGAAAATGAAAAAAGTTAAATACATACTAAAAAGTTGAAGACAGTTTTTTTTGCTTTGATAGCATCCAGAACTGTCTTGACCTGAACTGCCACCACAGACAGCACTTCTACAGAGATACGGTTGAACTCATCGAAGCAGCCCCAGGCACCCGTCTGAGCCAGCCCCTTGTAGATGTTACCACACGACTGGAACAGTGTTATGGCAGTGTTACTCTTATCTGGTGAAGAAAGTGTCACAATGAGTACAGGATTCGAACAACAAACACCAACAAAAATTGTTGTAAATTTCCACCACATAAAGTTGAAGATAGCTCATTCGAAAATAGCAGTGGTACCACCTCAGGGATTCAGCCCTCCAGCTCATGGATACCTTGGCCCACCCAATGTTTTTTAGTTTTATAGGTTTTGTTGGTTTGGTTAAATTAACTTTTACGAACAGATCCTTTGTGATTTAATTAAATTTAATAAAAAAAGAATAGGAATTCATTTATTCATTCCTGTCTTTAATAGATACCAGGAAGTTAAACGAAAAATTAAGCCGATTCTGCTTTAAATTCTGCCTTAAGCGGTGGTTTCTGCATTACCTTTACTGCTACTATAATGTGGGTTAACGTAAAAGGTAGATATTAATTCAATAAATTGGCATTGGTTAGGCAATCATACTAAGTTCTCTGGAGAAAATTACACTCATAAGTTCGCTAGGTAATTTTGCAGTTATCGAAGGCTAGGGCCAAGTAATTAGCACCTCTTGCAGCTAGGTTCTTGGACGAAGGATTGGAATGGTGTTAAGGGTAATTTTTCTGCAATAATTTGAAACTTAAATCATGCATGACCTTGAAAATCAGTTATATTGTATTGTCTGAGGTAAAACCTGAATGCAATAGATTACTCTATTAACAAATCTTAGCAATAGCAATAACAGTGTTGCCAGGCCACCACATAATTTTAAATTACATTTTCAGAATTTTAACGTAAGGTACCCATGTTTTTCTGCCGACATGACTAACCAACTATGCCAAGCTCTCTCGCGAGTTTTTAGGACAGATTTTCAGTTTGACACCGGGTACTATACCTTATAGTCCATCTGCTCGGAGCAGTTGAACACATAGACCATGATCCCGATGGCTTTCCCCAAGTCCTTGGTGGTCTCTGTCTTACCAGTCCCCGCAGGACCTGCCGGGGCTCCTCCCATTACCAAATGTAGCGACTAGAACATACAGTTTAAAAAATATATATATTTCATATAAAATACAATTTGTTCACTTAATCATCAACTCTTCATAACTCATTGAATTAAAATAAATAAATAATTTCATTCGCTCCTTCAACACGTGTGCGCGGTCACAACTCTCTGAAAGACACATAAATTAATACGAGTTATAATAATGTTAAAACAATGAGTTCTTAGATGGAACAAAGATACATTTCCGAGTAGTAAACTTCAATGTGAAAAATAAATAAATAAAGAGAGGTGTCAAAATACCTGAGTTAGTGTAATGTAGCAGCGATCTGTGAGTGGAGTAATGACCAGCCGAGGAGTGTTACCAAGATACTCATAGTCGTAGCGGAACTGGGCGTCACAAATGTTAGCGTAGCAGTCGTCCCTCTTCACATCCCATCTGAAACATGTGTATAGAAATGAGCAGATCAGAGCTGCACGGAAGTATGGGCAATGATAGTAACTTCATCAAATAAATGTTACTATAGTGAAATACTAGTTATAGAAAAATACATTTTAACAACTAATAAAAGTCGCCAATTAGAATAGTTGCCAAACGTGTTCGTGGCTAAGATTTTTTTTTTTTGTTTGTAATATTTACCTAAAACAAATTTGACTGAATGATTTTCCTCCGTGACCTTGTTGCGCATGAGCTAAAAATTGTTAAATGTTATAAATAGACATATTTTCATGAATGTTTTCTGTCTTTGGGTTGTTCTATGAAGCTTATGATTGCGTTCAAAATGAAGTCCTACTCCGATGATGATAACATTTGAAGAGAACTTGAGCCTAGTAATGCCATAGTATAAGACAACAATATCTATGCGTACCATCCCGGGATTTCGTTCCGTTGCTTCTTTGAAGACGCATCAACTTCCAAATGTTGTGGAAAAATCTTCTGTCTATAAGGGAAAACCAAACAAAGTAGGAAAAGCAAATTTGGTCCCAATAATATAGAACTATGAAGTGCATCAATACTTCCCCGGTTATTCGTACCGTTGCTAAGTTACATGCGCGTGAATGTTGAAATGTAATTCTTCTAATACCAGCTAGTGAAGCCAAATTTGATCACAATAATCCAATAATATAGTTGAATAGTAACTCTATAAAATAATTGTTTATTTTCTCCAGCTCTCAATGGGAGTGGGAACTCATTGTTCTTATAGAAAGAACAGTCTCCTAAAAAAATGCACATCCAGAAAGATCTGTTTGACGGTTTGTATCTAACGCACTCTATCCTACCTATGTCGGAGCTGTGCCTGCCAGGCGAAGGCGCTGCTGTTCTCTATCTTGCCCAATATCAGCCTGGCCACCACATCTCTGGAATGAACATCGATAGTGCAGATGGTCATGATCTTTTGTCGGTCCCCAGCAGTCAGGTCCCCTAGCAGCAGGTCGATAAGGGTATTCAACTGGCTTATCTGTAACAAATTATGACTGAAAAATTACTTTTAGATTTCACAATTTAGTAATGAACTATTCTTCTTGAACGTTGCTTCTAATTCCTACAAACCACCATTTCATTTACTTTCAATAGTTTGACTATGAGCTTCAGTCTCTAGATCGAAAGGTCTGATGAACATTGGAGGGCGCCGGTAGCTCAGTGGTATGCATGCTTCCTTCCTGAGCTCAACATCGCTGATTCAAAGCCAGACGAGATTTTTAGATGTTAGACGTTAAGCGATGGTCACGAGTCTGTGCTATGTTATCATGCCTAGGAGAATAAACCTAAGTAGGCAAAATTTAGGACCCCCATAGTAGAGTTGGGTTCATATCCATCAGAGTGACAGCGATTAGTTACAAATGAGAGCAGCTCAATGACTAGGGAGAGTCACCACTGGGTGATTTCTCCCCTCATGGCATTTTCTCTTAGAACATTTACTGGTTATATGTATCGTTTTATGCAGTTGTAAATATCTATTTCTAAAGATTGTTTAAAAATATATCAAACATATCAAAAATTCATTCCATTGGTAGTTATCGGAGGTTTTAAAACCCTTCCTTCTTTTTGGCTGATTTGGCTGAAAATCGACTTGCATGTTGCTTATGAACTTCTAAATCTACAAATGAAATTCGTTAGATGCTTTCATACCATCCCGAATTGTTAGGGTTAATTGGTGTTAATCCCCTCCTCCGAGATAAGTGAAAATCAATTAGTGTAGTTTATGAGCTTCTGAATCTAGTTAAAAAATGTTCGTGTCAATATATTCATTCCATTGAGAGTTGGAAGACACACAGATACACGATGGAAAACATGAAAACTCAAATGTTCATCCGGTTACAAAACTTCCTCTATACGATGAATAATGAGGAGCTAATGCAAACACTTCAGCCTTCCCTGTGCATATCGTCGTGAAACAACTTTCGGACGTATTGAACAAACGTGGTTCGAGTCGCCAACCTGACAAAAAGTCCACCCGATACTTGTGCTGCACTTGACCAAAACAATATTAGGTATAACCTGTCCTTACCTGTTTTTTCTGATACTCCTTTAGTGCATGCTCGTAGCCCTCCTGGAGCCTTGCAAACGCCATATTGACCTCAATTGACCACCAGATCTGGGTCCCAAGGAGGGCCGTCTGAGCCGGATAATCGAACACCCACTTTTCCCTTGGTTTGCCATCGTACGTCTTGACAGCTATCGAGATGTAGTGGTGTCCTGTGGCTCGCATTATGTCCGTCACATTGTTCAACCATCGTTCTACCTGCCATACAATAAGAATTTTGTTATTGGAATGTGCTAAGTCGTTGAACCAAGTAAATTTTCCCCAGATTTCTCAGTATTCCCACTGTACATATGAAAACAACTAGTAGAGACTGTACTCTTACGAAGATGTATTTACCTTTTCAATTCCTTCCAAGTGAGAAATAGTACTAATTTAGGACAAAATTCACTTTTCGTAATTTCATATTTCACTTGTTGAAACATCCTGTTAATCTCTTGGTCTGTGGGTCTGTCAACACGATTCCGGTAGAACGGCTAAATGGATCGAAACCAAATTTTGGGAGGATGTTTGACAAGTAAATAGAAAGAGCCCTTGTTTTTGAAGGGAAACCGATGCATGTGCAGGTGCAATATATGCTATAGCTTTGTATTTTCAACATAAAAAAAAGTCATCGATGAATCACCCCCCCATAATGAATTAATCAATTAACTTTTCGTACCCCCTCCACAACCAGTCAACCGTTTGCATCGATATTCAATAGTTGACTTACATAGTAGCTTCTAAATTCTCTTACTAAATTTTGTGCCGATAAATTCATTTCGTCGGCAGTTATTAGAGTTTTTGAGTTAAACCTCACCCCTAATCCTCCCTTCCCTTTGCCCGATTTGGCTGAAAATTGATAGGTGTTTTCCTTATGGAATTCAGGTCACACATTAAAATTTTGTGTCTATAAATTAATTCTAGTTAGTTATTGTGATTCATGCCCGGGCTTTAACTTCAAGGTCATATCGCCTATTACTCTTTCGTCGCTCTGGTGGACATGAGCTCGATTCTACTAAGCGAGTACTACATTTTGCCTATTCTAAATTCTTATTCCCCTAGGGTAGGGGTCTTTAACGAGTACCTGACATCGTACAGGCTCGAGACCATCGCTTTACATCCCATCCGAAGGACGGCGTGCTTAAGTTTATTTTACCTCCCAGATAAAATAAACTAAGAGCCTCGGCCGGGTTTCCAATCCGCGATCTTGAGCTCAATAAGCAAGCACGCCTACCACAGAGCTATCGGCGCCCTTTATATTCATTCTATCGGCAGTTATTAGAGTTTTTATGTTTAGCCTCCTTCCCTTTCCTTTGGTCGACTTTACTGAAAATCAATAAGTGTCGTCGTTAGAGGGTTCTGGAATCACATATAAAATTTTGTGATTATACATTCATTCTATCCGAGTTATGTTCACAGACATACAACATTTTTTTTTTCATATTTGGAATGTGGAGGTCGGAAAATATGAAATTTCATTGAAAACTCTGCTTCGAGTATTTAACAGATTATATAACTTCCCTTATACTTCATATAGCTGGGGTAGTAAATGTGTACGTTTCATAACAATTTATTTTTCCATTAATTTGGGCTCATTTGAATAATTTAAATGGGTTTTCTGTAATACTAACATTTTTGAAGATTTTTCTAGAAACCTAATTAGAGGTTCAATAGAAAATAAATTAAACAGCACTAAAGTAGTGGAGTTGGAATCGCCCAATTGGGGGGCATTTTATTTAATACATTTTCGTGAATTTACTTGAGAATGCTACTACTGTATTCACATTCAATTTGATTTTTTTCCTTTACAGATTCATTGTCTGATCACATAGTATACAAAATGTTCAATACCTGTCTTATTCAGCTAATTTATAAAACATTAACTTATCTTTCATAAAACTTTAAAGAAAATTCTAATCATGGTTATATTCTCTGAAATGCGGATAATGTGTACCAATTTGTCTAAACATGACTTAGGTATAGTCAGAGAGAGAGTCTAATCATGACAAAACCATTTAAAGGAATAGGGATAACAATTTTTATTCTGGGCCTCCCATTAATTGATAAATACCCAAAACAATTGTATTTGGGATAAGACAAATACCAAGCAATTATTTCATAAAATTCGGCATATAAGAGTTGTTATGATGCCAACTCACCTGACCACTGCAGTCACAGGGCCCACTCAGGTCCACATACTCTCCGTCTTTGGCCCACATGGCTATGGCCGTTTTGGATTTCGTCTGACCCTCCATTTTGAATTTCAGTTTGGCCATCGAATC